>QRFJ01000227.1:776902-1194535 GCA_006176705.1 Cocos nucifera | reverse complement strand
GCTTGGAACTCTTCCAGCTGACAGCACCACCATTGCACACAAACAGACTCCAGATGTCGACTTTCGATCATCTATATCGGACATGAAATCCGAGTCTGTGTATCCCTGGACTTGGAGTTCTCCATTACCAAAGACCAACATCATATCCTTAGTTCTTCTCAAGTACTTAAGGATACATTTCACAGAAGTCCAGTGTTCTTCACCTGGATTTGACTGATATCTGCTTGTGACACTCACAGCATGGGCTATATCAGGTCGTGTACATAGCATGGCATACATGAGGCTCCCTATTGCAGAAGCATAAGGGATCTTGCTCATGCGTTCTATTTCCTCAGGTGTGCTGGGGCACATCTTCTTGGAAAGATGAATACCATGTCTGAAGGGTATTAATCCCCTCTTAGAGTTTTCCATACTAAACCTCTTTAGTACTTTCTCTATGTACATCTTCTGTGAAAGTCCTAGCATCCTATTCGGTCTATCCCTATAGAGGTCTTTCATAATTTGACTGTCATGGGAAATCATTCCCAATAAGGATGATGTCATTACAATGAAGACACACTCCTTTTACATGTTTTTGATCTTTTTTCATCATGAGAGATTCCTATGATTTGCAGCTTGCAAACCCAGTATCACTGGATGTGACTATGTCAAGATATCCATGGTCCATTTGCCATAATAATCAATTGCCAGCATAGCCACTAAAAGGTATCCAAGTCAATGCCTTGTTGACTATAATTCCTAGCCTTGAATGCATCTACCAATTTACACCCAATAGGTACTATACCTTCTGGTGGATCTACCAAGGTCCAGACTTGGTTTGAGTGCATCGAGTCAATTTCTGACTGCATTGCCTCTAGCCATTATCTCGATATCTGATATCGCCTCGTTGTAGGTTTTGGGATCATCACCATGAGCACCATTACCTACGAGGAACGTTTCCTCTACTTCCTCTGAAATAATACCTAAGTATCTTTCAGGGGGATGGAAAACTCTTTTTCGATCTACGAGGTGGAGGAGGTAGTGTTCTTATTGGCTCAACCTGATTTGGTTCCAATTGGTCCTTAGCTCGTTGTACTTGTGAGACTTTCTCATCAAGCTTGATCTGCTTTCCAATGCCGCTATCTTGAATAAACTATTTTTCAAGAAAGATGGCATGTCGACTCACAATCACATTGTGGTCTTCTGGAATGTAGAAATAGTATCCTAATGACTCTTTAGGATATCCTATGAATCGAGCTCTGAAGGACCTAAACTCTAACTTGTCCGCTTGTTGTCTTTTGACATGAGCCGGACAACCCCAAATTCTGAGATGACTCAGACTTGGTTTCTTACCGTGCCATATCTCATACGGTGTGGTAGGAACGGTTTTAGAGGGAACCCTATTCAGTAGATAAATTGAAGTTAACAATGAGTGTCCCCAAAGAAAATCAGGGAGGTCTGTGAAGCTCATCATGGATCGAACCATATCCAATAGAGTCCGATTTCTCCATTCTGAAACCCGTTGAGTTGAGGTGTTCCTGGTGGAGTCCATTGAGAGACTATGCCATTTTTCCTTAAGATAGTCTAGGAATTCTCGGCTAAGGTATTCACCTCCTCGATCTGATCGAAGAACCTTAATGGGTTTTTCAGTTTATTTTTCTACTTCATGTCTGAATTCTTTGAACTTTTCAAAAGCTTCAGACTTGTGTCTCATAAGATACACATACCCATACCTAGACAGATCATCGGTAAAGGTAATGAAGTAGACAAAATTGCCTCTAGCCGGCACACATCAAATGGGCCGCACACATCAGTATGTACTAGGGCAAGGAGATCTGTGGCCCTCTCCCCATGTCCAACAAAAGGGAGTTTAGTCATTTTGCCTTGAAGACAAGATTCACAAGTTGGATATGACTCGAAAGTCAATGGACTCAATAGCCCATTTTTCTCCAATTTGTTGATCCTATCTTCTGCTATATGACCTAATCTCAGGTGCCATAGATATCTATCGTTTGGACTATCCCTAGGTCGTTTGGCATTCACGTTTTGCTCGATAGTTAGAACAGGTACATCAATATGTAGCTGATAAAGACCATTAATAAGGAAAACCATTTGCAATTTTATTTCTTTCATAAAGAATGTTACAATGGTCCTTAAAGAAGGTAATCACATAGCCTTCTTGTGCTAAGCATGAAACAGAAATCAAATTCCTGCTAGCTGCAGGCACATAATAACAGTCTTTCAAAACTAAGTCTAAACCAGATGGTAATCGAAGAGGGTATGTTCCCACGGCTACTGCAGCAACTCTTGCTCCATTACCGATGCGTAGGATCATGTCTCCATCCCTCAGCCTCCTGCTATCCTCAAGACCCTGCATGGAAGTGCACAGATGAGCACTAGAACCAGAGTCAAGCACCCAACTGGATGCAGAAGAAACCGTAAGGTTAGACTCAATAACGAGCATACCTCCAGAAGGACCTTCCTTCTTGTTCTTCAGGGTGGCCAGGTAAGTAGGGCAGTTCCGCTTCCAATGGCCGTCGCTGTTGCAATGGAAAATACTTTCCTTTGACATCGGCCTTTTTTCTTCGGCTTCTGCCTTCTTCTTCTTTGTTCCTTCCACCTTTTGCTTTTTTCACAGACTTCTTTTTCTTTCCATAAGACTTTCTTTTGGAAGAAGTCCATTCCATAGCAAGAACTGAGCCTTTAGAACCTTTCATAGAAAGCTCAGCGGTAACCAGCATATTCATTAATTCGGCCAAGGAATTTTGAAGTTTATGCATGTGGTAATTCATGATGAATTGCCCATATGCATCAGTCAAGGATTGCAGAATAATATCGTTCTGCAGGTCCAAGTCTAACTTCACACCGAGCTTCTCAAGCTCTTCCATGTCCTTGATCATTGTCAGACAGTGATCTTGGACTGACTGCCCATCACGCATCTTAGCCTTAAAAAGTCATTTCGTGACTTGATATTTGGCTGCGCGACTCTGTTCACCAAACATCTCCTGCAGGTGAGCCAACATTTGGCGAGCAGTCCCGATATCCTTCATGTTGGCGCTGGAGCTCATCAGACATCGAGCCCAACATGTAATATCTGGCCTTATTATCTTCGTCTATCCATTTTTCCAGAGACGCTCTCTGTTCAATGGATGGACGGGCTGGTAAGGTGGGAGGGTCCTGGTCCAAGTACATGGGTTTAACTTCTCGGAACCCAAAACTAATTTTGTAGTTTCTGAGCCAATCTTTATAATTGGGTCCAGTCAGTCTATGTGTGTCCAGGATACGTGCCAATGGGATTGGACGCAGACATTTTTCTGTAGAGAGTCAAAGATTCTAGTTAGATACTGTAATTATGACTTGACCAATTTATTTAGGAATTTTATTTTTAAATAAATTAGCTCCCACTATTTTCTTGGATCCCTACACTCCCTCTGTAGAGATGCAAAAATCTCCATGATTAATGATTTCTAGTGGGTGGTGCGGTCTCACCAACTGACTCATCACCTCACCTAACAGTTATTGGTGATGGGTTAGCCAATGAGTGAACAACTCTTGTTCAATGATTCTCTAATCATGGTGCACCCAAACTTGGTCTCTAATTCATGAATCTCACCGTATCCAAAATATTGATCCACTCCTTAGTTAAGTCAGACCCACCATTTGCATAGACTGGGTTCCTAATTGAGTCTCTCACCGTATCCAAAATATTGAGCCCAACTCATCCTCCAGCCCATAGCATCCAATGCCTAATAGACATGGTTGCATCTTTCCGGTGCAACTGAGCCACTGTATCCAGTCGAGAACAATCAACCCCGGGAAGGGCCCGCACATCTACAATGGTGGAAGACCTCAGACTTAATCTTTTCTTAGGGAGAATTGATTCAGGTCTCATTAAACTAGACTTGTCATAGTCATAACAATTATGACTAACCTAGTGGCATGGGTTAGCTCGGATTATTGACCACCTCAGATCAGAACTGTGTCAACAGATATGGCCAGGTAAGTGAGACCGGTGGAAGGAATATGCCATTAACTCGTACAAGAACGCATTCAGGTCGAGTAGCTTCCAATTAAAAAAACCAGTCGGTCGTATGTGCCAAACTTACCTTAGACACCAAATTATTGAGCCAGAACCAATTGGGTTAGCCTACAATCCAGACTCTAACCTCTGAGCCTAATTAGGTCTTGCTTGATCGTGACTCGATCTTGACCCAGACTTAATCCTATTAGGCTGGTCAATTTAAGCATTGTTGATCCCATCTAACCAACTCTTGATTCGGTTTGATCAACCGCTTAGACCTAATTGAGCTACCCAAGCCCGAACCCAGTATTATGAATATGTCTTAGATCTGAAATTCTCAATTTTAGACCTAATTAATATTCCATAATCTTAATTTTTAATTAAGTAGGGTTCATAAACAAAATATGCACAATAAATCCTAGGGTTTCAGGATCTAGGGTTTTGCAGAAAGTAAGTTTTGGATTTCTGATTAAGGACGAACACGCAGCACCCCTACACATCATAAGAACACCCCATCGAATGGAAAGAGAGGGCCTTTAAACCCTTCTTCGTTCTTATGACCGGACGGCCAAGAGGAACGCCTTAATCAGGAACATGCAATACTACAAAATAGTTTTAGATCTATATATCATATATCTCATATACAAATTAGATCTAATCATGGCATATTTTGCATACATCTCATGTATCGAATCATGCATATTTTTAGATCTAAATTATCTCATAATAATCTAAAAAATTAGATTTAAATTGATCTAATCAAAATAAATTCTAATCTAGATAATTATGTAGAACTATTCTACAACTAGTCTAGACATGCATCAATCATATCTCATATGATATTTAAAATTAAATAATTTTTATTTTGCTATTTTTTAGATGTTATTATAATCATTATAATATCAAAAAATAGTAAATAAATAGATCTAAAATATGATTTAATCAGATTAAATTCAAAAACATGCAAGACTATTCTATAGAACTATTCTATTTTAGAACTAGTCATGCATATTTCCTAATCTTAGATCCAAATCATTTAATTTTAATTTTTTCTGATTTCAGATCTGATCACATCTCATGTGACATCTGAAATCATTTATTTTCTAATTAAAATAAATTTAAAATCAGATCTAAATACTTTTAGAACCTTGGCTCTGATACCAGTTGAAGGAAAAATCCTGATTTTCCGATCCAGGTTCGTTCAGATCTGATCAGATCAAGAGATATATTTCAAAAAATTTTTTCTTTAATCTAATCAGATCTGAAATATTTTAGATCTAATTATTATTATTTTAAAAGTTAAAATAAAATTAGATAAATTAAATTAGATTTAATTTATCTTGATGTGGGTAATCCTATTATCCGTTGATGATCCTGTATGCAGCGGAAGGTTCTGGATCTAGCCACGCAAGTGCCTGGCCTCTACCGGTATCCACTCAGGCTAGATCTGGAGATCCTCTTCTTCTCTATCATGTTTCCAAAAATCAGATATGGATCTGATCTGAAGGATCTTCAAAACTCTTTTCGAAGATCAGCAGTCATCCTTTGCAGTAATGCAGCCTTCTAGCTTTCAGTCGTCTTTCTTTGATCTGGATCGCACCAATTAAGAACCAAAACTCTTTTGAATGTGGAGAGGAGAGGGAGAAGATGCTTTGGCATGAAGGAGGAGAGGAGAAAAGGCCTTGGGGCATGGAGAATTATGATTGCTTTCAATTAATTTAGATTCCTCCTTGAGTTGGGCGCAGGGTCTTATTTATAGACTAATTGTGATCCAACTCCTCTTCTTCCCAACCAATCACAACTCTTTGTGAAATCAGATCTAAATCTGATTGGTGGAAATAGAGTCCCTTGGATTCCTCCTTAGAGGGTGCCTAAGACCAGTCAAAGTTGGTTCTTAGGAGAATTCTAATTGGAATCCAAAAAGGAGATGGAGTCCCTGTCCAACAAGGGACTCCTAGGCGCCTCCAACTTGGGCACACGCCAAGGGTGGCGTGCGCCCTCCTCCTTGCCAGGTTCTGGCAGGGGGACAAGGCCCCCACCAGCTCTCCAATAGGTGCATGACATGTGGTCAAAAGTCAAAGTGTCAATGGTCAACATTTGACCAGTCAAAGGTAGACTTTTGACCAAAGTCAAAGAACAAGAAATGGCAGGTGACCAAAAATGGCAGGTAATGTCTTACAAAATAAGACAACCTTTTCTGACTTGGACAACCTCCAGTCAGACCATATGAAGGCCTCTGATTGAGCACAAACTCCTTTGGCTCAGTCAGGACAACTTATTTATGATAGTAAAAAGAAGAACGTTAGGTTCAATCGAGTGCTAGCACGATTTTCTTGAACCTAATTGAATCTCATTCAGATCAATTGAACTAGATCAGTTCAATTGATGATCACCAGATTCAAACCCTTGTTTGTGTGACCCAGTTAGGTTCAGTTCTGTATGGTAATGGGATATGTCATGATCTCTATCATCGACATCATCGAAACTCCTTTCGATGGATCAGAACTCTTCTGATTCGAACAGCTAGAATGATCGATCATCTAAATCATTCTAATTGCTCCCAAAATCCACCAGTGACACCTAGCAGTATATGGTGGCAACCCATCAGAGCTGAATGCGAACCTCTTGGTGCAGCTACCTTGTGTGATTAAGTTCTTCTATCTTGAGCCCCGATCAGATTAGGGTTAAGGTGAACTCGTCAAACCCTAGTTTCTGTCATATGATGTAATCATTCGATTCAAGTCCAATGTGAAAATCTAAATAGAAACTCTTTCTATTATTTCACTCTGCCATGGCCATGGAACTTCTGGACATGGGTTTCTATTATTTCACTCTGCCATGGACTTCTTGGACTTGATTCTCATGATCATCATAGGGCTGCTCCTCTACCACCGAGGTAGATAGATTCCATCTTGATGCAATCCAGTTCCTACAATGAACATGCTATAGCCAACATACACCTCAGGGTTCCATATGGCTAGGAGACCGAGTAATGGTGTAGTCAAACTATAACACCCTCAAGGTGAACTGCCGATGCACCTCAGGTCAAAGAACCAGACACACTACTGCAGCATCGAGTCAGTCATTGACGAGAAGGTAGACTTCCTAATGACTACTCGAGGTGGTCACGCTCAGTGCCCTCGTTCTCTAACGAGTACCTATACTCTCGCTCCGGTGTCTCCACACCGTAGACTCAAGACTCATCTACTAAAGAGAAGCGATTGTACACCAACCTTTCGGATCAATCACCATCCTCGTGATGATCCTATGGTCGGGAGCATTTTATAAGTTAATAATGATTATTCATGTCTTAAATTTTCAACTCTTGAAAATATGAATTATCATTACCATTAACTCAAAGGATGTATCACAGACACTAAATATACATATGTGATAGAAAATAACCTATTTTATTAATATTAGTCAAAATTATAATTTTATCCCTAGAAGTGTATTACAAGTGTCAGCCAATTCTGGCTTCTAGGACACATATATCTAACAAAGATCTTACTTCCAGAAGAAGAGATCTTCTTTAATCTCGGCTAGAGATAAGATCTCTCCCGAGCTTCAACCTCAATAGGAGATAAGATCTCATTATCTCCTTCAATCTCGGCTGGAGATAAGATCTCTCCCGAGCTTCAACCTCAACAGGAGATAAAATCTCCTTTAACCTCAGCTGAAGATAAGATCTCTCCCGAGCTTCAACTTTAACTTCAACAGAAGATTAGATCTCCTTCAACCTCGGTTGAAGATAAGATCTCCTCCGAACTTCAACTTCAACAGGAGATAAGATCTCCTTCAATCTTGACTGGAGATAAGATCTCTCCTGAGCTTCAACCTCAATAGGAGATAAGATCTTCCCCGAGCTTCAACCTCAATGGATGCAGAGCCCGAAAAAGAACTTTGGCCATCGTCTTTATTTTACTCCCTTCAAATTTCGAACTCGAGAGTAAGAGGACTATTATTGAGGATAAATCCCGCTCCCGTCGAAGTCCAGTCTGATGCTTAGCCTATTGTAACTGGTAATCATGAAAAAGCTTTAATCGAAAATTCTTCCTCCAGCAGCCGAACTCCTTCCAGCCTTCTCCTTCAGTCGGATTCCTCCAGCAGCTGAATCCCTTCCAAACTCCTCCAGCGGTCGAACTCCTTCCGGACTCCTCCAACAACTAAACTCCTTCCGGCCTTCTCCTACAGTCAAGTTCCTCTAGCAGCCAAACTCCTTCCGGCCTTCTCCTTCAATCGGGTTCCTCCAGCAGCCGAATCCCTTTTAGACTCCTCCAACGGTTGAACTCCTTCCGGACTTCTTCAGCAGCCGAACTCCTTCTGGCCTTCTCCTTCAGGCGAACTCCTCCATCAGTCGGGCTCCATCCGAACTTATTCTTCACCCAAACTTCTCCCAAATTTCTTCTTCGATCGGACTTCTCCATCAGTCGGACTCCTTCTAGACTTCTCCATCAGTCGAACTTCATTCGAATTCTTCCAATGGATTACTTTCAGATTTCAACTAGCATTCCTCTCGGATGATCCCCTCTAGTCGTATTTCCTTTAGGAGTCCAAACTCTTCTGGAATTGATATATGTCAAAGCTCTTCACCAACCAATGCCCACTTCCTTCGAACTTCGACTATTAAATCTCAACAAATGGGCATATCATGACAACGTACATCTCTCTCTATAACAAACTCCATACGGCTCCGAGCGGTCCGCTACCGGACGGTTATGGCTATCACTATCGGTTTACTATGAGCGACAATGATCCCGAGTAGTCCACCATCGGATAGTGATGGCTGTCACTATCAATCTGCTACAGGTGGCAACGGACTCGAGCGGCCTACTACCATGCGGTGTCGGCTGTCACTATCTGTCTGCTGCAGGCTCTGTCTATAAAAGGGATCCTTCAGATATGTTTTCTCTAAGCTTTCCTCCCTTTCCTAAAAGCTCTGCTGAATTCTTTCCTGAGCACTCTATTTCTGTTGATCAGAAGAGCTGATTTGATCGTCGGAGGGTTTTGCTAGAGCCACCACCATCAATTCCGGATGGAACTTTATTTTGCAGGTCACCGACGGTGACCTCTTCTTCCTCAACTCCAGTTCGATCCAATGTCAATCAAATTATGCACCAATAATATCGAATGACTAATATACATCTAATTTAAATATTAAAAATTATTCTAATAATATTATTTTATTGAGTTATAATGAATATTTTAAATAATCTAATATTATTAAATTAATAATAATATATAATAATAAGATAAGCAGGTGGGTAGACCCAACGGTGTGAGCGAGATAAAGCGAAAGTAGGAAAAGGTAATGGCAGGTTAGGAGTAATCGGACATTAACTTAATGCTCGGTCATTTTATTGGCTGTTACTTTAAATTTAGCTTGCACATATTTTTTTATGCTTAGGCTTACTAAAGTGGGCCAATGTTTGGCACATATCCTCAATGTTTGGATCCGCCAAATCAACTTATGGGAACGATCTTTTATGGATAAAATATTTATCTAAAAATTTATAAATTTTTAGATAAATATTTTTTAGATAATATTTAAATAAAAAATAATTTATTTATATTTTTTATATATTATTTTAAAATTTATTATTTATATATTTTTATATTATTATTATTTTAGATAAGTTATTTAAATTTATTCATATTTTTATAATACTTTTTATGTTTTTCAAATTTGAAGAAAATAGATGGTTGAGTTATTAAGCATTAAATGATGAAAATATTAAACATGAGCATGAGATATTTTATATATAAAATTAAATGCCTACTTACTCGTTCATGGGTAAATGATTTAGCCATTTTTTAGGTGGGTAAAATTTTTTGGGTTTTCATTAAGGAGCATTTAATGCTCCTTAAAAATATCAAAACACCTAGAAAATAATATTAAAGATAAGATCTTTATTTTTATAAAAATAATTATATCCATTATATCCTTCATAATGATTTTTGTTTTTAATATCATCTTGATGCAGGTATTTTGCTGTTTTCAAGAAGCATTAAATGCTTCTTAACGAGTGTCCAGAAAAATTCAATTTTTTTTTATTTTATGAGTAAATACTATTTATAAAAAAATAAATTTTTTATCTTAAAAAATATAAAAATATAAATAAATTGATTAATAAAAAATAAATTAATTTTTTTATAATATTTATTTATAAAAGAATGAGTCCTATAAGTTTATAGTTCAACTACAAGCTAATTATAATTCTATCAACTAAAAAACGTTGATAGTCTGTGATCCAAATTAAGAACTCAAACACTAAAATAATTAATATTTTATAAATATTTTAGTTTTTATTTAAATATAAAACTTTCAAACTTCTTAATGTTATTTTATGATCTACAAGTGTATTGTCTGACCATTATGATTACATCATGCCCCTTGACGCTGAACCAAAAGACATTGATAGTCCAGAACGTGATGCAAAGAATTCAACCACTAAAATAATTAATGCTCCAGAAACATTTTAATTTTTATTTAAATATAAAACTATCAAACTTTTTTATATTATTTTATGATCTGCAAGTCTATGGTTTGACCATAGACTAACTATGATTTCATCATGACCCTGGACCCAAAGACATTGATAGTCCAGAATGTGATACGAAGAACTCAACCACTAAAATAATTAATACTCCAGAAACATTTTAGTTTTTTATTTAAATATAAAACTGTCTAACTTCTTAATATTATTTTATTCAAAAGATAATTGAAAATACTGAGTTCCTAATTTATAAGCAATCATTGAAATCACTGCAACATGAGAAATCTCAGTCCGAAATCTAAATTGAACAATCTGTCTTTCCAGAACTACAAAGAACGAAACCATTAGAAAGTAATCATTGTCCATACGTGTTAACGAAACTAAAATAGAAACTAATCTCCTTCCAAGTAGCCTTCCAAATAATTAATCATCCATCCATCTTGAGTAGTTACTAGAAGCCCTGTATATGATGCCAATCTATAATAACAAGGAATATGTGAGCTCAACAACTCAATAAGCTAATATTTATAATACACCAAGTAATATCAAGCTGGAAGATAGAAATTTGATAACAAAATATACTTTTATCTTTTGAAAAGATTATTATAAACCAGCGCCTAATAGCTGCGAAAAAGCTAGAATGGTTATCATCATCATCATTTTATTTTATTAAGAAGAATATCATAAGTAATTATAAATATATTGGAGTTTGATTTAACCTTTAAAAAAAGACAGTGTTCCAGATGGCTCATAAAAGGTATAAGTTAAATGTATTAACAAACATAGAGAAGCAGGTATATACTGGCTATAAAAAAAAAAAACAAACTCTTTATTGATTGGGGCAATTAGACTCCCATGGGCATATAACATTTTTGGATTTAAGGTATTTAAATTGACTTTTCACTAAATGAGGTGCACAAACTCCCCATAATTTAGGGCATAACATGGCATCAATATCAAAAGCCAACAATATCATTTTTGTTGGGCAAATAAGAATCTTAAATATAATACCAATCTCAAAATGTCTGTAACATCGAAATAAAAATAATTTTAACATATATAAAAAAGTTTCAAATTTTAATTAACAACATATTACTAGTGTTTATTTTGATTATCACATTTCAAGTTTATAAATAAAAATATTGACCAATGAAGGTCATTTTAAACAAAAATAAGTTGACAGTAAAATTCTTATATAAATTAATAGAATTTCATTTTGCATATATGATTTTATCATATAAATACATCATATATATTATTTATGACAAAGCAAAGTAAAGCACAATGAAGGATCAACAAAGAGTAGGATGTCAAGAATATCTATTTACAAATCTTACCTTTCTTGTAAGCCAGCAACTAATAACCTACAAATAAGCTCAAGTAGCTCTATACTAAGTTCTAGAAAGAGAATCATCTAGAGCTATATAAATGTCATCCAAAATTGCCTACTCTAATCTGGACTAACTAGTTTTACCACATCATGTCATAATCCTTTATCATGAAGATCCTTAAGTAGGGCTTTCTGTGATCCAATAATAGCTTTATCACAATCCCAAGCAATCCCTAGACCTCTAGACAATTAATGCATAGACTAAAATAACTAAATCCACAATTACCACAAATATGTCATTGCTACATCAATGAAATTTTGCCATGAAAGTTTGGACTAGGATCAGAATTTTTTACTTTAATTAAATTTAGAATAATTTTACATATTAACCTTTAGTCCATTAAAAATGGGATTTAAAATTCTATGTCTAGCACCATTACAAATTTTTTTGTAATTTACCTTCAGTTATGCAAACTTGTGGTATAGCTACTTCAAAGCAAACAGATAATAATCCAAAAATTAAATCTTAGTACTTTCTAAATTTAAAGTTTCATATGTCGATAGCTTCTTTTCTGGACATTCGGCACATCTATCGAGAGATAAATAGTGTAGTGAATTATGTTGCTTTTTTTGTTGTTGAGCATTTAGATGGGATGTTGAGAATGGATGCGTACAGTATCTCTCTATCATTTTATGATATATTATTTTCTAATTCTTATGATTGTATTCATGCTAAACTTATATAATTAACCGGCCTTACTAAAAGGCAAAAAAAAACCAACACGATAGTTCAATACATTGTCTAAAAGATGTTCTAGCATAATTTCTAATTCATGAACCCTAATAGTTAAACCTATTTTCTTTTAATTTTTTAGAAGCACAATCTACTCAATAAATTATTAAATAATGCACACCATAATCAACAAAGCTCTCTAGAGACTTTCTTCTTCCGGAAAGCATGATTTCTTTCTGCTTTCAAATCCTTTGCAATCCTTGCTGCTTATATTTCTTCTCTTGATGGCCGAGCATTACTCTTGACCTTTTTCTTTTCCAATATAAATGAAGAAAATTAGGGTTCCTTAGAGCTTTCATGAAAAATTCAGTTGTCGTCCATAGCAACACGTTAACCCATCATAATCTGCGATGAAGGATCTACATGGAAGCCCAATTTCAAGTCCAAATATGCTAAATTAATATATCCATTTCGAGGCTCTTGAAGCTACTTCCATTTAAAATTAGTTCGGTCAAAAATTCCACCGACCTTTTTACTCATGGTCGATGAAAGCTTGTTGCAAATTGAATCATTAGTATGTTTTATAAACATTAAGTTCTAGTGTAATGCCACTAGTTTGCTATTCACCAGCCGTATTTGGTAATCACATGGAGCTAGCTATATTACATCACTAGTTTTGTTTACAAATTTTAGGTACAGTTTACAGGCCCGTGAAAGGGAAAACATGAAGGGCAGCAATTAATACAGTTGGTAAAGATATCGAGGGTCGGTAGATATCAATAATGTGAATCCAAATCCTATATTCACCTAATTTTCAGCTAGATTTCCTCCCATCCTATCCAAATTCAGAAAAATAATAATTTTTTTTTAGAAAAGATAAGTTTCAACTTAGGTAGATTGACTCGATTTTGCAATGTGTTACAAATTTATGGATGATGATACGAGGCCAAACCAACCAACCAACCAAAAGGAAAAAAAAAATCCTACATCTTATGCCATGAGTTGATGTAAAGCTTAGTTTTGGTATCGAAGAAATTCTGCAATAATATTATATTATTCTTTTTTTATTGATCTATGTAGTCATCATTTTTTTTTATTGCATCATTTTTTTTATGGATTCACGTAGTCATCATTTTTCAATGTACATTTAACGTTCGCAGTATTTAAATATTTGAATGATGAAAATATTTTTTTCTAAAAATTATGACATCTCAAAAAATATAGTATTTTATTCAAAAATATCATAATTTTTTTAAAAAAATATCATAATCCTCTTTCTTTCTTTCTGCATATATTTATTATTTTTTTTTCTTATAAAAAATATAATATTTTTAAATAAAATAATATATTTTTTATATAAATATTTTAATTTTTATAAAGAGATATCATAAATTTTATAAAAAAATATTTTTATTCTTTAAAATTTTAAATGCTTTAGGTATTAAATATATATTTGGAAGCGATGGCTAATTAAAAGGGTACCAATTGGTTGGGCCTCGTATCGTTAATGCGAAATATTATAACCACGTGGCAGGTAAGAGACCATCCGAGCAAATTGGAAGCATCCAGTTTATAGCTCCGAAAAGGGATTGGTCAAAATAGATACGGCCAGGGTAGAGAACTCGGATTCCATGGACCATGCGAGGGAGGAGGACGGAGGGTCGGAGACGAAACAGACCCAGATGGGCGGCGATGTAGATGGCTTGCGGGTGGAAGGTCCAAACGCGGTCACTCCGTGACGCCACCGCTCGTTTGTGCCCCCTCCAGGTGAAGCGACCGGCCCTCCCTCCTTACCCTGGACAAAAAGTAGTACACGCAACTCTCCTTCCTCCCCTGGTGGTCGGAAGACAACCATCAGATGATGCTCCTTCCTTGCAACTTTATCCCATCCTGTTCCGCTTGCTCTCCGTACTTATCACATGCTTTTGGGGATAGATTGGATTGCTTCGGGGTTTTTGTTTTTTTTGTTTTTGACTGCAACTCCTAAGGTTGAATATAACCTATAATTTTAAAATTGTTTATAATCTGATCGAGTGAAAAAGGTGACCAGCCGTTGTTCTTTTTTAACTTTGGTGGATAGAGCTCTCTACCGTACGGCAGCAACAACATCCGTCTAGGATAACATAGTAGGGACTTCCGTATTAAGCAGAAACTATATATTATGAGCATAAATCTGGAATAGGCCAGGCCATGCTCGGTCAAACTATCTTATAAGTTCTTTACCAACCCCACAGATCGAAATATATGTCAAAATGGAGATTCTGATTGTAATTTGAAAATCTTTCTCGAGTCATTATTATCATATAAATACATCATGACAGAGCAAAGCGCAACGAAGGATCCACATAGAGTAGGATCGATGTCAAGAATGTCTATTAACAAATCTTAATTACTTTTCTTGTAAGCCAGCAACTAATAACCCGCAAATAAGCTCAAGTAGCTCTATACTAGGTTCTAGAAAGAGGATCATCGAAAGCTTTATAAACGTCATCCAAAATTGCCTACTCTAACCTGGACTAACTAGTTTTGCCACATTATGTCATAATCCTTTATCATGAAGATCCTTAAGTAAGTCTTTCTGTGATCCAATAATAGCTCTATCACAATCTCAAACAATCCCCTGGACCTCAAGGCTATTAATGCACATACTAAAATAACTAAATGCACGATTACCGCAAATATGTCATTGCTACATCAAAGAAATTTTGCCATGAAAAGTTGGACTAGGATCAGAAATTATTTATTTATTTATTTTTTTACTTTAATTAAATTTAGAATGATTTTGCATATTAGCCTTTAGTCCATTAAAAGTGGGATTTAAAATTCTACGTCTGGCCTGATTACAAAAAATTTTGTAATTACCTTCGGTTATTCTAACTTGTGGTATGTAGAGCTACTTCCAAGCAAATCAAAAATAATCCTTAAAAAAAAATAAATAAATCTTGGTATTTCCCAAATTTAAAGTTTTATATGTCGATGACTTCGATTCATCCCCTTCTGTATGATGCATGGAGAGCATCGAGAAGATCTGCTTTTCTGAACGTCAGCACATCTATTAGGAGGTGAATAGTGTATTGGATCGGATGGTCTCCTTTGTTGTTGAGCACTCGGACGAGATGTTACGGATGAATGCTTACAGTATCTCTCTATCATTTCGAGATGTATTGTTTTTTGATATTTGTGATTGTATTTATGCTAGACTCGTATGATTAATCTACCTTACCAAAGAAAAAAAAGAACAACACAAGGGTTCAATGCATTGCCTATAACATGTCCTAATCTAATTTCTAATTCACGAACCCTAATAGCTAAACCCCTTATCTTTTAATTTTTTAGAAGCACAATCTACTCAATAAATTATAAAATTATGCATAGCATAATCAACAAAGCTCTCTAGAAACTTTCTTCTTCTGGAAAGTAAGATCTCTTTCATCCCTCAAATCCTTTGCAACCCTTGCTGCTTAATTTTCTTCCCACGATGGCCTGGCATTACTCATGACCTTTTTCTTTTCCAATATAAATAGAGAAAATTAGGGTGGGTTTCTTAGAGTTTTCATGAGTTGTCGTCCATAGCAACACGTTCACCCGTCATAATCTGCCACGACGGATCCACACGGAAGCCCAATTTCAAGTCCAAAATGCTAAATTAATATCCATTTCGAGGCTCTTGAAGATACTTTCATATAAAATTAGTTCAGTCAAAAATTCCACAGACTTTTTTACTCATAGTCGATGAAAGCTTGTTGCAAATCGAATCTTTAGCATGTTTTATAAACAAAGTTCTACTGTAACACCAGCAGTATTTGGTAATCACATAGAGCTATATTACATCAGTAATTTTGTTTACAAATTTATGAAAGGGAAAACATGAAGGGCAGCAACTAATACAGTTGGTTAAGATATCGAGCGTGGGTATCAATAATGTGAATCCAAATCCTACGCTCACCTAATTTTCAGCTAGATTTCCTCCAAACCTGCCCTAATTCAGAAAAAGAATAAATTAAAAAAAAATGCGCTTCAATTTAGGTAGACCGACTCCGTTTTGCAATGTGTTACGGATTTATGGGTAATGATATAAGGCCAAATCAACCTATCAAAAAAAACAAGCTCTACATTTCATGCCAGGAGCTGATGTAAAGCTTAGTTTTGGTATGGATTGGTTGGGCCTCATATTATACATTATATTATTATTATAATATATTCTATTAAAATAATTAAATATTATTATCAGATAATAATATAATATTATATTATATATAAGATAGTATTATATATTATTATATTCTTATGAATATATTAAGAATAGAATAAAATAATTATTTTTTTATTAGTCAATAAAAAGTTGATTAATTTTTTTATAATATTTATTTATGATCTTAAAATTTAAGATAAATTATATCTCTAATTCTCAAATTATATAAAATTTTTTAAATATTCATAAAATATAAAAATCTAAATTTTATTTTTTAAATTTTTTAAACCATTTTAATGTTATTCTTCATCCATTTTCGATATCTTTCTTGCACCAAAAATTCTATATGAAGTCACCGATACTTATGCGGCTCGGGACGTAGAGCCCATAAGTGACTGTCACATAAAATTTATGGTGAGAAAAAAACATCGAAAATGGATGAAGGACAATATTAGAATGGTTCAAAAAATTTAAAGATTAAAGTTTAGATTTTTATAATTTAAAAATTATTTAAAAAAATTAATATAATTTAAGAATTAGCGATATAATTTATTTTAAAATTTAAAATTTTATAACAATGTGGCAAGTAAGAGACTAGCCGAGCAAATTGGAAACATCCAGTTTACGGCTCCGAGAAGGTGGGGTCAGGATCGGCCATAATAGATGCGGCCAGGGTAGAAAAGTGGAATTCCAGAATATGGCATCTAAGACCATGCGAGGGCAACGAGGAGGACGGAGGGTCGGTGACGAAACTGACCCGGATGGGCGGCGATGTAGATACTTGTATGCGACGTTCCAATCGGGTGGAAGGTCCAAGCAGAGTCACTCCGTGACGCTGCTGCTCGTTTGTGCCCCCCTCGGTTGAAGCGACCAGCCCTCCCTCCTAACCCTGGACAGACAGTAGCCCACGCAACTCCCCTTTCCAGAATCGCTACGACATACATTAAATCGGTATAGGATAACATGGTAGGGACTTCTATTTTAACCAGAAACTATTTTAAAAAAAAAGAAATAGGCCATGCTCCGTCGAACCATCTTATAAGCTCTTTACCAACGATATGGAAGGAATAAACAAAATAGCATAATACACTCCATGCTCTAATAAGTTACTAACATACATGCATATGTGCATGCATACATATATTTTATACATAATATTATATGATATATAATATAAATTGGACAACATAATTTAATTCTAATTTTTGATAAAAATAAAAGGGTTACAAAATCAACATTGGAGCATGCAAATTAAATTTCCATCCAATGAATTATGATATACACTTATATATAATATCTATAACAATTTTAATATTTTTAAAATTGATAACCTATATATCATATGGGTACAAAATTAAACAATGTATTAGTATACTAAAATATATGTTGGAATACTTAAATTGAATATTTACTTTATTAATCATGAACACGTATTATTGGTACAGAATTTGGTTAACGTCGGATCGAGCTGGAGTCGAGAAAGATGAGATCACCGTCGGTAACCTGCAAAACAAAGTTTCATCTGGAGTCGGTGGTGGTGGCTCCGAAAGGATTCTCCGACGATCAAGTCAGCTCTTCTGACCAACAGAAATGGAGTGCTCAGAAAAGAGTTCCGCAAAATTTTGGGAAGGAGAAGAGAGCTTAGAGAAAACGTATCTGGATGGTCCCTTTTATAGATGGAGCTTGATTGATGGTGATGGCCATATCGTCCGGTAGTGGGCCGCTCGGGACCGCATGGGGTTCGGTATGAAGAGCAAGCTATCATCAGACTGATAGTGATAGCCATAACCATCCAATAGTAAACCACTCGGATCCGCATAGAGTTTACTACAGAGAGAGGGGCATTGTCAAACTGATAGTGACCGTTCGTCGAGATTTAATAGCCGTAGTTCGAAGGAAGCATAGATCGAAGGAAGCAGGCGTTGGTTGGTGAAGAACTTCGACGTATATCATTTTCAAAGGAATTCGGACTCCTAAAGAAAATACGTTTGGAGGAGATCATCCGGGAAGAATGCTAGCTGAAATTCAAAAGCAATCCGCTGGAGAAATCCGACTGAAGGAGAAATTCAGAAGAAGAAGTCCGGAAGGAGTTCGACTCCTGGAGGAGTTCGATCGAAGGAGAAGTTCGGAAGGAGTTCGGCTCCAGGAGGAATCCGACTGAAAGAGAGATCTGAAAGAAGTTTGGCTCCTATAGAAATCCAACTAAATGAGGAGTCCGGAGAAAGTTTGGCTCCTGGAGGAATCCGACTGAAGGGAGAATCCGAAAGGAGTTCGGCTCCTATAGAAATTCGACTGAAAAAGGAGTCCGAAGAGAGTTCGACTTCTGAAGAAATTCGACTGAAGGAGAGATCCGAAAAAAGTTTGGCTCCTATAGAAATTTGACTGAAGAAGAAATCCGGAAGGAGTTTGGCTCCTGTAGAAATCTGACTGAGGAAGAAGTTTGGAAGGAGTTCGGCTCCTTAAGGAGTCTGATTGAGGAAGAAATTTTGGAGGAGTTCGACCACTAGAGGAGTTCGACTGGAGCTCGGTCGCTGAGGAGTTCGGTTAAGATTTGATCGCTGAAAGAGTTCTGCTGATTGAAGGAGTTCGGCTAAAGTTTGGCCGCTGGAGGAGTTCGGTTGGGGCTCGATCGCTGAGGAGTTCGGTCGGCTGAAGGAGTTCAACTAAGGTTTGGCCGTTGGAAGAGTTTGACTGACTGAAGGAGTTTGGCTAAGGTTTGGTCACTGGAAGAGTTCGGCTGACTGAAGAAATTCAGCTAAGGTTTGATCACTGAAAGAGTTTGGCTGGCTGAAGGGGTTCGGCTAAGGTTTGGCCACTGCAGGAGAATTTTTGATCGAAGCTCTTCCATGATTATGAAGTTCTTCCGTGATTATCAGTTGCATTAGGCTAAGCATCAGACTGAACTTTGATGGAAGTAGAGTTTATCTCCAACAATAGTTCTCCCACTTTCGAGTTTGAAATTCGAAGGAAGAAAGTACCAAAAAGGCGACCATCGAAGTCCTCTTTAGGGCTCTGCATCAGTTCAGATTGAAGCTCGAGGGAGATCTTATCTCTAGTCGAGATTAACGTTGAAGTTGAAGCTCGGAGAAGATCTTATCTCCAGCCGAGTCGGGGCCTCTCTTCTCACCTCGTCTAAAATGAATGAAACCTTCGATTTTATTCACGTTAGGACGAGGTTCTCCTTCTATTCTTAATAGACTATGGGGGCACACAAGGATCATTGTCGGGACCTCTCTTCTTACCCTATCTAAAATGAATGAGGTCTTCGACGTGCTTATGTTAGAACGAGGTTCTCCTTTTGTTCCTAACGGACTGTAGGGGCACATAAAGACCGTTATCGGAACCTCTCTTCTTACCTCATTTAAAATGAATGAGGCCTTCGACGTGCTCATGTTAGGATGAGGTCCTCCTCCTATTTCTCACATGGCACTAGGGGCATAGATGGATCGTTGAATGGGCCACTTTCCTCCTCCTATCTTAAATAATCGAAGGTCTTCGATCTACTCATATTTAGGATGAGGTCCTCCTCCTATTCCTAACATGGCAATAGGAGCACAGATGGGCTATTAAATGGGCCTCTTTCCTTCTTCTATCTTAAATAATCGAAGATCTTCGGCTTACTTATATTAGGACGAGGTTCTCCTCCTGTTCCTAACATGGCAATAGGGGCACAGATGGGCCATTAAATGGGCCTCTTCTCCTCCTTCTATCTTAAATAATCGGAGATCTTCGGTCTGCTCATGTTAGGATGAGGTTCTCCTCCTATTCCTAAATGGCACTAGGGACAAATGGACCGTTGAATGGGCCTCTCCCCTCCTCTTATCTTAAGTAACCGAAGGTCTTCAACGTGCTCATGTTAGGACGAGGTCCTCCTCCTGTTCCTAACATGGCACTAAGGGCACAGATGGACCGTTGAATGGCCTCTTTCCTTCTATCTTAAATAATCAAAAATCTTCGACGTGCTCATGTTAGGACGAGGTCCTCCTCCTATTTCTAATATGACACTTGAGGCACAGATGAGCCATTGAATGGACCTCTCTCCTTCTCCTGTCTTAAATAACCAAAGGTCTTCGACGTGCTCATGTTAGGATGAGGTCCTCCTCCTATTCCTAACATGGGTAATAGGAGCATAGATGGATCGTTGAATGGGCCTTTCCCCTCCTGTCTTAAATAACTGGAGGTTCGACATGCTATGTTAGGACGAGATCCTCCTCCTATTTCTAACATGATAATAGAGGCATAGATGGACCGTTGAATGAAACTCTCCTCTCCTCCTATCTTAAATAATCGAAGGTCTCCGACGTACTCATGCTAGGATGAGGTCCTCCTCCTATTCCTAACATGGCACTAGGGGCACAGATGGACCATTGAACGGGCCTCTCTCCTTCTTCTATCTTAAATAATTGGATGTCTTCGACGTGCTCATGTTAGGACGAGATCCTCCTCCTGTTCCAACATAGCACTAGGGATAGATGGGCCGTTGAATGGGCCTCTCCTCTCCTCCTATCTTAAATAATCAGAGGTTTTCGATGTGCTTATTCTGTTCCTAACATGGTCACTATGATTGCTTCTTTTCTATCATCATATAGTTTTTGTACCAAAAAACCATAATATTGAAATGGAAAAATTTTATTGAAGAAAAATTTTCAATAGTACATCCTTAAAAATTCTAAGATTGTGGGAGCGTTGTTCCACTAAGCTCCTTCAGATGATAGATTTCGGACCGGACGACCTCCTCTATTTCATATGGACCTTCCCAATTTGGAGCAAGCTTTTCCTGGCTCTGAGGTTGAGAGATGGTAGCTCGCCGAAGTACTAAGCCCTCCTAGAGATAGTGTTGATTATGTCGAGAGGCGGCCAATCTCTTTATTGTTCCTTCCTCGTTAGTGGTTCTAGTTGTGGCAGCGCCCTTGGCCGATCTACTCTTGCTTCAGGCTAGCGTCTGAGAAATAGACCCAACCGATCTCTCCTGATGAGCTCCTCAATTTCGTCTTGAAGCTGAATGCATTCTTTAATATCATGGTCGTGGTTACAATGGTAGAGGCAGTACTTGCTTCGATTGTGCTTGTTTGGAGGATATCGTAATTTTTCTTGTCTCGATAGCTGATTCTTAATTTTCATCAAAACTTGAGCTTTAGAAGTATTAAGGAGGGCGTAGTTATGGAACCTTCTGGAGGGGACTTCTACATGCTCTTCCATCAGAGCTTCTTTGATGATGAGCTCGGGAAGGAGTTCAGTCTCGCTCATGCTCGAAGGAGGAGTTCGGGCTCGCTTGCGCTCGGAAGAAGTCTGGGAGCACGATCGAACTTCATTCGGCCTTCTACCAGCAATGCTGAATAACTTTATTCGGCCCTCCCTGATATTCAATAGGGAATTCAAACCTCAACGTGGATGTCAGCTGCTGATGAAATGAGCCACAAACTGATGGCTCATCAGGTCAAAGGAGAAGATCGTATTTGACTTCAACGTCGAATATCAATTTTTTGCTGCTCTCTTTAAGGTAAATGAAAAAGCTCGGCATAATATGGCGTCTGGTGCGCCATGGAGCAGCATCATGGTCTGGAAGGCCTCTAAGTAATCGACCGGATCAAAGGTTCCATCATAGCTTTTGAGTCGGAGGAAGTTTGAAGTTCGATGGAATGGGCTCTTGCATAATTCAAGGAGAGAAAGGGAGATCGCTGCGGACGTTGTCATGATGAGCCGGGGCGACGTGGTTGAGCTTCTCAATCCATCGATCCATCCTCCGTAGTTTCTGATCGAGGACATCATCTCGATCGCAGACCTTGGAAGGCTTCTGACTGTAGATGGGGAAGGTTTCTTTCGGAGAAAAATCACGATCTAAATAAGGATCCTCTACTCTCTATTTTTTTCTTTCCAAGGACGATGGTTATGTTAGCCCAAGTGCTCTTCCTAGGGATCGGTTCTTGACATCTTGATGGTGGATTTTCTGACGGAATCACCATCGAAGGTTGCCGCATGGCTTGCGTCATCTTGGTAAGGCCCTGAATCCACTATATCAGTTGGTTGAACTACTCCGGATCTACCATGATCGTCGATGGAGGAGGAGGTTGAAGTATCGGTGCTGGAGCTAGAACGGGCGGATCTGACTCGGATCTGACAACAAAAGCAGTAGATCTCCTGGTAGTCGCCTTCTTTGGAGGCATTTCTTGGGATTGAGAGAGAGGATGAAGACAAAAATTAAAGAAGAAAATTCACAGGACCGACTGAGCACTCTTTTAAGAATAAGAGTACATAAAAAATAGACGATCCTCCTTCTAGTATCAATTCTATTGATGCAGAATCTGGTTGATGCCAGATCAAGCTACAGTCGAGGAAGACGAGGTTGCCACTAGTGATCTGCAAAATAAAGTCCCATCCAGAGTCAGTGGTGGTGGCTCCGATAGGATCCTCCGACAATCAAGTTAGCTCTTCTAACCAATAGAAATGGAGTGCTCAGACAAAAATTCAGCAGAGTTTTAGGAAGAAGAAGAGAGTTTAGAAAAAACATATTTGGAGAATCCCTTTTTATAGATGGAGCTTGATTGATGGTGACGGCCATACCATCCGGTAGTTGGCCACTCAGGGCCACGTAGGGTTCGGTACAAAGAGCAAGGTATCGCAAGACTGATAGTGACAACCATAATCGTTCGGTAGTGGACCGCTCGAGGCCGCATGAAATTTGCTACGGCGAGAGGGGTATTTTAGATTGATAGCGACCATTCGTCAAGATTTAATAGCCGTAATTCAGAGGAAGCATAGTTCGAAGGAAGCAGATGTTGATTGGTAAAGAACTTTGACATATATCATTTTAAGAGGAGTTCGAACTCCTGAAGGGAATACATTTGGAGGGGATCATCAGGAGGAATGCTAGCTAAAATCTGGAAGCAATCCGACTAAAGGAGAAATCCAAAAGGAGTTTGGCTCCTAGAGGAATCCGACTGAAGGAGAAATCCGAAAGAAGTTCGGCTCTTGGAGGAGTTTGGTTGAAGGAGAAGTCCGGAAGAAGTTTGACTCTTTGAGGAATTCGACTGAAGGAGAGATCCGAAAGGAGTTTGGCTCCTATAAAAATTCAACTGAAGAAGAAGTCCGGAGGGAGTTCGGCTCCTGGAGGAATCTGACTAAAGTAGGGATTCGGAAGGATTTGGCTCCTATAAAAATTTGACTGAAGGAGGAGTCCGGAAGGAGTTCAGCTCCTATAGAAATTTTACTGAGGGAGAAGTTTGGAAGGAGTTCGACTCTTGGAAGAGTCCGACTGAGGAAGAAGTCCTGGAGGAGTTCGGTTGGGCTTGGTCACTGAGGAGTCCGGCTGGCTGAAGGAATTCGACTAAGATTTGGTCGCTGGAAGAGTTCGACTGACTGAAGGAGTTCGACTAAGATTTAGCCGCCGGAGGAGTTCGGTTAGGGCTTGACCGCTGAGGAGTTCGACTGGCTGAAGGAGTTCGGCTAAGATTTGGCTGCTGGAAAAGTTTGGTTAACTGAAGGAGTTCGGCTAAGGTTTGGCCGCTGAAAAAATTCGACTGGCTGAAGGAGTTCGGCTAAGATTTGGCCACTGCAGAAGAATTTTTGATCGAAGTTCTTCCGTGATTACGAAGCTCTTCCATAATTATTAGTTGCATTAGGCTAAGCATTAGGCCGGACTTCGACGGAAGCAGGATTTATCCTCAATACATATTAAAGTATATATAATTAAAAATAGTATATATAATATATTTTTTTTAATTTTGAGGAATCAAATAGGAAAAAGAAAGAAAATCTCATAAAATAATAAAAAATAAAATTAAAAATTTTAGTTAATTTAAGATGCTCTTTATGATCAGGCACCTCTATTTATAGCTGTATGACTCATTCAACCTTTTTGAAAATATGCCAAATATCTATTTCTCTTAAATAAAAAAAATAAAAATATCCTTGATAATATGCCTTTTGTAGATGTACAACCTCAGAAGCGTATTGATATTCATTTCTCAAAAATAATGAAAAATAAGAACATTCCCTTTAATATGCTTTTTGATATGATTTATAACTTGACATCAAGTGATTGGATAAGATGAATTACCCATATTCTTAACATCATTTGGATAAGATCTCTGATTGATCTTGACATAATTAAATCTTGCTACAGCTATCTAGATTTTATAAATATCATCATTATAAAATTATATTTTTAGAATTATTTTTTAATCTAGCATCCTTCTAGAGTTGACTTAGATCTGAACTCAATATCAAATCTCTATGTTTCCCTGGTCAGCCTTAAATGCAAACTGACTCAAACACATACAGGCTAAGTCGACAATGTGTATCAAAAAATTAATAGATTTTGATATTTAAATTGTAACAAAACATAGTCTCATATTGTTAAAATATTTATTTTGATGTCCGTTTGATGTATGGATTAGAAATTAAGAAATATGCAATTTCTACTTCTAAATATTTTAATAAATCATTATCATCTCCAACTCAGAAGACCTACATTATTTTAAATTATTAAAATAACATTTATTCATAAATATTATAATTAATAAAAATAATTATTATTTTTATTAATTAATCCATAGGACAAAGAGAACCATGTAGTGCCCTGGCCTTGCACATCTAAGTGGACCCTTCTTTTATTCCTCCCACAAAATATAAAGTGCAGTCCCCTCCACAAATTTCTCCTTTCCTGTGCAGGCCTCACACCGCAGGCCGCCAAAACCGCTCCAGACCTCAGGGTCCTCCAGGTGGCCTCCAGGGAGCCGCGCTGCCGGGAAGCTTATCCGAAACCCACCTCCTCAAATTCACACGCTTTCAGACTCCTGTCAGTCCACCCGCGTACTCCAACTCCCCAAACCCCGCGTCCGAACGTGCTCCGTACCTCGCTCCCACGCGCTTCTCCGCTCCATTCCCTCCTTTATATCTCCGCCCATTCCACTGCCGCCATGTCGAACCACGACCGGCTACGACGCTCTCACCTCCCCCGCCCGACGCCGAGATTCGAGACGATCCACCTCCCATCGTCCACGCGTCACCATCGCATCCATCGACATGGTGAGGACAGAGCTCGCCGGCGCCGAGCGGCGGTACCGCGGGGTGCGGAAGCGGAAGTGGGGACGGTGGGTGTCGGAGATCCGGCTCCCCAACAGCCGGGAGAGAATCTGGCTGGGGTCGTATGATTCTCCGGAGAAGGCCGCAAGGGCTTTCGACGCAGCCGTCGTCTGCCTCCGCGGCTGCTGCGGCCGTCTCAATTTCCCCGACGCGCCGCCTCGGATCTCCGGCGGCCGGTCCCTCAGCGCCCGCCAGATCCAGGCTGCCGCCGCCCGCCACGCGCACAACGACGATTTCGCCGACGCCGTGGCGGCGCCGGAGATGTCTCAGTCGGAGGCCGTTACGGCGGAGAGCGGGGAGGTGCTCGACTGGTCGTTCATGGACCTGCTGACGGCGCCGGATGGAGTCGGGATGGATTTCCCAGCGGCGACGATGGATGACTTCGCTTACGGTTACTTTCCGCCGGCGTCGGCGCCGCCGGATGTGGCGGAGGAGAACGGAGTTGGTTTTGAAGCGAATTCGTTTTTGTGGAGCTTCTAAGAATGGGCGCGATTTTTTATATATATATATATATATATATATATATATATATATATATATATATATATATATATATATATATATATATATATATATATTTATGTGTTATTATCGTGTTAACATTTTTTTTTATGGCCTTTGAAGGGGAGTCAGGGGAAACTAACGGCGAGATTTTTCAGCCGAGGGATCCTGTGGTCGCCCGCCGGGAGTTTTGAATCTGGCGGCGGCTGGCTTCCCTAATCTTTGGAGCTATTGGGTTTAACTATTTGTTCTCACACTAGAATTAAGATGTTTGCATGGGGAAAGGATTATATCTCGGAAGAGTAATATGTGCAAGGGAAAGAAATGGTATTAAAATACTGTTAACTCTTATCTGCCCACTCTTCATCTTCCTTTCTCTCTCTCTCTCTCTTTCTTTCTTTCTTTCTTTTCAAATAAAAACAAATAAAGGATGGACAGGCCAAGCCCAGCCAAATTCCATCAGGGATATCATATCCAGGTACCTCGCCTAGATTAATTGATATTTATATTCACACCATTGATTATTTTATTATTAGCATCCTTGGTTTTGATGATCATTTCGTTGTGTATAAAAACAAGCCAAACTATTTATAATGAGTTCAACATAAAATGGCTAATAGTTTTAAGAGTTAATTATCCAATGGTAGTCAAACAAAAGATCAGATATTAACTTTTTCTTGGAAGGTTAGCATGAGAAAATGTGATGAAATGGAAGAAATGTAAGATGGGTACCTCTTTCGCAAAGGTGAGGAACTATATAACCGGATTCCTCTGCTTCAGATAATTGAGTCCCATGACAATCATATGTTACTTCTTTGCCTTGTTCAAGAATATGATTGATATTTATCCATGCAAGAGCTCTATTGAAGGCAGAAGTCACATGTTCAATTGCTCCGGGAAGGGGATATCAATACAAAGTTTTCCCATCGATCAACCATTATTTGGAGGAGATGCAATCGAACCTCTGCTATTAAAATTGAATCAGGTTAGTGGTTTCATGATGCTAAGAGGGTTTGTGACATCCTACTTAGACATTTTCGTCTCCATTGGGACTTTGTTCATCTTGTAGATGACTTGCGCTCGTCTCATTTGCCGAATATTCTAACTGCTGAACGGAATGAAGGCCTTATATCTAAAGTATTGAAGGATGAAATTTTTTATGTTTTGCAATCTATGAATCCAGACAAGGCTCCAAGGCCTGATAGCCTTTTTGCATCCTTTTTCAGGTTTTTTTGGCATATTGTAAGCGATGAGGTCATCAAGGGAGTATGGTTCTTTTTTGCAACATCTAGAATGTTGCCTTCAGGGAAGAACACTTTTATTTCTTTGGTCCCTATAATAGTCTTTGTAACACCAGTTACAAGATTGTGGCCAATACTCTGTTCAATCGACTGCAGCCTATAATTCCTGATCTAATATCTCTAACTTAAGGTGCTTTTGTTGGTGGCAGGAGTATTATGGAAAATATTCTACTTGCACAAAAGGTGATGCATTCTCTAATCCATGCTTCCCCTTCTCGTGCTCTTTTGATGGTTAAAATAGATATGGAAAAGGCTTATTATGATCGAGTATAATGGGCTTTTCTGGTTCGGGTATTCAAACGGTTTAACTTTCATGATTAGTTTGTTACTTGGATCATTGCGTGCATGCTTCACCCTCAATTTGCTCTCTTTTTCAATGGTTCACCAATTGACTGATTTTATGCATCTTGTGTGACCTTCGTTAGTATCGTCCTCCGTCACCCTTTCTCTTTATTCTTTCTTCCGAAATATTTTAGGCATCTTTGCAAGCTGTAGTGCAGTCTAAGCTGCTTCGTCCTTTTGTTCCTGGCATCAATGGTCTACGAATCTCCCATCTTTTCTTTGATGATGATTGCATTTTCACTATAAGAGCTGCTGTTAGGGATGCATTATGCCTAGAGCTTTTACTGGATGCTTATTGTCATTTCTCAGGCCAGTTTGTTAGTCTCTCTAAATATTATCTTATTCTTAGCCCATCCAGTCCACCTGTTATTAAGCATCTTATATTTTCTATCTTTGGCATGCTACGTAAAAGGGACGTTTAGAAAATATCTTAGTGTAGCTATCTCTGGTACCTAATTATGGCTGGCTGATTTCAATTTCATCATTAATAATGGCAAAAATCCTAAGATGGGAGTGGAAGGCTCTCTCTTTTGCAGAATGAGCAACCCTTCTACAACCAATGCTTTCTTCTATCACTGCATCTATGTGCTGTTGTCGCTTCCTATCCCTACATCAATGCTTAATCATGTTGAGCATGAGCTTCAATCTTTCTTATGTGGACGCTCGTCCAATCAACAACTTATGCATCTAATTTTTTGGGAGACTATATGTACCTCCAAGGCTACTAGTGGATTAGGTTTTCATTCTATTTGAGCGATGCAAAATGTATTAATAGGCAAGCTGGCCGCCAACCTAGTGCTGCAACCAATGTCATTGTGGCTTAGTTGGTTTCTTCCAAATATCGGTTTAGATTTTGTTGGATTTCAGATCAAAAGCCTGCTCATTGTTCTCCTATTTGATGCAAAATTTGCTCCATTGGTAAAAGGATTCAGTTCCAATTTATGTGGCTTATTGGTAATGGTGCTTGGATCAATGCTTGGACTGATCCTAATGTGCCACTTTGTCATTGGCCTTCCTTATACCAACGTGGCTTATGATTTGTCCCTATGTTCAGTGGCTGATTTCATATTGCTAGATAAGACATGGAATTATCCTTTGTTGTCTCGCATTTGTGATGCTAAAATGATGATTGCCCCTAGTACATGGGCATTGGTCCGATCAGCTTGGGTGAGCTCCCTTTTGATCTTTATCTATTTCTTCTAAGGATATTAGCTCTATTTAGCATCCTCCTCACCAGCAGGTTTTTTCTTATAACTTTTCTTAGGTACGGCACCTTTACCATGGCGGCGTTTGGCCTCAAAAGAATTATCACTTCATAGAGGCATATGGTCCGACTCTTCTTCAAACTGTGACTGATGTTATTATTAGTTGGTACTCATTGTTACACCTTGTTCGGCCAGATTTTCAGTTGCCTTCAAGCTTGCTCCTCGCCGATGCTGCTAGGTTTCTTAGGAAGCACCCTGGTAGGAAGAGAGGTTGAAGCTATGATGGCTGATATGACTTCTCTCATCTGGAATACGAGAAACGAAAGTATTTTTCAAGCTCATCACTCTCAACCATTAGATCTATTACGACTCTTATGCATATTTTTATCATGATCAATTTCCTGTGGTGTCATATAATTCTTTTGCTTTCAGCACCCAATTAAGGTACTGAAGTTTTCCTTAACCATCACTCAACATTGTATAATCTCTATCATCTAATTCTTTTGCTTGGAGCACCCAGTCAAGGTACTGGAGTTTTCCTCGGCCATTCACTCAGCATTCCATAACCTCTACCTCTGTTTCTGGAGACCCCTCCCTTTGCAGTGCTTATTGTAGATTTTGATGGTGCTGTCAAATATCATCAGCCAATTGCTGGATATATTATCCGAAATCATGAAGGTCGGATGCTTTCCATAGGAGGCAAACTGCTGCCCCAAATCTACCATTCTGTTTGCCGACCTTATAGGAGCTTGGCTAGGGGTTCTTGGTTATCTTAAAGCTGGTTTTGATGATCGGTTTGGCTGTAGGATGTTATTTCTTAGCAGAAAGCTATGTCTCTAAATAGATTTTCTCTTTCTCCATGGATGCAGGACGTCCGGGTATGGGCCAACCCTTTTAGTTTTTTCAAAGTGTCTCATGCATGCCGAGAGGGTAATCAGAATGCTGTTATATGCTCTACTTTCGACCGATCATTCTATGGTTTTCTTCATATGAGGCTTCAAATGCAATCATCTATCATTTGGCTTTTCTTTGGAATCTGAATGCTGTCGAGGCTTTTGTATTTTCTTAACTGTACTGTGGCTTCGGTTGGTTTACACTCTATTCAAGTCTACCATCACTTCTTCCTTCCTGTAAGGTGGCCTCAGCTACATTTCACCGGTCATGTTGTATACGCGGCAGGTTACGGACTTCCATGATTCTTCTTTCACTCACTTGATGCTATTTGTTATATACTGCTGTGGTTCACACATATTCTCATATTTGAGAAGAGTTTCTTAGTGTGAATATTATTCAATACAAGCAAATCGCATCCGTTATCATAATATAAATCCCTCCATGCTGGGGCAAACTCACAAACACAAAGAGAAAGCTAACCACCAAGGAGGGGGGAAAAAAAAAAACTTTGATTAACTTCGACTACACTTTACAATTGAGAATCAGTAAGTATTTATGGTATCTGCTTTATAAGGGATAAGAACACTTAAAAGATGGACGCTATCAACTGGTTAAAGATAAGAAATTATGATGGATTTAATCTACTAAATAAACCTCATCCCAAAAGATAAAGATAAACTAGAAATTTGGATTAACTTCAACGCTCCGTCCCACATATTTTTGTCTTGACATAGCTATAGAATTTCTTAAGAAGTTCGAGGTTATATTGATCACAAGCTTCTCAAGGAGAATGATACGAACCACTGCATGACGTGAATGGGTTTCACACCTTCCAATTGCATGCATCCACAGCTTTAATTACCTGAAGCAATGGATTTGAACGTACCTAGATCATACCGTCCCATACCAAGATTGTGGTCCATTCTCTTGAACATTTGCTTATCTGTTCAAAACCATTCCAGGGCATAAATACTCATCAGCAAGTCCTTCAATGCCAGTACGGCTTAAGCATGGATAGAAAAGCGAACTAGTTAGGTTGGATGGTGTCAAAGACCAGCAAAATCCTAGACATAAGGAACCATCATCAATGCTCCTACAAGAGAGGGAGAGGCCATGAATGAGGCAAGACCTTCATCTACATAAATCATCATACCACACTGGACATGGAAGGAAGGGTGTTGCACTGGGATTCGTTATTTTGTCTCCAATTGGAGAGTTTTCTCTCTCCTTTTTCTTTTTCTTTTTACTTACTAGGACACTAGAATTGGGCTCAAATCCTTTGTATCATGTAGCAATTGGCATCATCAGGTCGGGCAAGCGAAGGTGCAGCTTTGAGGGTTAGTGAACACCGAAGATTCCATGTTGCAAGAGATGGGATGGATTAATTACGTCCTTGTTAATGCAGACTGGACGAGATATTTTGCTAACTATTCCATCTTGATGAATATGAGGTTTATTAGAATAGCTATCATCATTCAAAGGTGATGTAGGCGTCAAGGGTGTGATATTTGCTATGAAACATTATGTACCAATAATACTTGAGAAACATGTATGTATGTGGACAAACATAATAACTAAATAAATTTATTTTGCATGACATTTTCCATGCAACAACCATGAAGCCTACCATGAATAGAAAATGATAGAATCGAAAATTCTACATTTTACAGAATGCTATATAGTTGTTGGGCAAATAATATTATTATGTTCCATCTTTTTTTTGTTCTTACACATTTAATTATATTAAATTTCTATTTTTTTGGAGATAAATTGATTACTATAAAAGGTGGAAGAAAAGGGGCATGTCCGACCACCTATGATATTGGAGGAAAACAAAAAATACGATCATGTAAAATCTATAGATAAACTATAAAATTCACAAGGAAAAATATTTAGATACCTAATACTATAGTGATTTACATATACGGTGAATTGACAAGCCCTTTCTAAATACTTATTTTGAATTTAGAAGTTTAAGCAAAAGCCCTTGTAGTTATTTAGCGTTTACATGCTCAAAATTAATTCATTCATTGAATTTGTTTATCAAAATTAGCACCAATTTAAATAACTTATTTTAATCAATTTGTCTGTTCTTCAATAGATATGACAACAACTAGCTAAATGAATAATAAAGTATTTTGCGATTACCACTAGATGAGTTGAAAGGTTGCTTCATCCCAATTTTAGATCATCATTTATTATTACAATCAGATTAGTCAAAAAGTTGCTTCATCCTAATTTTAGATCATCATTGCTATTTAAATTTGTCCAACTACTTCGCTTCCCATATATTAGTACGATGGAGCTTGGATCCTTTACAACACAAATTGGATGCTAGATCGAGATGTACTACGCTAGTGATTTTGTGCTGTATAAGGCTACAAATTTTGTTGTAATTTTTGAAAACACATGATTATAAAATTATATTTGCTTTTGTTATATTACTTTCTAATATATCTACCTACATGTAAACAAAGTTACTTTTAATAATGCAATGACACAAAACATATATGAAACTATTACTTGATATTGTAACAAAAAATAAAGCATGGTATTTATTGAAATCAGCTACTAAATAATTTATTTGAAAATAAAGTAAATACTTTTACAATAGTCATTATTAGCTCTGTCTAACATTATAAGTGGAAAAAATTGCTTAATATCATTAGACTGCTACATTCTTATTTGTATCATTTCTAGCACGTCAATTCAATATTTTTCATAAACAAAATATTGTTTGTTGTAGAGTAAACCTATATTGCACCTGATAAATAATTTCTTTTTACATTTGCATCTTATCTCTACACATTTTTTTAACAAAATATAAAATAAAATTATTTTTGTGAAATGATTATTAAAATGAAAAATTGGATTACAAATGCATTTGAAAAAAGAAGCGAATACATTAGCTCTCTACAAATTACAAAGCCTTTGTTTTTGTTAAAGAATATATTTATTAGTCTCCTCATTGACATCTCATTTCCATTGTATCTTGACTAGGGTGGCTGCATTTAAAATCCTTTGACTATAAGGATAAAAATGGATAAGAGAGACATTTAGGATCCATTTGATTGAAAATAATCTAGCATGAAAAAATAAATCTCATGTTAAATTATCATATTTAGTCTGAAAAAAAAAGAGAGAGATGGTAAAATAATTGGTAGGCTCTATACTTATTTTTTGAGAGAGAAGGTAAAACAAATACTATGAAGGATTGATATTTGATAAATTTCTGAGTGATGATAATCTATAAAAATATTTCTAATAAAACTGCATATGCTATCATTAAATTTATTTTGATGTTATTTTTTTAAAAAATCATTCCATAAAGAGCTTTTTAACCAAAGAGTTAAGATGGAAATAATATTATGCGAATGACTATATGATTATAGTCATTATATAAAAATTAATTGGAGATGTCCTAGTATTAAATACTTATTTTATGTTGTAGGAGCATATTTATAAATTTCATCATATTTCTATATAGGATTATCTCTAACTAAATATCATAATTTTTTTTGGAGTAAATTTTCAACCAAACAAATATAATAAAAATTATTATTTTTTTCAATCATTTTCTCACATAAATGATTCCTATGAACCATTAGATTATTCCATAATTTGATATACCCCCAACTAAATGGATCCTTAGATTAATTCCCAATTTGTGTCTAGTCTTACTCATTGGGTGTAAAATAGGTTTAATTATACATGTGAATACCCAAGGGTCCCAACCTCGACATGCCTTGAACAGAGCAGATGTTGATGAGAGAGGAGTCATGTTTCCTTCATAGTTCATGCATGCCATTAATTGTCGTTAGAGGGACACTATGTCATTTCTTGAATCAATGATGACATAGATCCTCTATCCTTATTTGCTGAACATTCAAGTAATCGCGTGATGTCTCTGTAATTTATTAGCCAATCAAATAACCAGGTCAATAATGGTGGTGGATGATGCAATACTCGATTTAACATTTTTATCATCTAGTTTGTTTTGGATGCATTTTGTTAGCCATTAAAAATATATATATATTTTATTTTTTTATTTTTAAAAATTAAAAAATTAATATTTGGTAACATCATGAAAAATAAAAATTAAAAAAATTAAAAAAATTATTTTATATGCAAAGCAAAAAAATTTTACTTTCTAAAACTTGCTTTTCTATTTTTTTTTTGCTTCCTAAAGCTTGCTTCCCTACGTCTAAAATGTCAAACCAAAAAATAAAAAATTCAAATCCTTCTTTTTCGTCGAGCTCTTTACTTTCCTGCCCTTTTCTTCCTTCCTTTCTGAACTCTTCTCCCTCATCGAGGTTTTTACCTCCCTACCTCCTTCTCTCTCCTTCCCCTTCTCTCTTCTTTCTCTAGTGTTCTCGCCCTCCGTGACTCCATCTGCCTAGCCAATGAGCCCGAACAATGCTATGGTCTCTTCTCGACAAGTGAAGAAATTTTTTTTTGGTCTGTTCGTTATCGTGAAGCCCTAAAAAAAAAAAAAATTTCTTGGATTTTATATTTTCTTCAAATATTAGATGATAAATACGTAGTTATCAAACATGTTTTTTGCTTTTGGTCGATAGCAAAAATCAAAAATTAAAAAATAAAATCAAAAATGAAAAAGTATAACCAAACGCATTTTTGGTTATCCATGATTGCGGGGCTTAGACAAATTAGAGAGTTCAAAATGACAAGCTTAAATATGCACAAAGGAGAACTTTTTGTGAGAACTTTTTGTGTTAAATTGGATTGTTTGCTTGGTTTCAACTAAGGAAGCCTCCATATCTAGTGTCTCTCTGCCAATGTCTTGTAGGTAGTCAGTTACAAGTGTTTGGTTGCCTGCAAGTCTTTGTATCTGCATGCAACTGAGTTGCACCTCATGCAGGCTTTTGTCGCAAAAGAGTTGCAACTAGAATTGGATGCAAAAACATTTGCAACATTTATTTACTAAATTTGGGGGAAATAGGATCAAAACTATAACATGTTGAAAAGAAAAGAAAATATGTACTTTCCTCTCTCTCTCTCTCTCCTCTTTTTTTTTTTTTTTTTTTTGCTTCTCGTATGATTTTATTTTATAGGATCAAAACTGTCCAATAAACTTTATTCTTAAAAGAAAATGACACCTATTGCACATATCGAAATCTAGCAAATTATAGGTTTTAAGTTGACAGAGAGTGACAAGTATAATTGTTAACATCTTTAGAGGTTGGTAAGGATCTGGGTTTGAGTCCCGCCCTTGTCTCAATTAGGCAGGACTTACATCCTAGTTCTAAAGATAGCAATAATAAATTGAAGTCCACAGCCTCCTTGGGGACTTGTCGATAATTGATGCTACAACTGAGTTTTTCTCAACAAATTCTGAAGTTGGTAGGACATAACAACTTCATATGAATCATGAATTACGAACTCAAAAAAATTCTATCCTGGGTGTTAACCAGTTCTTTCAATTGCATGCATTAAATAGGTAGGACTTGGGATGGATGAATAAAAACGTTCGACAATAAGGGTACACTGAAATCTTTGCAGACACTTGCTCCAACTCCTAATGACATGGGGTCTGAGCCCTGTTGACCCACTAGATTATCGTATCTGAGTCATTTCCAACCAAATGACTGACCACTTGATGATCGTAACGATTCATTTTCTAACCAAATGAGTTACCTGGAATTGTGCTTTTGAAGTCCATGCCAGGCTTCAGATATCTCCGACCGCCTGACCGGAATACAGAACAGGAAATGTGGTGGGCTAGCTTTCATATGCTAGGACGATATCTTAGACCCTGTTTGGTTTCCAAATAGGAAACGGGGAATAAGCATCCTTTAACCATTGATAGCCATCACCTAATCGGAATAAGTATCCTTTAACCATTGATACCCACCACCTAATCAGAAATTATGTATTTGAACTGTTCATTAATTGGTTGAAAAAATGTGAAAAAGCTTTTTTTTTAAAAAAAATAATAAAGTGAAAAGTAAAAAAGGCAGAGCAAGATCCAGTGGCCAAAGCTGGTTGAGTGGATAACTACCACCTGGGACCCCCAACTAGCATCAAAAGGGAGCCTTAGTGATTGTATTGGAATCCTAGGTTCCAATCCGGCCTTCACCAAGTTATAAAGAACAGAATCCTGTTGTATACATTCTACAGGCCTCTTATACCAATAAATAAAAAATAAATAAAACATGGGTGAACAACTGCAAGGTCAATTATTATGTCATAGAGATTCAAGCGGTCTTAGTCAATTCATCAATTTTTTTGTCAGCTGCCACTTCTTCCCACTCCTGCCTCCAGACTACGAGCAACCATAGCTTGGGCAAATGGAATCGACAGGAAATAAACAATAAACATATTTTATGAAAGTGTCGAAGTTTAGATAAGTGTCAATAAGCAAATTTCACACGTAAAATTGTATCAAAATTTAACTTATATATATTCTGGGGAATATCTATACAACATTTTCATGCAGAATTATAGAGAAAATACAGATAATGAAAATAAAGGTCCGAAGAACTTATCTCACCCATACACATTTCTTGCTGTTGTTTCTGGATGGCAATTTCAGCTGTTGCATGGTTCTCTGTTCTAGCCTAACTGATGAATCCACAAACTGATTTTGAGCTCAGGAGGATAAATCTGGTGGATCTTTATGAATCAGACATGAGAAGAGCAATCATGGAATCAACAGACTCGCGGCCATTGTTGTTTACACTTGGAATTATATGCTCTGGAGATATAAACTGCACGAACTCTCTCAGCTCTGTGAAGCTGCAATGTTCACTGTATGGGACTTCATACCTGCAAAATGGCAAGTAGCACGACAGTACATAACACGCAGGTAGCACTGAGCTACATATGTAGGGTTGATTCTTCCACGTATCTGCAGAGCTTCAAATTTTGGTAATAATGTTTTTAAAACAGCCACAAACATAACCTACTGAATGAATTTGTGAAGCAAGATGTCACAATCACCACACGTTCAACTCGATAAGGAAGTACGATTAGAAAGACACCAATTCATTTGTTGGAGTGGCATAAATTTTGCTATGGTAGATTTTTTAGAAATTTAATTACTAACACTAGAATGCTTTAAACATAAATATAGGCATCTAATTTTGTAGGGCATATGGAACATTGGACATTCAATCTGTGAAACAGATTGATGGTGACATGGAACAAACCCAAAACACGAATAGCTCCTCCTACACATTCTTCAAAGCAAGTAACATCAGAATTATGTCTTCTACATACCATCAGAGCTATTCATCTTGCCAAGTTCTGTTTCATTTACAGGAGATCACATGAAGTACTAAACTTTGAATATGTGATCGAGTCATCTTATCAATAGTTCACAGCATCGAACGTGTGAGTCCTCCCAGCAATTTGATACACCCATCAATTTTATGAGACTATAACTAATCATGCATCTCTCTTGCAAACACACACACACACACAGAGCAAGACCACCTTCTGAAGTGCTTATGTCTCATCTAACAATTTTCAGGCACATGCATTACTGACCTACTCAAAACCTAAGGATGACTGAAGCTTAATTATATTTAAATAATTTTCATTCCAATGACTGGATTTGCTATAATTTAGTAGAGAAATGCTAGGGGCCATGCCACACCTTGCCAAGCTAGTCTGCCTAGCTTGCTAATTGGATTTGGATTTCTCTCTAACCTGAAAGAAGAAATGGAACCAAAACCTCAGCTCCTATTTACAAAATTACAAAACTACACATTTTCTTCCTGAGGCTGCCTCGGCTTTTCTCCCTACCAAAGCACCTTCACTAACTCTGCAACAAAGAGAACTACTAATATCTCTCTCTTCTCTCTAGCTCTCATGTACACACAAAAAATACCCCAACCAAGATTGAGAGACCAGTCGATTTAGTAGTATTAAATCCTCAAGCTTATGCCCCGTGACATTAGAACCCCATTCTAGAAGCCTTTGCCTAGACGAATTCATACCAAGCTTCACCTTCTTGGGTGGCTTATTTTGTGTTACTAGAGGGGGAAACCCATTGCATTCTAGAAAAATCACAAATACCAGCATTAACAAGATGAACAAGAGACCTTGGGTAGCTGTGCATCTTATTGGGCTGGCACAAACAGCAACAATGACCAAGGAGAGATTGTGAGAAGAGGGTGGATATCAGACAGGGTGGGGATTCATTGATTGAACTTTTGAATTTTGATATTTAAGAGACAAAGCACAGCTTAATATTCATCATACGGTACGTGAGAATAGCTGACAAACAAAGAAGCAACAGGATTTTTGAGTATCTCCAGTATATCAGAAAACCAGTTCATTGACTTCGTTCACAAAGTAATGTAGATTATGAAAAGTATTAAACTGGATCCAACTTTCACACTTCCAAAAGTTGAGATCTTGCTCCCCTAGTTGAAACCCATCATATCATCTGACTATCATGTCAATGGGACATATTTCATGGTTCCATCCTGATTGATCTTGTCTAATTAGCTCTCAGGCAATGGATGCACATCCATGATTTCCCTTTGCTGTGCGGCATCTCTCAGTCAATAGATTTTCGAGGCAAGCTTCAGCAACAATAAAGAGGTAAGTCAAGGTCTCCAACGAAGATGAAGGATAGTTTTGGAATGGATGATTTAAAATTTTAAGAAACCCGAAAAGTTGGTTATCGATCTACCAACCGGTATCTACTTGGCATTAGTCAATTAAGAAGCAAGGCAGATTGGTGCAGGAGTATAGGGCGTGGCTCCCTAGCACCCCTCACTTCTGCACGCTAGTTCATTTATATATCTATAATTTTGGGAGTTTCAAGAGAAATATTTTTTGTCAATCAAAATTAAATGAAAAAAAGTTTGGTGGTCATATGTAGTCCAATATTTGAATTACTCCAGTAGTTAGATGCAAGAATTCTTTGAGCTGGTCAAGATTAAATAATAGAACAAAGGGTCATAACTCACGTGTAATATGACCTTCCGTTGTGATGAACAATGACAATATTATCACAATTGACATATTCTGCAAGAAGCATGCAGGCTCATAAGTTGTATATGAAGTTCTAATCTGTGCATATTAGCAACCAGCATAGGAAAGTAATTCACTGATATCACTGCAGAGAAGTAACAACTCTTAAACGTTCAGAGTTTCCCTATCATAACGTTGGTTTAGTCTGTTTCCAAGTTATATAACTTGAAAGTTACATATGAAAGTTACATATGATGTATTTTCCCCCTTCAGTCCGGCCTTTGGTTCTGAGCTAAGTTTAATAGAGTGATATTCCAGTAGTATGGGCGCCATAATTTGGTCCCGGACTGATCGTACATCTACCATTATTCCATGAAATAAGCATATTGGAAGTTAGCACTGGAGTAATACCTGATGATGGTACCTTGCTGCCACCTTCTCCCAGGAGTCTTTTTCCTTCCTTTTCCAAATGCCCAACCAGAAGGAGAGAATGCAACTATGAGGTCAAAACGGTCCTGATGCACACAAAAATTAAGTGCAACATTGGTTGGTCTATCTATTGTTTATCTAATTATAAAACAAAGCGACTTATCTACTTTGTTAGAAATCATGATTAGATAGTTAGAGTCCTATCAAGCACCAATGAAAAAAAAACATGTTGTGAAACTCAGCAATGTGTGCCTCACAGAATATTGGTTGGATATATATTTCATCCGTTTGAAGCTTGCTAGAGTCCACATGGGTACAACATGAATGTGACTCTCCATCTCATTAGCTGTAAACCATTCCATGTCCTCCTCAGCAAACCCCAAGCACCTTAGCAAACGTAGTTTTGCGGCCCCAACATATACTTTCTTTCTCAGCAATCGAGCAACCTCTAAGAACAGCCTCTCTTTTCCTGTGATGAAAAGAAATACCATCACATCGAATATCACAATGCCATTGATAACAAAGTGGAAATAGACAGACAGACAGGTATGCATGTTTGTTTTTACACACACACAGCCACATGCATGAATGCACACATACATGTGTATACAGATACAGACATACATAAATGGAGAGAGTGTGTGTGTGTGAGAGAGAGAGAGAGGCTACCAATTGTATAGCTACCAATCAGGAAGAGAGTTTTGGGGTTAAAAGCTTCTGCTTGAATGGCCTCAATGACAAACTGTGTAACAGCCTCTTGTTTTGGAAAGTCATACTGCATGGAATTGTTAATCATGATCAAATTTTGAACTTATAAAAAGCTTGAGAGTACAAGAGCCTGAGTCCTGGTAAATGGCATACTTGAGGATTGCAGTAGGTTGTATCAAGGATTAGTGTGTGGACACGACATGACTGCAACACAGAATTGCTAGCCATCTCCGCAGAAAACCTGAAGTCCCCGGTATGTAAAACAGCCTACTATATGCAATGTTAAAGTAAACTATAATCATTTCAAGAAACTAACCACAAGTTACAATGAAGTTTGATAACATAATCTTGATCTGCTAAATAAATGTCAAGCTATTTAGCATGCCAGTGATGACCACAATAATATCATACCTTACCATTAGGCGGTTCAAAAAGAATAATTATAGACCCAGGGCAGTGGTTTGCATCAAAGCATGTCAAATTGACACCTGCAACTGTAATATTCTGGTTCAGGGGTAAGATATGCAGCCTATCCCATGGGACACCTATCTTCATATTTACAAGGTGTGCTGTGATTGAGGAGCAATAAATCTTCCCATGGCAGAAGTTTCTTGTGAGCCCCCCGTAATCTGCTTCAAGAAACTACCAGTAAATAATGCATGAATCATCAGGTAAAATGCAATATCAATCAGGTGCAGAAGAACTAAGCAAGATGAACTGGAAAGCTTGGTTAATTGTACGTCAAGCTTAAATGCTGACTGTGGCTTTATTAGAAAATGAGTGAATGATCTAGTTCAGTTTCCAATCAGTATGCATCTGTTTGTGCACACTAGAAAGTATGGATTACTGTCATTAGAACTCATAACCAAGTATAATGAACCCAAAATTTTGATACTTCTGATTATCCTTTCGACTAAATTGTTAAAAAACTCTTTCTGTAGCAAGTGGTCATGGTATTTAAAACTATTAGTTATGAAAGGGTGTGCAACAGCGGGATCTGGCAGATGAATAACTACAGCATATTTTCAACTATGTCTCTCAAACGCCTCAATTTTAGGACTTGTAAAATGAAAACATCGATGCACCAGTTTTTTTGCTTGCACTGTCTTTAAATTTGAAGTTATTTACTAAAATAGATATTAAACCACGACAATACAGGCAAAATTTAAGAAATTGTCAATTGCAGTAGCAGATGCCAACCAATGTCTTCAAAGAAGCACAATAAAATTATGGTCTATCTTCAAAGGTTGACCGTGAAATAATTTTCAAAGGAATATAACGAACTTACGGTCAATATGGAAGTGCGTTAGAAACCAATGGGAACAATCTCCTGTTAAATAACGAAATGCATCCTGCAGAAATAGAATATTCTGTAGTCAGAAATCAGCAGTCAGTCTCATTAATGTTGAAACAAACCAGCACTCAATGCATCAAACAACCAGGCAATAGACTATTTATAGAATATTTAAAGACTTATGGTATGTCCTTTTCCATTTATTAATGAGAATATCACAATATTTATGAATAGTATAGATCTGATGATACACATAATGCTCCTTAGTTTTTACTGCTCCAACTAAACCATAAGCTCCTCTACAGCGAGCATGCAACCAGTGCATACAACTGAATAAGGAGGGAAAAAAGGCAATAGATTGTAAAGAAAATTACAATTCTCTCATTAAAGAAAAATATTTGACTTTTGACACTATGAAGTGCAAGAAGCATAAAATATACAAGGGTCATCATGAATGAGTTCATGAGATTAAAAAACTTGTAAAACTTTGCACAGCTATACTCCCGATGGTGTTATCAATGCATTATTCATCAAAAGACTTTAATAAACCTTAGCAAGAAAAACTTTGCAAAATCTTCTGCATCAAGGAAAGCCAGAACTTCATTCCAAGAACCTAGGCTAAGCAGTCTTTGATTAAGTCCACCAACATTTTCATTTTTTCATTTTTCTTTTGTTTTTTTTTTTTAAGCATGTTGTTGGTGGGGGGAAGGGGCAGCAGGGGGTTGAGGTTGCAACTGGGGAATAAGCAACTTAGTCCAGCAACATTAAGAGGACAACAATTGTACATTAAACACAAACCAACAACTCAACTGAAGAATCTGGAGACATTCTAATTTTGGCACATTACCTGCTTAATCAAAAATTTCAATAAATATCAACTAGAAGAAACAATATGTGATATTGCAGTCTCCCACCAGCCTAACCAGGATTATCAATACAACCCAGTTGGAGGATCCCATACATCCATTTACAGTGCAGATCCAAGACTCATGTATGTAATCCAATCTCATGTTCTAATCAACTGACAAGTCTCATGGGCCACTTAATGCAGCCATTCAACCATGCAAGTCCAAGGCATTCATAGAATAGGTCAACGACTTTCACACTGTATAGCTAATCAAATAAGTCAATACTTCTGAATCCGTGCTCAATGAACAACAGGAAAAAATGATAATATGAAAAAGCCACAGAGTCAACTTGAATTTTTCTCAAGTTATCCCTACTCTTTCTAATTATCCAAATAAGTGGATAGTGTCAAGGAAAGTTGAACCATGACCAAACTAGTTTTCTAATCTTTGATCAACCTGACCACCCTCAAATTCCCAAACTAACCATGATCTTCTAAATGATCATTGGTTCTCATTACTCTCTCTGAAATACCAGATTACTATGAAAAATGACGAATCACATTTTTCCACCCTTAAAAGTGGCTCCCTTACAAGTGGCCGGCAGAAAATATAGGAAATCTTAATAGCAATGCAAATACTTTGTAGAGTCACAGATAGTTTTGAGAGAACTGTGACACATAATTTGTAATTCATATAATGCATAGACAGTATAAAGTTGAAGAGATCCATTGACACTTAGATAAAGGGGATTAAATGGTTATTCAAAAATCGAAGATAGTTACCATACCACTCGAAATGGTGTTCCTGGTATACAACACCAAGGGGGTATATCTCTCACTTTTCCTTTACTCGTGCAACTTCCAGCACGGACAGATTTAGAAGCTGAATCCTTATTACCTTTCCAATTGAGTGGTTTTTTGAGGATGCACACCCTGTTTCTATCAACAACAGAACCTTGAAAGTACTCTGTTATCAACTTGTTCCCAGGCATTGATAGTCTTGAGTTCTTATTGGCTGCTGCACTGGAAATATCTTTCTCTATGACATGGGCATGATCGGTCCTTTTCCGGAGCTCACTGAGTGCGTGGGCTATTTTCTTTCTGGGTCCAAGTGCAACTATACCTATACTGAGAAGATCCTGCAATATTAGAATAGGTCAAATGAAATAGTACTCATCGTCACTGATGCTTCAATAGGGACAAAACAAAATGAAGTGATTCTGCATCCTACACAGCCTGTACCAGAACAAACTGAAGATACATAACAGACATAGAAACCACAGATTTCTTGATCAAAATATGACATATATTTAGAGGAACAAAGACACAAGTACAGTCCAAGGAGTGACGTGTTGCAAACCTCCTCTGTTAGCCTTTGCAGGGTTTCCCAATCGACCTCTTGCCTGACAAAAAATTCTTCATATTTGGATAGGCCCAAATTCCGTAGCCATTCGAGAACACGGCTCACATCAACAACTTTTTGAGGTAAATTTGAATTTATTTCATGAATAGGAACAGCTACCTACAATATCGGTCCATTGATCAATATCGATAAATTGATGTCAAAGTATATTGGTTAATAAAGTTTTCACTTTAAATTGCAAAAGAAAATGACATGAATGAATGAAACAGACTCACCTACATATGCAAGTGGAATCTCTTCCATGAATACATGGCATACCAAACTCAAAACACAAAAACTAAAGCAAAAGGAGAAGAACCCTTAACAACAAACTAAAATATCCGGTTTCTTTGAGATGCCAATAACAGAAAATAACATACCCAGAATGGCAGTATTGCATGCCATTTCACATCATAAACTTTATATGTTTACTTACCTTTCTTAAAAGTAAAAGAATCACTAATAGCTCTGGACAAGACAAATTTTACTTGAACAATTGTGTTGGAGTAGTTAAAGCTGAAGGTGTAAGAAAATGGGCATAAGAAACCGGACATGGATTTTGATAAGTCAGATATCTCACTCAACAAAGCTTCACTGCAAAAGGTGACAAACATAAGCCAGCCGAGAACACTATGTGATACTTTCCTAAGATAATTTTTCTTCTCTAGATGTAATTTCACATTGGAACTTTGGAAGACTGCTACCTCAGCAATACCTTGACCATCAAGATTAGTCTCATCTATATGGGATGGTTTATCTTTTAAGCTTGATTTAAGATACTTAAAGTCTAAGACTGTTTTGTCACCAACATTTACCTAGTCTTGACCCTCTAAGTAGGTTCAAATTCCTAAAAAAGACATTTTTGGATGAGATAAGGACTTGCCATGAGACCAACTAGAAAGTAAATATCTTACTTTGTTTAAGCTTATGCAATCAAGCAACCTCCAAGACTCTCCTAAATAAGATGAAGATGGAAATGTCAATTTTCAGTATTCAGTTCGGCATTCATCTGAGGCACAAATTATAAACCAAAAGGCCAAATCGAAAGGAATTTCCTAATATTTCAAGTATCCATGATAATGCAAGACATACAGGCTTTGTTACATGTAGAAAAGTAGAGGTTGGAAAGGAGAACAAAAGGGACGAAAAGGAATGGGAGGATGAGGAAAAGGAGTAGGGCAAGGAACTTCTCATCCATAAGATATGAGAAAAAATACATTCAAACTTAAAGAATTCTTAGCAAAATCCTCATGTAAGGTTTTAAATTCTGTGGGATGAGGCTATCCCAGTTTTTCCATAGAATGAGAGGTGCGATCTTCCAACTCCATCTCGGTATTTGGGACAAGGGATGTCTCTGGATGCTCTGATCAAGTGCTAGGATGATGGCAGGACAATCCTGCTCTAACACTTGGGATCGTACCCCCTCGCAGAGGATATCACACCTGGGATTTGAAACCATGCCCCAAACAAACCTAACATTATAGGTTTTTTTGTGGTTGTTCACCACCACTCAGATTTGAACTTGAGACTTCTCAAGGTGCCAACCAGCAGAACTAACACCTGCTGGCAACAAACCTCACAGGAGGGTTGTGATGGATTCCACGGCTTTAAGCAAACTTTAAACACAACCATTAATTATACTAAAGTCAGACCTTTCATGATAGAATAGATAAGAAAAACAAGCAAGGGAATGGTCAAAAATTAGGTTTCAATTGCTGTTTAAGGATGGAGTGGATCCTAATTCTTCAGCATGCACCTCAAGAAAGGGAAGAGTTCACAATTTTTCATGAGTTCTTATTTCAGAGGTTGAGTTTGTCTGCCTTGACTGAAAACCTCAGTTTTCATAAATCAAGTTTTCTAAATAAGTCATGAGAGAACTCTTAACAAATTACACATCCCTGATATTCCAGATATTGTCTCACTTATATATAGTTGACCAGATTTTTGAAAGGCACCTAACAGAATTGAACATGATTTCACGGGAAAAAAGAGAAATATGAAGTAACATCAGAAAGCAAGCTCAACTGGCATATTACAATTGAATGGAAGAAATAGAAATATGCACAAGGTTACTAGTTGCTAGTAATGTATCTCTAATTTGCTACTGGGAGATCTCCAAACACAAAGATTGGTATGCTTTCAATCTATGCTCATTGTTCAGTATGATTTTAGCCTGAGGTCCTTCAAACAAAAATATGTTCTGTTAGAATCCTGATTAAAGTCTAACACCTATCCAACGAATATCAGTCAATCTGGCATCACTAATTTGCATCACTAACAATCTTTGTATTCACTAGATGACATTTCATAAACTTACGTTGTATAAAAAGTATAATGTCCATCCAATTGTTGCCATAAATAGTTAAGAAAAGTTTTATATCCTTCTACAAACATTAGAATGTACCAAACATAAATTTTGTAAGCAATTAAGCATGATTCTGAAAGTACTTGCACATAAGAATTCTGCAACAACTTGACATCGAATAAAAACAATATCTACTATATCCTTTCATCATAACTTATTCCATAAAAATTGAAAATGCAAAAGAAAAAGCAGACTGAGAAAATGAGAGGATTACCTCCAAATTTTCATCTTTGTCCAGGCACTGGTTTATGTGAGCCTGTCGCATCTCTTCGCTCATATCTGTAATATCAGAACCACATAATGGACACTCCATAATACCACTCCATTGCAACTTAGGCGTCCTGACGCCAACATCATTCTCTTCTGACAAAGTGACCCCACCATTTGATTTGCCTTCCTCGCCCATTTCACAACACAGATTCATCAGCTCATTGAGCTGCGTGCCCGGCTCAAAATCCTCACAATCGTTACCTTCCAAGGAGCCACCTTTTTCTTCACCTTCTGCTCTACAAAAAAGAGACTTTGCTCTAGACTTCAACAGCCTCGATTCAATTGACATCGAGTAATGACTTCCCTTATAAAACTTTAATTCACTCTCTAGTTTTTCCCCATTTTGCACCACCTTCGACTCAATTGATGTCAAACAACGCGATTTTTCCTCCGTAATCTCAATTCTCTCATCACAACCAACAGAAACACTAGACTCCGAAGCAATCACCTTCATCCCATCACATGCAGCGGAAACACGAACATCAGATGTAGCCGAAGGAGAAGGAGAACCTTTCACCAACATGGATTCCATCGGTGACAAAAGACCCCTCCTTTCCGCTTTCCTGGCCTCGTTCCCATCGGATGCGCACGAAACTTTGGAACCAAAACCCGAGGACTTTGGGGTTCTCCGATTTTCCTTCCCGGAGGCAGCTACCGTCTTCGCCCTCTTCCGAGGATGGACGCCATGGGAGGGCTTGAGTGGCTGCGAGCTAGGGTTTCTGAGGGAGGAGAGAATGAGATTCTGGGTGACCGAGATCATCTCGCTAGGGTTCTGGAAATCGTCATCGAGGGCGTCCGGCATCGCTAGGGTTAGGTTTAGAGCTTCGGGATTGCTTTCGAATGCCCTGGATTTCATCAAGGATTTGGGATTCGATGGCATTTCTAGTGTTTAGGGTTGGGGAGAGAGCGAGGGCAATTGCGAGCTCAAGGGCTTCAAGCCCTTTTTATTTTTTCGTAACGAGCGATGGAGGGAAGAGAGGGTGGATCCGGTCACTCTAGGTAACCGTTGATTATTTACCACCCAAATGACACTACTGATTTTGTGCATCAATGGCCGTCCATCATGCGTGTCAGCGGGCCTCAAATTTAGGATATAGACCGAGATGGCTCTGTTTTAAAATGAACGGATCAGATTGGAGGACTCTGTGGAGGTGAGTAGTCTTCCATTGAGTTCGCGACGATGGCTCGTGATTGGGTTGGTGGGTTCAAATTGGGTTCGGATCCAGGGACCAGATCATGACATGACAGTATTTTCTAAGCTATGGTTCAGGCCGAATCGGATTAGATCAGACCGGAAAAACATGTGAAGGACCCAATTGTGTTCATTCAAATTAAAATCCATTTAATTTCTTAGCCTGATATGCTATATTGACTCAACCAAGTTTATTATATCCACTTCTTAAAGCTTTTGTCACACTAGAGTTTGTTAGGTTTTACTTATTGAATGGCCTAAAACACTTGCAACACTGTTTTTATAAAGTTGATCATTATTATGGGACTAATTTAAATTGATCATTTAAATTAGGGGTAGTTTTGAATTGATCATTAATATGGGACTAATTTAAATGGACTGTCTAATCCAACCCAAAATCCAGCCTAATCTTACCAGATTTTCTAAATAAGTCCTAAGAGAGCTCTCATAAAATTGATGAAAAATTGTTGAAATACTCTCTCAACTAAAAAGGTGATTCTCACCTACCTTCTGTCTTGTTTAAAAATTTTTAATTAAATTACTTAGTAGGACCGTTAAGTGATTCATCGCTGTCGTTATTTCGAATTTCTAATCAGAGAGCTCAGGTGCCACTGCCCAGTTCCAACACCCCCGAGAGCAAGGCCTCGCACCGCATTATTTCTTGAGCAAATAATAAAGCTGCGCTTATTTCAAAATTTGATTAGAATGCTTATTTTGGAGCCAATTAAATAAAAGCTTTGATCGGCAGGTATTTACCCTTCTCCTTTTTCTGCCCTTTAGTACATCCAAACATTATCAAATTGATTGCAAAAATTTCTTTTTTTGGAATCAACAAAGATCTCTATTTCAATTTGAGGCCTCGAAATTTGAGAGCTTTTGGTAGGGAGAAAGACTGCAGCAAAAAGGCAGCAACATTAAGGACAACTCCCCTACTCTGCATGGGATCAATGAATAATCCAGCATCCTCCACCTGACTCTTTGCACAAACATCCAATCAAAAAATTGTACGTTGTGTTCTACCTCCGACACCTTCTTTCCCTTCCCAATCCCATACACCAAGACTTAAACAACGGGCGATGGGATGCAAACACATGCTAGCCATTATATCAAATAGGTAGCGGGCCTCATCGAAGTACCCTTTCGAGCACAATCGAGGGATCCGGAGATTAAAAGCTGAGGGTAGCGAGAGGCCTTGGCGAAGTGGAAGGCGGGACGGAAGGACTTCAGGCGGTGGCGGGTGACGTCACGGACGGACGAAGGGGAGCTGGAGGTCGAGCCTGCTGGCGGATTTGCTATTGGCATACCTCATGATTTAGGGTTGGACGTTTTTGTTTTTTCTGTTATCAAGTGCTTTCAAGGGTATTTTAGTGAGATCAGGCATCTCTCAATAATAGAGTTAAGATTGTGTTTAGTGCATTATTAGATAATTTTGAAAGATAATATGAATTACATAAATTATTATCATTAAATTATTAGTTATTGATGCTAAAATCTGACTATCGATTGGAGTAGTTGGAGCGATGGCGCATTTCTTCTGGAGAAGCGATCTGCAAAGAACTTCTAACCGGAGTTGGTTCTGGTTGGAATCCTCCAACATTCAAGTCAGTCTCGGCAATAGAAGAAAAGAAGTGAAGAGAAAAAGTTCGCATATCTCTGGGGTCATTTGCTGACTTTTTTTTATGGACAAAAGTTGGCAAACTATTTAAGAAAATCTATCTGGCAATTAGGGCATGGTCATACATGATCTTGGACTGAAATTTATGAGATTAGGCGGTTGGACTTGCCTTATCTATTTTGAAATAAGTTGGAGTGCTACAAGTACTTTCGAATTTGAAATGGTATCGACCAGCTTCGATTGAAGATACTTGAAAGCGGGCCAATTAACATAAATGTCGAAGCTAGAAATTGTGATAATAATGTTGATCAAAGCGGAGGCCGAGATATTTGAAGTCCATGTATCGTCGAAGTTCGAAGTTGGCCTGCCTAGTCATCAGTTATCGTGGAGATCAAAATTGACTGATAGTAGTTGGATCGTAGACCTAGGTAAAGATCGATTAAGTCGAAAGGATTAAGCTATGCATAGTATCCTGTAGGTTCAGAAAAAGCCTACTTTTATCTACCATTATGCCAATGTTAAACTTAATAACACTAGTATCTTGACTTCACACCGATCTTCATACATGTTCATGCCAATCCATATCTTCAGTCTGGGTGATGAATAACCCTTTAACACCAGTAACATTGATTACTGTATTTGGTACATACAAGTAATGCTATAGTATAATTACTGAAAATCTGGATTGATATATTTGGTATGATAATTAGATTATTGGTAATATGAAATCAAATTTTCAAAATGCCCCAAGTAATGTTGCTCTTCTTTCTTCCTAGTGAGAAACAAAAATTATATATATAATATAAGTATATAAATATATAAATATATATATAAAATAATAATACATAAAAATATAGAGAGCGAAGCTACGAGCGGGGCTCCCACGTGGAGGAGCCGCAACTGGCATCGAGGGAGAGGGATGGTTGGGTTATCAATTTTTTTATGATATTTTGAGAAATAATTTTTTCCAAAATTTTTATTGCAACATTATGAAAGAAGTGATAATCTGGATAGCCATTCCTCCCTCAGGCAATATAGATTGCCTCCTTTGAGACAATGTAGATTGCTAAGATAATCTAAATTGCCACCCAAAAATCATACTAAATACAGCAATTTGATGGGCCGATTTTAAATTACCGGCAATCTGAATAGATTGCCAGCTATCAAATGCAACTTAAGAGATATAACAAAAAAAATTTACATGAGAAAAAAAATAAAAGAAAATTGTCTTATGTTAAGGAGGGTTGTCGATATTGTTCCTAAAATATAGATAAAGATTCTGGTGAGAACCATGAGGTCGTCCATGTTAAGATCATTTGTGAATATGCATATTAACAAAGGGTGCAAATAGATCAGGTGGAATCAAGTCATGGATAACTCTAATCCAATCCAATTCCTTGATCAAATTCTAATATTAGATTTTGATCTAATTCAATAGAAAATCGAGTCAGATTAGATCTGATACATAGTTAAAATTTTTGACTCAATGGGTCATTTGGATCAGGTTAGGTTCATATATAATGTAGCCCAACTCAAAGATAAGATCTGGATCAAATGTAACTAACTATATTTTAATTATCATACAGCCAACTAGTACACAAAATATATAATAAATAATATTTCTCTTAAAATAAAGTAGGATATAAAAATAATTTTTAACATATTTTTATATTAAAAATATTATTCATATAAGTCTTAAATTATAACTTAGAGGCTCAATTATGTCCAAATCCTAATTTTATACCAAGTTCGAGTCAGATCCAAATTCAATAAATCTAAATCTGACTCAAAAAATGGAATTGATCTAATTTTAGAACTCGATCTAATCCCATAAATTCTTTAAAATAGGTCAAATCAGATTTAAGTGGATCCCATCACATGAATCAACCTAATCCATTAATAGTCCTAATATTAACTTCAAATTTATCATCATTTAAAATTTATAGTAGTTGAGAATTATCTATTAAATAGTGGAACTTTTATCCCACAAAGGTTATTTTGGATACTTTTCAACTAACCAATATGCTATTGTTAAGTCTAATTTTTTTAATAATTAACTACGAAAATCTAAAACATGCTTCACCTTTCTTTCCATCAATATACTCTAAGGACTTGTTTAGTTCATGAGAAGTGGAGGGGAGAAGAGACAATTTCTGATAAGTGAAGAGGAAGTCTTTTGTTTGGTTAGAGTTTTAAGAGGAGAGAGAATGAAAAAAGTTCTTACCATGAGAAGTCACTTTTAACATTTCATGAAAAGTAAAAATTCATGAAGAAGATGGATTTTAGCACTTCTCATGATATGAAAAGTGGTGGTACTTTTTTCTTTTCTAAAATATCCTTTTAAACTCTATGACTAAAATTTTGTAAAATATCGTAGATGACTAGGATGAAATACTAAATAGTAATAATATAATATTATATTAATATTATCTTAATATTTATATAATATTAATATTATAATATTTATTATATTTTAATATTTATATTAATATAATAATTTTATTAATATTAATATAGTATTTATATTAATATATCAATATTTATATTAATATAATATTATATTCTTAAGATATTAATAAATTTATTATATTAAGATATTAATATTATATTAACATGATATAATATATATTATTCTTATATTAATATAATAAATTATTATATCTAATATTATATTATAATATATTAATATTATTTTTATATTAATATAAATATAATATTATTATTTATATAAAATTTAGCAGAAAAAATGTATAATCTTATATCTATTAAGGATATAATGGGTATCCTACACAATCTTCTTAGAAAATAGATGCTCAATCAAACATAAACTATCATTCAATAGGTTACTTTTTCATGGTCAACCAAATATATCAAAATCCTATTCATATGAAATAACTTTTCAGAAAGTTACTTTCTGATAAGTTAGTTTCTAGGAAAAAAAGTTCTTCCCGCGAACCAAACGAGTCCTTGGTTATTTTAAGAGTGGTGTTGTTGAAAGAAGGATTTTATTTTTTGTATGATTTTAGGACAGGACAAACTTCATTATATACAAGTTTTCTTTTCTTTTATAAGGAAATAGCCACACTATTGATAGCTCATATAGCCACCTATACCATCCCTAATTAGAGTAGCTAAACAAGAAAATACTAGCTACTTTTCAATACTCTCTCTCAAGATGGGGTGAAGATATTATGGAGTCTCATCTTGTTACAAATAAATGTAAAAATTGAAGTGCTAAACCTTTTTGTGAAAATATTAGCAAGTTGTTCAGAAGATTTGAACAACTTGAGATGGACTTTCTGTCATCTATTATGGATATCCTACTTCTTGTTGCATCATGTCACAAGATTATCATCCAAGAAAGTATGATAGCTTTAGATGGACTTTCTGTCATCTAGAGCACCAGTTCGATCAGCATTAGTATATCCCTCAATCTTAAAGTATCCATGATGAGAAAATAGAAGATCACATACAGGACACCCTTTAAGATAACATACAATTTGATCGGCAGATTTTTGATGCCACTCATGAGGATCGTGCATACACTGACTCACAATACTGATAGCAAAGAAGATGTCGGGACGAGTATGCAAAAGATAAATTAGTTGTCCCACCAAGCGCTAATATCTCTTCCTATCAATTGGATTACTACCATCTACCATGAGATGATGGTTTTGCTCAATAGGAGTAGCTACAGGTCTATAACCCAACATACTTATTTCCATCAGTAAATTAAGTATATTCTTTCGCTGAGAAAGAAAATTGCCATATGATGATCTAGTAACTTCAATCCCAAGGAGGTATCTCAAAGGATCAAGATCTTTGAATTTAAATGTTTGAGCTAAATGAGTCTTTAGATGATCAAAAAAATCATCATCCATTGGAATTATATCATCAACATACACTATTAGAACTACAATCTTTCCACTATTATGCTAAAAGAATATAGTATGATCTGCATTACTTTGCTAATAACCCATCTCCAATACTGCGCATTAAAATCGATCAAACCAGACCCAAGGTAACTATTTCAAGTCATAAAGTAAGCAACGCAGTTGACACACCTTTCTAGTAGTTGCAGCACTAAAGAAACCTGAAGAAATTTTCATGTACATCTCCTCTTGAAGACCCCCATGTAAAAATATATTTTTAACATTTAATTGAGAAAGACTCCAACCAAGATTAGCCGCACAAGAAATAAGAGTCCTCACAGAATTGATCTTCACAACTGGAGCAAAGATTTCATCATAGTCTATTTCGTATGTTTGAGTATAACCTTTTGCTACCAACCGCACTTTATAGCAATCAACATTCTCCTTCGAAGTTTGTTTTATGGTAAAAATCTATCTATAGCCGACCGCCTATTTTCCAGCAGGTAATGGAACAAAAGCTCCCTTGTATTGTTCTTGGCCAAAGCTTTCATGTCCTCAAGCATTGCCTTCTTCGATTTTGGGCCTACCATAACATCCTTCCAGTGTGAGAGAACAAAGATAAAAGCGAGAGATGCAATAAAAGACCTATATGAAGATGAAAGAGACTCATAGGAATCAAAATCAACAATATCATGGTGGTAATAAGAGAAAATAATGTGTGGACAAGAAGCTTTTCTATGAGTAATAGGAAGATGTAAATCAATCAAAAAAATGTTACCATCATTATCATTGGAGGAGGAAGATACCGGAGCCGACTTTGAAGGAGACTGTTGGGTAGTAGGAGAATGCATACCAGACTCAATAACATATGGAGAAAATTGCTGCTCCCCTGTCGATTAGATTTACTATCAAACTGCTCCTGCTCTTCAGACTCCTGCTTGTCAGACTCCCCCTCATGGCCAACGAAATTAGATGAAACATCGGAAGAGAAGAAAAAGTCGGATATAACGGTCGGTTAATCGATGGGCACATCTACAGGATCACTATTGAAGAATGCCTCAAACTCTTTGAATGTCACATCCATACTGACCAATATACGCCGCTCAGATGGGTAACAGCATTTATATCCCTTCTAAGTGGTAGAGTAGCAAACGAACACACACTTGAGGGCTCGAGGATCAAGTTTACTAATCATAGATCGATGATCTTGGATAAAACACATACATCCAAATATCCGAGAAGATACAACAAAAGAAGACATCCTTTGTAGGCATTCAAGTGGCGTATGGTAGTTTAAAGCTCAAAGAGGCATGCGGTTAATAAGATGGCTGCAGTAAGAACTGCCTCACTCCAAAAAAACTTAGAAACTCTCCTAATGAAGGACAAAGATCGAGCTACTTTCAATAAATGTCATTTTTTACGTTCAGCAATCCCATTCTAAGCAGGTATATTAACACATGTAGTTAGATGGATAATCCAATGAATAGCTAAATACTTACGAAACTTCCTATTAATATATTCAGTATCGTTATCTGATCTTAGAGTTTTGATTATGGTATTAAACTGAGTATTTATAAACTTGTAAAACTCCTTAAAGTACTTAAAAATCTCATCCTTTATTTTTAGTAGATAGACCCAGATCACTCTACTATGACAATCAATAAATATGATAAAGTACCGATATCTAGAAATAGAAATAGTACTATATGGCTCCCACACATCAAAGTAAATAACATCAAAGATTTTAGTACTTCGAGTGCCAAAAACAGGATAGATAGTTCGTAAGTTTAGCAAATTCACATGCATCACAAACCAATTTATTCTTATCACAGATATTATATAAACTAGGAAAAGGTCTTGCTAATATAGAGAAAGAAAGATATCTAAGCCTGCAATATTGTAACTGAAGTTCATTCATAGCATTCTCAAAAGAAGATATCACCAAGCCAGTCTCTAGATTAACTTCTTGTCCTTTTCTAGTCAGATAATAAAGCCCATTATGCATTCTAGCATACCCAATCATCTCCCTCGTTGTCAGCTCTTAGAAGACACAATAGATGGAAAAAAATGTGACTTTGCAATTTAAAGCAATTGTAATAGAGTTAATAGAGAGGAGATTTGTGGAAAAACTAGGAACATGTAAAACTGAGGATAATATTATGGTTAGTATATAGTTGACAGAACATTTTCTTAATATAGTAGAGAAGGATCCATCAACTATACGAACTTTATCCCGACCATAGTAAGATAAATATGACACGAACAACTTGGATTATCTTATCATATGACTAGTAGCTCCTGAGTCTAGGATCCAATGTTGAGAAGTATCTAAGGCAGTAAGTGCACTATTTCTATTAGAACTAATACGAGAGAAATTAGATTGTGCAAAATGAAAATGAAAAATGAAAGAAAGACTAGAAGAATTACTAAGCAAACCTGTAGCGGATGAAGAGGTATTGCTAGAAGAAGTGTTCAGCCTGGCTAGAATATGATATAGGATCTGCAGTTCCTCCATAGATAAAGAACCTTCAGCATCAGCAGATAGAGTAGGAGACAAAGGAATAGAAATAGATGAAGCCACGATAAATGAGGGAGTTGAAATAGATGAAGTAACATCATGAATTTTAGAAAAATTAGCCTTGCCATGGTTGATTGCTCCTCCAGATGCCCACCACCTCATCGTCCTCCTTTACCATGACCCTGGCCAGATGGAGAGTGACCATGTAACTACCATCATGTATCATGGATGTACACTAGTTTGTTGCAATAGAAACTATTGGGGATAAATTCTACTCCCACCGAAGTCTAGCTCGACGCTCAGCCTAATGCAACCTGTAGCCGTGGAAGAGCTTCGACGGACGGATCTTAGCCGAACCTCTCCAACCGACCGAACTGCCTAGCGGTCGAGCTCTTCGAACTCCACAGCGGTCGATCCTCAGCCAAAGTCCAACATTCGACCGAGCTTCGGATTCTCAGCGATCGAACTACTTAGCGCCCGAGCTCCTCGGACTCCAAGCAGTCAGGCTTCGATCGAATCCCAAGCGGCCGTCTCTTCAACCGATCGAGCTCCTCCGAACTTCTCTACAGTCAAACTCCCCCAAGCCATCTCTTCAATCGACCGAGCTCCTCCGAACTCCGCTACGGTCGAGCTGCTCCCAAGCTTTTCCTTCAGTCGAACTCTCCTACAAGTCCGAACTCCTCTGGACGAACAACGAGACTGGATGGTATGACCGTCACTACCGACGCCACTCTCTCCATAACCAATCCCATGCGGCACCTACCCAAGAGACTGACTCCATCGAATCTCGAGCGGTCTGCCAGCATGCGGCAGTAGCTGTCACCACCAATCCTACCGCGTACGGCACCACCCCGAGAGACTGGCTCCACCGAACCTCGAGTGACCCGCCAGCATGCAGCTGCAGCTGTCACCATCAATCCTGCCGCATACGGCACCTTCCCGAGAGACTGACTCCACCGAATCTTGAGCGGCCCGCCAGCACGCGGCAGTAGCCATCACCATCAAGATCCGCTATAAAAGAGGCCCTCCTCCAGATACGCTAAGGCTAATCTCTCTGATCTCTAAGCTCTCCTTTTCTTCTCTAAGCTCCAGAACTCATTCCCAAGCACTCCATTCCTATTGGCCATAGCTGACTTGAGCATTGGAGGGTCCTGCCAGAGCCACCTCCACCGACTCCGGACGGGACTTTGTTTTGCAGATCCTCAGCGGACTCGACTCCAGCGACCTTCGGCGATGACCAGTTTCTACACCAACAGAATGGCGCTAGAAGGAGGGCAATGAACCTTCGAGGTTTTCTTATTCTTAAAAAAGTGCTCGGCGACTCTTCTCTTCCTTCTCCGGAGATCTTTCTTTTCTCTTTCGAAGAGAAAATGCTCCTAGGAGAGCTTCTACTCGGCGATCGGCGTCCTGCGCGTCAGGTACGTCTGCTCCCGTTGCAGCCCCGGTAGCCTAGGCTCCATCCGAAGCCACCACAGATGTAGAGCAGTTCAACCTGTCGGATGGGTTTGTGACCCCGTCGAGGCGATATAGGCCGTGCGACAACCTTCGACGGAGACTTTGCCAGAAAAATGCGAGGAACCAACCTTAAGGAAGAGCATTTGGACATGCCAATAGGAGAGAAACGGAGAGCAGAAGTTCTTCCGCAGAAGCGGAATGAAGTTCGGCGCGAGGAAGGTTCCACGGGAAAGTGGAATGGAGTTTGCCGCGAGCAGGAGAGTGAAATGAAGTTCGGCGGCAGCAAGGCCGAACTTTTCCTGAAATCTCATCATCGGAATAAAGTTCGGCGGCAGCAAGGCCGAACTTCTCCTAAAATCTCATCATCAGAATGAAGTTCGACGCAAGTGAGGCCAAACTTTCGCTCGGATATGACACCAAGGGAACCACCTACGAAGAAGTCACAGGAGGTGGAATGAAGCTCGGGCAAGCGACGCCGAACTCTCCCTCAAACTTGTCATCAAGGAAGTTCTCCCCCATGTTTCAGAAGGACATGGAATGAAGTTCGACCGCGCTCACGACCTCTCAGCGCAAGCAAGGCCGTACTCTCCCTCGAGCCCGTCATCGAGGAAGCCCCGACAAAGGAGTATGAAGTCCTCCCACGGAAGCTTCTACGAAAAAGCGGAACGAAGTTCGGCGCAAGTGAGGCCGAACTCACCCCCGAGTATGACACCAAGGAAACCACCTACAAAGAATTCACAGGAGGTGGAGTGAAGTTCGGGCAAGCAAAGTCGAGCTCCCTCTCGAGCTCGTCGTCAAGAAAGTCCGGACAAAAGCAGCAAAGGAAGTTCTCCCGCGGAGGGTCTCGCGGAAAAACAGAATGAAGTTCGGCGCAAGTGAGGCCGAACTTCACCTCGAAGCTCATCATCGAGGAAGGGGCGTTAGTCCTCTCGCGGAGGCTTTCGCGGAAAGGCAGAATGAAGTTCGACGCACGTAAGGTCGAAATCTTCCCTCAAATCTCATCATCGGAATGAAGTTCGGCGCAAGTGAGGCGGAACTCCAGTCCGATTATGTCACCAAGGAAGCCCCCTACAAAGATATCACACAAGGTGAGACGAAGTTCGGCCGAGCTCACAACCACCCCAGGGCAAGCGAGGACTCCCTCTCGAGTATGACTCCAAGGAAGCTCCGACAACTGAGCATAAAGTTCTCCCACAGGTTTTACAACCCCGAACTTCTTGAGCTCGCCACCAAGGAAGCTCCGACAAAAGGGCGCGAAGAAGCCCTCCCGAAAGATTCCGCAACTATGCCCCGCTCTTCTAACTTGAATTCTCAGCGAAGTTAAGAGCCAGCTGCCAAGACCAGAAGGTTTACGATCTCTCCTAAACAAGCACGGTCATACTGCGTCTACCATCGCGACCACGGCCACGATGCTGAGAAATGCATCCGACTGTGAGGCAAAATTGAGGAGCTCGTCAGAAAGAAGCGGCTGGAAAAAGTCGGCTAAGGGCGCTGCCGTAACTCGAAACTTCAGGGTCGACCGCCTCACAGCATCATCAATATTACCTCGGGGAGGAGCTTGGTACATCGGCGGTTCATCGGCTTTCAGTGACAAAGCCAAGAGCTTGCTCTAAATCGAAAAGGCCAGCATGGAATAGAGGAGGTCGTCTGGATGGGACTTACTGCCCGAGGAAGCTCCGAGGAATAACGCCCCGATGACCCCTCAAATGGGGATGTGCTATCCGTAACTTTCCTTCGGTAAAATTCTCCCTTCCAATAATGTTATTCCCTAGCGCAGAAACTGCAGTAACAGGGGATGGAGCAGTCAAATAGTTGCCATGTTGGAAACTAGCGGGGGACCTCATGCTAACGGGGGCAGGTCGAGGAAAGCTTGGCCGCAGGAGATAAGATCTCCCCCGAAGAAAGCTCGACCGCAGGAGATAAGATCTCCCTCGAGTGCGCACTTCGATCTCGACTGCAGGAGATAAGATCTCCTCCGAGGAAAGCTCGACCACAGAAGATAAGATCTCCCCCGAGGGAAGCTCGGCCATAGAAGATAGATCTCCCCCGAGCGCACTTCGACCTCGGTTGCAGGAGATAAGATCTCCCCGAGCGCGCACTTCGACCTCGCTGTAGGAGATAAGATCTCCCCGAGGAAAGCTCGCCGTAGGAGATAAGATCTCCCCCGAGGAAAGCTCGTAGGAGATAAGATCTCCCCGAGCGCGCACTTCGACCTCGGCCAGGAGATAAGATCTCCCCGAGGAAAGCTCGACTGCAGGAGATAAGACCTCCCGAGCGCGCACTTCGACCTCGGCTGCAGGAGATAAGATCTCTCCTCGACCAGGAGATAAGATCTCCCGAGGGAAGGCTCGGCTGCAGGAGATAAGATCTCTTGAGAAGGCTTGACGGTAGGAGATAAGATGCGTTACTTCGACCTTGGCTGCAGGAGATAAGATCTCTTCCGAGAAAGCTCGACCGTAGGTGATAAGATCTCCCCCGAGGAAAGCTCGGCCACAGGAGATAAGATCTCCCCCGAGCGCGCACTTCGATCAGGAGATAAGATTCTCCTCCGAGGAAAGCTCGGTCGTAGGAGATAAGATCTCCCCGAGGGAAGGCTCAGCTGCAGGAGATAAGATCTCCGCCTAAGGAAAGCTTGACTGTAGGAGATAAGATCTCCTTTGAGCGCGCACTTCGACCTCGGCTATAGGAGATAGATCTCCCCCGAGGAAGCTCGACCGCAGGAATAGATCTTCCCCGGGGAAGGCTCGGCTGCAGGAGATAAGATCTCCCCCCGAGGAAGGCTCGGCTGCAGGAGATAAAATCTTCCTCGAGCACGCACTTCGACCTCGCTGCAGGTAAGATCTCTTCTCGGGAAGCTCGACCGCAGGAGATCTCCTCCGAGGGAAGGCTCGGCTGCAGGAGATAAGATCTTCCTCGAGGAAAGCTCGGCCGTAGGAGATAAGACTCCCCCGAGTGCGCACTTCGACCTCGGCTGCAGGAGATAAGATTCCCCCGAGGAAAGCTCGGCCGTAGGATAGATCTCCCCCCGAGGAAAGCCGGCCACAGAGATAAGGATCTTCCCCGAGCACGCACTTCGACCTCGACCGCAGGAGATAAGATCTCCCCGAGGAAGGCTCAGCTCAGAAGATAAGATCTCCCCCAAGGAAGGCACGACTGCAGGAGATAAGATCTCCCCCGAGCGCGCACTTCGACCTCGACTGCAGGAGATAAGATCTCTCCCAAAGAAAGCTCGACCGTAGGAGATAAGATCTCCCCCGAGGAAGGGCTCGACTGCAGGAGATAAGATCTCCCTCGAGAAAGCTCGGCTGCAGGAGATAAGATCTCCTCCAAGCGCGCACTTCGACCTCGGCTGCAGGAGATAAGATCTCCACCGAGGAAGGCTCGACTGCGGAGATAAGGTCTTCCCCGAGCGCGCACTTCGACCTCAACTGCAGGAGATAAGATCTCCCCCGAGGAAAGCTCGACCGCAGAAGATAAGATCTCCTCCGAGGAAGGCTCGGCTGCAGGAGATAAGATCTTCCCTGAGCGCGTACTTCGATCTCGACTGCAGGAGATAAGATCTCTCCCGAGGAAGGCTCGGCCGTAGGAGATAAGATCTCCCCTGAGCGCGCACTTCGACCTCAGCTGCAGGAGATAAGATCTCCCCCGAGGCAATCTCGGCTAGAGATAAGATCTCTCCCGAGCGAACACGGACAACCTCGGCCATAGATAAGATCTCCCCGAGGAGAGCTCGGCCGTAGGAGATGAGATCTCCCTCGGATGCCTGATACAACCTTGGCTAAGGAAAGCAACCGTGTCAACCTCGGCTGGAGAGCTTCAACTACCACCTACCATCTCGGCCAGAGATAAGATCGGAGACAACCTCATCCTGAGATCAGATCTCTTCCAAGCGCCCGCATCGACCTCAGTAGTAGGAGACAATGTCGCCCTCGAGGAGCGCAATCTCCGACTTTGATCGCAGCGGACGAAGCCCCCCTCAAGCTCGGTTGGAGATGGGATCCTCCCCGGGCTTCAACTTCGATATCAACTTCAGCTGAAGGCGAGATCCCCTCGAGTTTCGACCTAGACCAGCACAGAGCTCAGAGGAAGACTTTGGCAGTCGCCTTCCCTGCACTCCCTTCCTTCGATTTTCGAACTCAGAAGTGGGGGGGCTAGTGTTGGGGATAAATCTCGCTCCCACCGAAGTCTAGCTCGATGCTCAGCCTAATGCAACCTGTAGCCGTGGAAGAGCTTCGACGGACGGATCTTAGCCGAACCTCTCCAGCCGACCGAACTGCCTAGCGGCCGAGCTCCTCGAACTCCACAACGGTCGATCCTCAGCCGAAGTCCAACATTCGACCGAGCTTCGAATTCTCAGCGGTCGAACTACTTAGCGCCCGAGCTCCTCGGACTCCTAGCAGCCGGGCTTCGGCCGAATCCCAAGCAGCCGTCTCTTCAGCCGGCCGAGCTCCTCCGAACTTCTCTATAGCCGAACTCCCCCGAGCCGTCTCTTCAGCCGATCGAGCTCCTCCGAACTCCGCTACGGTCGAGCTGCTCCCAAGCTTTTCCTTTGGCCGAACTGTCCTACAAGTCCGAACTCCTCTGGACGAACAACGAGACTGGATGGTATGGCTGCCACTATCGATGCCACTCTCTCCGTAACCAGCCCCATGCAGCACCTACCCAAGAGACTGACTCCGCCAAACCTCGAGCGGCCCGTCAGCACGCGGCAGCAGCTGTCACCACCAACCCCGCCGCGTACGGCACCACCCCGAGAGACTGGCTCCACCGAACCTCGAGTGACCCGCCAGCATGTGGCTGCAGCTGTCACCACCAACCTTGCCACGTACGGCACCTCTCCGAGAGATTGAATCCACCGAACCTCGAGCGGCCCGCCAGCATGCGGCCGCAGCCATCACCATCAAGCTCCGCTATAAAAGGGGCCCTCCTCCAGATACGCTAAGGCTAATCTCTCTGATCTCTAAGCTCTCCTTTTCTTCTCTAAACTCCGGAACTCATTCCCGAGCACTCCATTCTTGTTGGCCAGAGCTGACTTGAGCATCGGAGGGTCCTGTCGGAGCCACCCCCCACCGGCTCCGGACGGGACTTTATTTTGCAGATCTCCGACGGTGACCTCAGCGACCTCGACTCCAGCGACCTCCGACGATGACCAGTTTCTGCACCAACAGAAACATATCCACTTATCTCGATCATCTCTACCGTGAGGTTGTGATTGTGGTTGAGCAACCATCGCAAAACGGGCTGTATCGATAGAGGAGGTGATCATCACACGTCGATGAGTCTCTTTACTTAGAATGAGCAAAAAAAGCTGATTGAAAGGAGGTAGATTGGAACTTCGATCCAAAATTTAAACTCTGATCAGATTGAATTCTTCATTGAGGCCGGTAAGAAAATCAAAGATTTGCTCCTTATCAGTAAATTTTTTGAACTCAGCAGCATCATTAGCATAATAGACCTTGAAGGGACAATAAAAATCTAGCTCTGACCATAGACGTTAAAATTTTGCCATATAAGCATCGACTGAAAGTTCGTCTTGCCTGAGTGCACATATCTTTTGTTTGAGCTTAAAAGCTTAGGCTATGTTGCCTTGTCGGTAATAAGTTCGGGCAGCAACCTTCCAAATTTCTTAGGCGGTTTCAAAGAACGACATGCTCTAAGCAACAAAGGGTATCATGAAGTTGATTAGCCAGGCCATCACAAGTGAATTTTCTAACTCCTATTGTATCAATGCAGTGTCTTTCATTGGTGGCTGCGGTTTAGTGCCGGTGAAAAGACCTTACCTTCCAAACCACGGATTTTGATGAACAGCCATACATTTTTGGCCCATGAAAGATAGGTGAGGGGTCCATTGAGCCGAACAGAACTGAATTGGAGAGAAGGATTATCCATTTCAAATCGAGAACTAGTGCGGGGGGCCGTGCAGGTGGGATGCGGACAGCGATGGTCGGAGGTAGCGGGGTGGGGCCATGGATGGTGCGGAGGGTCATGCAGGCGGGCGGGATGTAGATGGTGGTGGTCAGAGGTCATGTTGTGCAAGCGGACGATGAACGATGGAGGTTGTGTGTTGCAGGATGTTGGAGGATGGCCGTCGATGGGAGGATGGATGGTGGATCAGAAAAGATCAATGATTTGGAAAGAAGAAGAAAGAAGAAAGATGGGAAAAGATTGGAGGGATTCGAAAGAAAAAGGATCGATGGTGAAAGAGAATGAGGGATTGATCGTGGTATTTATGGATCAGCCTGGATGCTCTGATACCATATTAAAAGAAGAATTTTATTTTTTATATGATTTTAGAATCGAGCAAATCTCATTATATATAAATTTTCTTCCCTTTTACAAAAAAAATAGCTACACTATTGATAACTCATAGCCATCTATACTATTCCTAATTAGAATAGCTAAACAAGAAAGTACTAGCTGCTTTTAAATAAGTGCAAAGGGGTCAAAAGATGATGACGGCAAAAATGTAAACATGAAATCTAAACCTCACTATTAATGCTTAATAAATCCTTAAGTACTGAACAATTTCTCTTTTTGATGAAAAAGAAATGATGCCAAACTAGATGATTTATCAAGCGTGTCTTTTAAATCTAAGCTCCACATTACAATCATTTTCGTAATAGCCACGAGGAAGGATACAAAAACTTCCAACGGACACAAAGAAAGTGACCCTCAAAAAAAACATGTCAATTTATTACATCAATTCCAAATAATTCAGACAAGATTAGGTGGGTGGAATGCTTGCGGTCTTATTCATTAACTTGTTCTATTCATTAGCATTAGCATGAAATGACAAGATAACGACTAAGCATGGGGAGGTACGGAGCCGGTAAATATATACAAATAGATGTTCTCGTCAAATAATTTATTTTGCATGTGAAATTGTGAGTTATACTTTACAATCTTACTCAACAATCTTGGTAGCTGAACAATTTTTTCCGTTGGTAATGGTGGAATTACGCTATCGATGGTTTTCCAACTTTGATGACGAACTTTTTTTTTTTTTTTTTAATCTCCATCGCATTTTTGAGATGACCAAAAAAAGTAACCTAATTTATTAAAAAAGCGACTCATAACAGTGTACTACGAAATTAAATATAAGAGTCTATTTGGATTAATGAAAATCATTTACTTATAAAAATAATTACAAAAATTTTTTTTTTTACCATATTTGACTAGTGAAAAAATTACTTAAAAAAATAATATAAAAAAATTATTATATTTAATTAGAGATAATTCTATATGAAATATGATAAAATTTATAAATATATCTTTTAATATAAAATATTTTTTTAATACTAAAATATTATTATCATCTTTAATTAGTTTTTATTTGATAACCATAATCATGTTACCGTTTGTATAATGTCATCTCCATCTTAATTTTTTTATAAAAAAAAATTTATTAAATAAAATTTAAAAAATATTAAAATAAAATCAATGTATACATATACAGTTTTATTGAAGGTATTTTTATCAAATATGGATTATCATCATTTAAAAATTTACCAAATATCAATCCCATAATATTTATTTTATCATCTCTCTTTAGAAAATAAGTATGAAATTTATTAATTTTTTTATCATCTTTCTCTTTTATTTTTTATATTAAATATAAAAATTTGATATAAAAATTATTTTTTTATATCAAATTATTCTCAACCAAATGACTCCTATGGGTAAAGAATTGCTACGGCAATCTAAAAAGTCATTCTAAGAGAATCGCTCAACGATGTTCTACCAATCACGTTGCTTCACGGCATAATTCGAGATGCCAACTTTAAGGGAGCAATCAGAATACACGCGCAAGCTGAGCGTTTTTTTGAGTTATATTTTTGAGCCACTCAAACATTTTTCATTATTGTATAGGTTGACCAACATCTTGTGCAAACACAAATCAAACCATATTCTATTTATTTGTAACAGAATATATTTTTTTAGAGTTAGAAAAAATAACTTTATAAACTATGATATTCCAGTAGTCTCCGAGACCATAAATCATCTCTTAAGGTTTGTTTGAATATTTTAATAATATTAGGCTGAAAATCTCATAAGATTTATAGTTTGGGCTATCCACTAAGAACTTATTTGGATGATTATACTCAAAACTCTATAAAATTTAAGAATTAAACTAATACAACCGACATGATTGGACTAGAGTGGGCCGGTAGAAATCCCATAGGGAGGTAGTCTTCTTTTTCTCTATGAAATTGAAGCCAGCCCACTTCAAAAGTATTCTAGATATTTATGAATATAGATCTAACTTGACTTGATTTGATGATCGTAGTGGTCCAACCTATAAATTTCATTGAATTGAATTTTAGGTCTAATCATGTAAATAGATACTAAATACAGCCATGCATCAATCAAATACCATCTAGCTCACATCCTATGGGCTTTTGCGGTCCAAATGCAAAACAAATGAGTCAACAAGCCCCATTCTTACGCGATTGATCATGTATAAATATCTAAATAGGTTCTTAGGGTATGTTTGGATTTTTCTACGTAATTGAACCGACAATCACGTAAGATTGATGAATTTGATCGGTGCAAACAATAAAATTATAGGTTAAAGGCTGAGTCCAGTTGATGTCCATAAAATACTCATGAATAATTTTGAATTAAATCGATCCGAATTCTATAGGAGGAGGGGGGAAAAAAAGTTTCTCAGTAGATTTTTTTTGTTTTTTTCTCTCTTTCTATTGAAATGGGCTTGCGAAAATCAAGTTAACGTAGGCTGGTCCAAATGTTGTATTCTGTAATTCTGAAGTTCTGTTTCCAATTCCAAAGATTCAACGCACTCAAAGCAACAACTTCTAACTCTCTTTTTCATGATAATGATGACGTGGAAGAGTATTCGATCCACCACGTGCCCAAATTGGTCGCTCGTCTTGTGAGAGGAGCCTCAACCGAACCAATCCTCGTTCAATGAGGCACGCCTTTACCATGGCGGCCATGGCATCATTTTTCTCAGGAGTGGGCTCCACCAATCAGACCGCAAGCAAATGAGTGCATTAAAGGGTAGACAATGGCACGCCTCCCTCCAACTGCTAAGCCATCAAACAATCCCTGCATGGTCCCACCCCGGCAAGGGCAATTGGAGTGTCCAAGACGAGAAGGTGGCCTTGTTGCCGTTTTAAATTATCATCCGTCCACACCCACCCACCGTACACTTTTTTCTCTGGCCACGTCCCTTCCGGAAGGATGACGGCTCCTCTTTTGGTTTTGGAAAGTTTCATCCACCACCGATTCACGCTTTCTATCTTTCTCCCACTTTTGGACAAAACAATTGGCCGGTTGGGTTGTTTTGAATACCTCTGGCCCTCATTTGGTGGCCTCATTCCACGCATGCTTCTTCCTTTTTCTTTCTTTTTTTCCTCGAAAAGATAATCTTCCATGCAGCTTCCCTCGATTGCCGAGAGCTAATTTATTATTTGTTTCATAAACTTAAAGGTATGGTTTAGGTTCCTTTCAAATCTGCCTTCTATAAAAACAACTTTCAAAATTCAAAAAATACAATCCTTAAAAATGTAGCATTTTTCCGGGGGGGGGAGCGGGATGGAATATGGAGGAAGTGACAAACTTCCTCATGTTGTATTATTTGTGAAAGGGATATAAAGAATGTAAAAAAAAAGCTAAGAAAAAATTACTTTCAAATCTTTTGCATATGGTAGATAGGATCGGAGCAAAAATCAAAAAAAATTCTTTAAACTTAAAATTAATTTACAATAATCTACATTTAGAAAGTTCTAGGAGGCTGCATCTGCAAACACTGGTGTCATACGTATTGAAAGAATTTTTCCCTATGCACTCCTTAGTTTTACAAAAAATAAAATTAATGAAATAGTCTCTCATTCAAGCCCCATCTAATTTTTGAAAAAATTTAAAGATTTTACTAGTTTTTGAGTGTCCATCCTTAGCAATCCGGAGTTCTAGCGGCATAGGTATCACTAAATCAGCATTCATGTTATATATATATATATATATATATATATACACACACACAATAGGCTGAGAGCTAGATTACATGCATGGGATTATTTATTTCAATAATATACTGCTCTCAACGCTTCTACCTAAATGCTGTCCTCCTCAAAAGAACTTGATGCAGCGTACTCATGGATGGCATCTCTTAGTTACATAAACATGGGCCTTACAATACATGCCATATATGTTGTTTGATGGCCGTCCATCTTATGATGGATGCCATACAAAGATGGCTCAACATATATAGAGATCTAAAGCTAAATATTAAAATAATTTTTTTATTAAAATTTATATAAATTATTTATTAAAATTTTATTTTTCTAGTTTTTTAAGATGTAAAATTTTTAATTAAATTTTTATAATCAAATTCTTCTAATATTTCTTTTTTAATTGATAATATAACCAATCCATTTAATTTTTCTTCAGATATTATTGATCTTAAGTAAGCTTTTATTAGTTTTAATTTAAAAAAATCTTTTTCTGCCAAAGCAACACTTACTGAAATTGTTAACATTATTCTAAAAGCAATATATGTATTTGAAAAAAAATCGTCTTCTTATATGATTGAGTATGTTTACTAGACTATTATCTTTCACTTGTATAATTTTTTTTAAAATTCTTAGCTCTGAAAATAAATCTAAACCATCAATATCAGAGTAGTTATTATATTTTAAGGAACATTCAAGATTAAGACAATATTCTTTTAAACTATCATTATCTAGTGATTTCAATTTTTTATCGCTAAATAAAAAATTAAAAATATTTTCATATATCATAAACTGTTCAAATCTATTTTAGAATAAAAAAATACTTGATCTACTATGTATAAGAAATAATAAATTCTAAATAATTCTTCAAAAGATTTTGTTATTTCATTGTCAATATTTTCATCGAATTATTTCTTCCTACGAATGATATATTTATCATAAAATTTAGATTATATTTTCATTTCAGATGTAATTTCTTTAAAAAAAAATCATAGTGGATACAAATCCATCTTCTCTATATTTTTCTAAATAAGAAAGAAGATCTTTTAGTTATTTTATAGCAACATCAATATGCATATCTTTTAATTATAAACTTTTGCTAACTGAGTTAATAGCAAACAATATATCATACCAAATAGTCATGCCTAATAAAAACTCAAAATTTTCAACCTCATATGTTGCTGAGCAATTAGCTTCACTTTTGGTTTTAAGATCTTCACTAACTTCTACTAATTTTAATAAAGCATTTCTTATTTGTAGAGCTTGAAATCTTATTATTTTAACACTTTTAATATGACTTTCTTAATATATTTATGATAATGATTTAAGAGTTAGACTAGATATATTATCTTATAAAATTTTTCATCTTTTAGTAGAAGAAGGAAATAGTAAATATATATGTTGTACCATTTCAAAAAATAATATAATTTTAGTATAAAAATTAGCCACATCATAAAATACTAAATTTAGATTGTGACAACCACATGGTATATAAAAGGATCTAAAATTTATATCTAAAATTTTTTTTTGCACTCCTTGTTATTTGCCCTTCATATTAGATTCATTATCATATCCCTGTCCTCTTAAATTATTAATGTCAAGTTTAATATATTTTATTTTTTCATAATGGCATCAAAAAAAAAAATTTCAGTTACATCATCTACTTTTAAGAATTCAAAAAAATATTTCATAATTTTGATTGAACTTGATAAAATATCCACACATCACAATATAAAAGATATTTGCTCTTGATGACTAGCATTTGGAGTGCAATCAAGTATTTAAAAAATATTTTACTTCTATATTTTTTTAATAATTTTATTTCTAATTTTACTTGCTAACAAATCGATCAATTTATTTTGTATATTATATCCAAGGTAATGTGTATGAATTTTATTATCTTTAATACGTCGAATATATTCTTACATCACCAAATCTAATTCTGCAATCATTTCAATTAGACTTTAAAAATTATCATTATTTTCTTAATAATTTTTTTTATTTTTTTATAAAATGCTAAATTATTTTTACCAATAGTTTTTACTACTATAAAAATTCTTAATAATATTTTTTTTCAATGCTCTTCATCTCTATTTATTTGTTCTTGAGCACTTTTATCAATTATTTTATTTTGTAACAATCTTATTTCTAAATCAATTCATGAACTCATATTAATAATATGCTCATTACTTATCTCATGACTCTTAAACTTAGCACTAAAATTTTTTCAATCTCTAGTACCAACATTAGCTAGTTCACTTGTACCAGAAGTAGAGTTAAATAATTTGTAACAAAAATAAAATATTTTATCCAAGTCTTTTGAATAAACTAACTATCTTCTTTCCTGCTTTTCCTCATTTGCCAACTTTTAGATATAATATGTAGTAGAAAAATGTCTTAATGATTCATCTTTAGGAAAATCTATATCATTAACTAGAATTGAACCTTTTTTCTACTAATAAATCTCTTAAATTTATATCAATATTTGTCCATTGATTTGGATCATAAATATTTTTAAAAATTTAATCATTTAAATTAATAAGTTGGTTCTCTTCATTATGAGTTTGAGGATCATTTTGAATCTCTTCGTTGACTTCTTCTTGTTCTAATATTTTATTATCATCTAACTCTAAAAGATTATTAATTTATTCATTTAAGAAACATTCACCAATATTTTTTAATTTATTATTTTATTAGTTATAAAAAATTTATCAAGAGCTTCTTTTTGAGATTGTATTAAACTTTTAATTCTTTTATTTTTTTGAAGCTTTGAATAATTAGATTCATATTTTTGAGTTGACATATTTAAATTCTTATTATGAATTACAAAAAAATTAGCTATTATAATTATCTAATATTTTTTAAATGGCTAATATAAGATCAATAATCAAAATTTTTAATTTAATGAATCAACTATTAAATAAAATAGAGATTATATAATAACATAATATAAATTCTAAATTAAATAAAAAATTTAGAAAAATTAGAATAATAGTATCTGATTATTGAATGCTAAATGGGATAAATAATCAACTAATTGCCTTATACAGGAGTGTAGAAAGAAAAGAGTAAACAGAATAAGGAAAGAAAAATTAAAAAAATCCTTAGTTTTATAGAATAGTGTATAGCCATTGTGTATCATTGAGAATTAGCAAGTAAGAGAATATATGGGCTGTGGGCATCAATAAAACAGAAGCATTAACTAACCTCCATAGGCCACAGTATATTACAGTCACGCCACTGTATTTTATCTTTCCAGGGGATCATCCATGCCACATGGCATGTATATCACGTCTACTAACTTGAGAACGGAAAAGTTGGTGCCTCCCAGGATCCCCTGCGACCTTACGGAGACTCAAACCCATTGGAACCTCACCGGAGATGCCTCTCAAGGCCTCCATTGCCGCTAGGGCGGGTTCTCATCCTCTCCATCAATGGGGTGGATCGTCTATGACGGGCTCAACGTTAGGAAGGAAAAAGCTAGTGCCTCTTGTCGCTTGTGTCGCCCAGCCCTTGACCGCCTCGAGGCCTCTCTCCGCAAGCTCTTCGGTGGATTTTCGGCGATGATCACGAGCTAATTCCGTGCCCATGGATCTGTATTATGATTTAGCTTCCGGGGCGCCGTTCATCTTCTCATGGGTGGATGCGGTAGAGAGTTTGCGGGCCTAAAGCAAGAGGGGCCTAAAACAAGGGTTTTGGTGGCCTTGCACTTCAGCCGGCCTAGATGCCATCCATCAACACTATGCATGTTGCAGTGAATACATGCTCTGTCCAAAGTTCAAACAGCGAAACAAAGAGAGCAGGGGTTGCACTGCTTCTTTTTGCTCAAACTTTAGAGGCTAGCTCTTTCCAAAATAAGAAATTATGTCCCACACCACCTATAGCATATGGTAGTGCACATGGTCACCACTTATTCCTATACTTATTCCTATAGGCCCTATTCATACAGTGCTCATCTTGGTGCACCTCTACAGGAATGAGCAATATGTGCAAAGTCATATGGTGCATACAATGTAAGATAACAATTTCTTTTCTAAAACATCCGGGGCATTGCAAGAACAACCGAATCCCAGGCTTAATTTCCTATATTTCTGCTCTACTCTTTTCCTTCTTCGCTTGGTCCAAGGTAGCATTCAACCCAGTTCTCGTAAAATTTTAGACAGGTACAACAACTCTTCCCTGAACACCTTCAAGGAGAATTAAATGGAAGTTTCAAATTTCAAAAAAATCACAGGTATGATAAAATATGTAAAGTAAATTAAAACCACCGTAATAATTAATTTTCTGGTAAGATCTGGGTACCATCAAATGTATGCTTTCTCTTCCATGGTGCTTTTATAGTGATTGCCGTACCTACTATATTTTTGAAAAATAGCAGCAGGAACCATTTTGCATGAATTTAGGAAGAAAAAATATTTCTTAGAGGAACTTGAGATCCACTTTTCCAGTATTTTCTGAGTAGAGAACCATGCGAATTAATAGGTCGCGGTGCACGGGGCGCCCGTAACATTTTCCAAAGCAAAGCAGATTTATGCAGGCAAACCTAAAAGCACCATCGCATCGCTACTTTAAGCTTAGCATGCAAGATCTAACATGTACGAAGATCTCAACGTACATGGCCTTATAAATAAAGAATAATTGGGTGGTTGTGACATGTGTGGTAATTTAGAACCTCGTTCAATAAGATTAGTTGGAAGTTACTGCTTGAATTTTCTAATTTTATATAAATATTCAAGACCAAATCAGTATACTATTAATATAGGACTAAAGATGTATCCTGAATTTAATTATAGATATCACGATGAGGTTAACCTGGAAAGGACTTGTATTATAATACCTTTCAATTATATATATATATATATATATATGTTATGAGTTGATTTTTCTCTAATACTATTTATAATAATCTAAAATCTTATCTAACAATACTAATTATAAGATGCTATTCGGGTATTTTGGTTCTGAACAAGAATCCAATATTCTCCAATATATAATTATCTATGACTAAACACATGACTATATCTTTAAATCATGATATCTTAGTAAGAGACCAAATTCAATTATAAATATTACAATCAATCCGTGGTTAGCCCAAAAGAATCTAGTGCCTCTTACTCCATGTGAGCTTGAATCAAGTTCACTCATCATCAAATCTTAACTAATATAATTAAATAAAAAAAATTATTTCAATTTTTTACTTTTATATAAATATTTAAAAATTATATAATATATAATTGATGTAAAATTAAGCACATGTCTGCACGGCTCTTTCAATGAATATCAAAGGTTTTAGCCAACGTAATACTATATATATATATATATATATATATATAGTTCGCATCAAAAAATAGTATGATGCGGCCATAGGTGTCGCATAAAGTCAATTGCCAAGTCAAACACAAAATTATGAATCATCAAACATTGAAGATTAACCTACAACTTGCTTGTGTTTTGGGCACGAGCAACGTATTCTTTTGGTCAGGAAGCACGGCTGTGGCGGTGGCACGTAGATGGATGGATATCCACAGACATCAAATTCTCGTATTTTACATACCAAACTGGAGCTACAGTCAAGAAACCGTGTTAAGAAGTCGCAAAACCGTGTACGAATGGACTTTAAAATAATTTGTGGTCCAACAAAATTTCTAAAGGCGAAGGTGGGGGAATCCTGCACGTGATTGCCATACTTCACGCAAGTAACCGGGCAAAGTGTCACGTTGTAAAAGTTTCAAGTAAGAATGTGTCTTCAACGCTAAGGACCTAACTTTCTCTCACAAGCAGCAACCACTTTGGATGGATGCGTACCAAACAGTCCTATAATCTCTAGGAAATCTCCAATAAAGAAATGGCAATGGCGATTGATGGAAGATGATGGCTTCCAGTTGTTGTAGTTGATTGTATCAGCTTCTGATCATAAAAAGTAATCCAAATTGATGGATGGATCGTCCCTATTATTTCTATTGTAGTGTTGATGGGAGATACCATTAATTCTATATTGACCGTGAGTTAAATTTTTTTTTAATTTTTATGAAATATGATCGATATTTTTAAAGGATAAAACTATGAGACTTCATACCATAATGCCCTATCTTGATTGAGGGATTATGTAGTGGTATAGGTGGAAGGGTATCATTTAGTTGTGAGTTAAGATAAATTCTATTTGGTTGTAAATTAAGATAGACTCCGATTTACATAGGATGGAATCTTCTCCATCTCGTGAGACATCTTTTAAAGAACAAAATCATGACACCTTATATATGTGGGAGTAGAAACGGAACTATGTAAATCATGAACCCTTGATCGCAATAATTATGAAAAAATGTAACCCTTCATTCACTGTAACAGTTGGGAAAAAATACATCATTTGATATGATCCTTTGTGTATTTTATTTTGTTATTTATCTAACTTGGTAAACATACTCATCCTTGCGATTAAAAGAAGAAAGGGACAAACATTCTTTTACTTTATCCTGATGTTCTTATTTTAATTCTATTAACGATGAGAAAAAAAAACGGAACAAAGTATATTTATCAAATATTAGAACATACAGAGTAAGGATGGATTTAAAGAGTGAAAATACGCGCTCTTTCCCATTGATGTACATAGCATGGCATGGAGCGGCCATTCATGCAGTTGATATGTTTGCTCGGTTTGTTTTATTTTTTTGATTGAATTATATAATGCAAAGCAGGATGGATATGGCATACCTAGGTCGTATTATAGCAGTGGACTAATTAGGTGGCTGATCTAATTGCTCCAATTAAACAAAAAATTATTGTGCTCTATTCAATTTATGGAGGTGCTTCTAGAGGCCACTTAATAACGCACCGAGCTTCTAAGTTTGATTGATGCCAAGAAATTTGTTATTACAAAGATACGAGGAAATAAAAACTCCACATAAATGTGCGCGCGTGTGTGGAGAGAGAGAGAGAGAGAGAGAGAGAGCATCAATTACAAATGCAGTGATATAAGTTAAACAAGACCATTGGTTAAACATAAGATTTAGAATGATGATAAACATTCTTTATGCCTATGATCGTCATCATCAATTTATTTTTTGCCTTCCACTCTGTATTGCAGTCATGACCTACCATCAGCTAAAAAAGAACTCAACTTCTATTTCTAATCCTGAAGAATAATAATGACATTATTCTTGCTAAATTTATAAAATCACCCTTGCCCTTACACTTCCTCCCAAACATAACAGGTTACAGAAATCAGTCAGTACTTCCACTTCTCCATCTCAGACCTGCGTATCTAAAGTAGGAAGCACAGAGCAAGAACTGCATTCAAGTCAGATGGTCTTATCTTCAGAAATTTCTACATCACATCTCCTATCTTTTACCCTCTGAATTAGAGCTCTCTGGCTTTGAAACTGGTCGACCTAGACCAAGCCAGGACTTGCCATCCTCCGCCTTGACCGCATCCACAGCTGCTGAAGAAGAAGAAGCAGCAGCAGCATTTACTTGGTACGGTGCTTTGGTGCTAATCCTGAAAAAGTTAACAACAAAATTATTAGTCTTCAATTATTCCCCAAATGACTCCTGGTGTTCCATTACAAAAATTTTACATGATCCATGGGCATGAAACACTCACCGATCCTTCCTCTTCTCAAGGAATCTATGGAGGGAATTCCTTCTGGGCATATCTGTTGTCCAACAAGAAATAAATACATCACTATTAGTTAGAATAATTGATTATAATACTAAATCATGAATAGATCCAACTAGATGCTATAGAACTACCGCATCATGATAGGTTGGAAGCTGGTTATAAAACATATTCTAAAATAACGTTACCCAAAATTAACATATAATTTTTAAAAAAACCTATCTTTAATTGAGAAATAATTGATACCTGAATTATTGGCTTGAGCAGGTTTCGGCATGCTATTTTGAAGCACCACCACCAGTTGGCTGCCGGTGGTGGATGCAATGTTAGGGCTCTTTTGTTGAGAAAAATCAACTCTTGCGGCAGTTGATGAAGGGGTGGTGAAACCCAAAGTTCTCTCCTTCATTGCCATCTGCATCAAATCCTGGACTTTTTCCGCCGGAAAATTATCGAACACCAACACTTTTCCGGCGTAAAAGATCGTCAACTGATTCTTTTCTGGCTCCCTACATGATTTAAAGGCATGGGAATAAGATCTTGTACTGACTTTTTTTGGTCTTTGTTTTTGGAAATTAGGAATCAGAAAGTCTTACTTATTATGTGAGCTCATGTTAGATTCCACCTTAGCCCGGGCAAGAACAGAGTCAAGAACGGCGTGTTGGGGGAAAAGGTCCATAGATTTTGGAGCGGTTTGGTCTGCGCCATTTTCGGAATGGTCTTCTTCCGACACATCAACCCCCGGCATCAATTTCATGGTGGTGGGCGCCCGAATTATCCCTGAAATAGAAAAAAAAAAAAAAAGTTAATTACTGGATGCAATTAGATTTATTCAAAAAGCTTAGAATATAACTGAATTTAATGGCAATAAGCGAGTCAAATGTGCAGATAAAAATTCAAACCCAAGACAAGGAGAAAAAAAGGGAAATCAGTTAAAGAAAGTTATAAGTGCTAGATAATAATAAAACATGAAAGTACAGAATAAAATCTAAAAGAAATACTAAGATTCCACGGCATTTTCTTTGTTTTTTAAATTCCAAGCAAGAACATGTTTTGAGGAGATTGAAGCTAGAATATCTCTCTCTTTAGTTCCAAGAAAATACAATTTTTCTAGATCATGTTTACATTCATCAAAGAAAACAACTGGAGAAATTTTTTTTAATAAATCCAGAATCGAACTACCAAATATATTTCTCAGATTCCAATAAAACTAAAAAAGAAATATTCCACAGAAATCTCCAAAAACTACTAAATCTGACATAAAAATCTCAACTTTAGCTCATTCCAGATGAACGGAGGTAGGAGGAACAGATAAAGGAACGAGGAGAACAACGAAAACTTTAGGATAAAAATCTCACCTCTGGCTTGTTCAAGAGGCCGAGGGGCGATTTCGAGTCCCAGGTCGCCAAAGCTTCCCTTCTCCTTCAAGAACTGGCTCAAGCGGCTACAGGTGACAGAGAAGCTGGACTTCTCCCCCGTTTTCTCCGTTCTCTTCCCCATCCTATCTGCCATCCCTTCTCTCTCCTCTTCTCCTCTCCAACTCTTCTCTTTTTCTTCCTCCTCCCTCTTTTTTCCTTCCTACCTTTCCCTTTCCTAACTCTTTCTCTCTCTTTAGCCTCTTTAACTCCTTTTGTGAGTTTCTTGGCTCTGTCTTTATAAATTCCTGTGCTCTCTCAGAGACGCAGAAAGAGAGAGAAGGTAAGGATGAGTTTAAAGGCACGTGTGTTTTGGGCGGAGGAAAAGAAGGGAAGAAGAAGGAAAAGGGTGGAGAGAGAAAAAATGAAAATAAAAACTAATTCAAAAGAAACACGTGCTGTCAACGGTGGACAAAGTCCACTTAGTGGGCAGCACAAGAATATGATAACATACGGGGCACTTTAATATTGAGTGGTGCAGCCGAAACTTGTGAAATAGCTTGGACCGAAAGAGCAAGATGACGACGGTCATGGACTTTATCCAACGTAACATGTGACCTATTTTTTTTTGTTTTTTTGGTAGAACTGTGAAGGAAAAAGCATTTACGTGTATCACGTAATTGCTGTACAAAGGTACTCATAAGTGTGAACTGCTCGATTGGGAATCTTGGCATAATTTATTCTAAATACGGGTAATTATAGTCGTAGTGGAACGCCATCATCATTGTTTGCTTTGGTAAAAATGGTTGAACTAAATCTCGAGCGTCAACACAACCATGAAAATAATATACAAATAAATATTGAACAATGGAGAAGGAAGACATGTAGTGTCCCGTAATATAGACATAAGAATCATGTGGTTAGCTATATTATTAATTTTTTTATAAATATGAGAAACTTCAATTGAATGCAATATATGCAACATTTACTAGCAATCCTTTAAAAAAAAAATGAAAACTATTATTATTATTTTGAAAATTGATAAATATGAATTGAAATGCAATACAAGTCTTTCTTGTGAAGAAGAAGCAAAATTATTTATTTTATATATTTAATAAATATATCAATTATGATACATAACTATTGGAAATAAATCTCGCTCTCATCAAACTTTAGTATGATATTTAGCTTAATGCAACTGATAATCACGAAAGAGCTTCGATCGAAAATTTTCTCCCCAACGGCTGAATTTCAGCCGAACTCCTTCAGCGACCGAATCATAGCCGAACTCCTCTAACTACCGAATCTCAGCCGAAGTCCTCCAGTGGTCGAATCATAGTCGAACTCCTCTAACTGTCGAACCCCAGACGAACTCCTCCAGCTGTCGAATCCCAGACGAACTCCTTCCGGATCTCTCCTTCAGTCAGATGTCTACAGAAGTTAAACTCCTTCCGAACCCCTCCACCAGTCAGACTTCTCTAGGAGACAGACTCCTCCCAGACTTCTCCTTCGATCGGACTTCTCTAGGAGCCGGACTCCTCTCACACTTCTCCTTCGATCAAATTTCTATAGGAGCCGAACTTCTTCCAGACTCCTTCTTCAGTCGGGTTTCTATAGGAATCGGACTCCTTTCGAATTTTTTCTTCGGTCCTCCAGGAGCTAAATTTCTTCCAGACTTCTCTTTTAATCAGATTTCTATAGAAGTCGAACTCCTACCGGACTTCTCCTGCAGTCGAATTTCTATAGAAACCGAACTCCTTCAAGATTTCTCCAGGAGCTAAACTCCTTCCGAAATTCTCCTTCAGTCGGATTTCTACGGAAGCCGAACTCCTTCCAAATTCCTCTAATAGCTGAACTACTTTCGGACTCCTTCTTCAGTCGGATTTCTATGGAAGCTGAACTCCTTCCGAATTTCTTCAGAAGTCAAACTCCTTTCGGACTCCTGCAGTCGGATTTCTATGGAAGTCGAACTCTTTTCGGATTCCTACAGAAGTCGAACTCCTTCCAGACTCCTCTTTCAGTTAAATTTTTATGGAAGTCGAACTCCTTTCAGATTCTTCTAGGAGCCGAACTCCTTTCGGACTTCTCCTTCAGTCGAATTTCTATAGGAGATGAACTCCTTCTGGACTCCTCCTTTAGTCGAATTTCTACAGGAGCCAAACTTCTTTCGAATTTTTTCTTCAGTCGAATTCCTTCAGGAGTCGAACTCCTTTCGAATTTCTCCTTCAGTCAAGTTCCTCCAAGAGCCGAATCCCTTCTGAATTTCTCTTTCAGTCGGATTTTTCTAGGAGCCGAACTCCATTCGGACATCTCTTTCAGTCGAATTTCTCTAGGAGCCGAACTCCTTCTGGATATCTTCTTCAGTTGAGTTCCTCCGGGAGCCAAACTTCTTCCGAATTTTTTCTTCAGTAGGATTTCTTCCGAAGCCGAACACCTTCTTCAATCGAGTTCTTTTAGAAGCCAAACTTCTTTCGGATTCCTTCTTCAGTTAAGTTTCTCCAAGAGCCAAACTCCTTTTGGACTTCTCCTTCAATCAAATTTCAAATGCCTACTTCCACCAGACGATTACGACTGCCATTATCAGTCTAACAATACCTCTCTCTCCATAATAAACCCCATACGATCCACGACCAGATGATATAGCTGTCATTATCAGTTTGATGACATCTTTCTCTCCGTACCGAATCCTACGTGGCCTCGAGCGAACCACTATCAGACAGTATGGTCGTCACTATCAATCAAGCTCTGTTTATAAAAAGAGATCCTCCAGATATATTTTCTTTAAGCTCTCTTCTCATTCTCAAAACTCTGTTGAATTCTTGCCTGAGCACTCCATTTCTATTGGCCAAAAGAGCTGACTTGATAATCGGAGGATCCTATTGGAGCCACCACCATCGACTCTGGATGGAACGTTATTTTGCAGATCACCGACGACAACCTCGTCTTCCTCGACTCCAGCTCGATCCGACGTCAATCAGATTCTGCACCAACAGAATTGACGCTAGAGAAAGGACCAGGTACCTTTGTTCTTAAAGGAGTGCTCAATCGATTCTGTGAATCTTTTTCTTCAAGATCCATCTCCATCCCCTCCCTCAATCCCGAGAAATGCCTTCAAAGAGGGCGACTACTCGAAGATCTACCGCTTCTGTCGTTAGATCCATTTGTCCCTGCTTCATCGTCGGTGCTTCAACCTCCTCCTCCACCAACGACCTTGGTAGATCCGGAGTAGTTTAACCTATTGATGCAGCGAATTTAGGGCTTCATCGAAATAGTGCAGACTATGCGGCAGCCTTCGGTGGTAGTTCCATCAGGAAACCCACCATCGGAATGTCAGAAATCGATCCTAAGGAGGAGCACTTGGGCTAGCATATTCGTCGCCCTTGGAAAGAAGAAATAGAGAGCAGAGGATCCTTGCTTGGATCATGGTTCTTTTTCGGAAGGGACCTTCTCCATCCATGGTCGGAAGTCTTCCAAGACCTGCGATCGAGTTGACATTCTCGATCAAAAAACTGTGGGAGATGGATCGATGGATTAAGGAGCTCGGCCACGTTGCCCCAGCTCACTATGATGATGTCCGCACTGATCCTCCTTTCTCTCCTCGAATTATGCAAGAGCCCATTCTACCGAACTTCAAACTCCTCCAATTTGAAAGCTATGATGGAACCTCTGATCCGATCGATCACCTGAAAGCTTTTTGGACTATGATGCTACTTCATGACACATCAGACGCTATATTATGTCGAGCTTTTTCATCTATCTTAAAGAAAGCAGCAAAAAACTGATACTCGATGTTGAAGTTGGGTACGATCTTCTTCTTTGATCAGATGAGTCATCAGTTTATGGCTCACTTTGTCAGCAGCCAACATCCATACCGAGGTTCAGATTTCTTGATGAACATCAAGCAGAAGAAGAAAAATTCATCCAGACTTATATCACCTGATTTAATGCTGCTGCATTGGAGGTCTAGAATCTGGACCAGTCAGCTGTGATGGCCGCACTCAAAGATAGCCTTCAGAAGAACAATTTACTATTCTCTCTGGAGAAGAAGTACCTCAGAGACTTTGCCGATCTGCTAGCTTGTGCTGAGGGATATGCTCGAGCAGAAGAAGCCTTCAAGTTGAAGAATAAAAAAGCCGCAGGAGAGCGGCATAGACTCGCTACTGATGGAGGGTCGAATGAAGTTCGACCATGCTCATGGACTCCCTCCGAGTGTAAACGAGCCAAAACTCCTTCTTGAGCTCATTGTCAAAGAAGCCCCAATGAAAGGGCATGAAGAAATTTTCCTCTGAAGGTTTCACAACTATGCTCCCCTCAATGCTCTATAGATGCCAGTCTGAAGCAAGCCAATGGTGCTACCGTAGCTAGAACCATCAATGAGGAAGGAACAACAAGAAGATCGGCCGCCTTTCGGCATCATCAACGCTATCTCTGAGGGGGCTTAGTACTTCGACGAGCCAACATCTCTCAATCCTAGAGCTAGGAGAAGCTTGTCCCGAATTGAAAAGGTCCACGTGAAATAGAGGAGGTCGTCCGGCCCAGAACTTATTGTCTGAAGAAGCTTAGAGGAACAATGCTCCCATGACCTTGAAATTCAGAGGATCTAAGAATGTACTGCTGGGAAGAAGCAATCAATAGTGGCCATATTAGGAACAGCAGGAGAACCTTGTCCTAACATGAGCAAGTCGAAAGCCTCGTTCATTTTAGATGAGATGGGGGGAGAGCCCTAATAATAGCCCTTATGTGCCCCCACAGCCCATAAGGAATAGGAGGAAAAGCTCGTCCTAACGCGAGCAAAGTCAAAGGCCTCGTTCATTTTAGATAAGATGGGGAGAGACTCTAATAACGGCCCTTATGTGCCCCCACAGTCTGTTAAGAACAGGAGGAGAACCTCGTCCTAATACGAGCAAAGTCGAAAGCCTCGTTCATTTTAGACGAGATGGGGGAAGAGGTCTTGACAACGACTTTTATGTGCCCCCACAATCCATTAGGAATAGGAGGAGAACCTCGTCCTATAACGTGAGCAAAGTCGAAAATCTCATTCATTTTAGACGAGATGGGGGAGAGGCCCTGACAACGATCTTTACGTGCCTCCACAGTCCGTTAGGAAAAGAAGGAGAACCTCATCCTAATGCGAGCAAAGTTGAAGGTCTCGTTCATTTTAGACGAGATAAGAAAAGAGATCTTGACAACGGCTCTTATGTACCTCTACAGCCCATTAGAAATAAGAAGAAAATCTCGTCCTAATGCGAGCAAAGTCGAAGGCCTCGTTCATTTTAGATGAAATGGAGGAAGAGGCCCTGACAATGGCCCTTATGTGCCTCCACAGTTCGTTAGGAACAGAAGGAGAACCTCATCCGAATGAGAGCAAAATTGAAGGCCTCATTCATTTTAGATGAGGTGAGAAGAGAGGCTCCGACAACAACCGTAGATACGCCCTTGCAGCCTATTAGTAATAGGAGGAGAACCTCATTCTAGCATGAGCAAAGATCGAAACCCCATAGACCAAAGACGTGGAGAAGGAAGAAGCTCGATGGAGAATCCTTACACGTGCTTTCCTATGATAATCTGACTACGTCAAATGCGAATGACATAACCTTATATGATTTGCAAGAGAGATCCTAGTTCGACATCCACGACAAGCCCGACGTCCATGACGAGCTCGACGTCAACTTCAACATCAATAGGAGACAAGATCTCTCGAGCTTCAACTTCAATGTCAACAGAAGATAAGATCTTCTTCAACTTCGGCTGAAAAGAAGATCTTCTCCGAGCATCAACGTCAACTTCGATGGGAGAGAAGATCTTCTCCGAGCTTCAACTTCAACATCAACAGGAGATAAGATCTCCTTCAACCTCGGCTAGAGAAAAGATCTCTCCTGAGCATCAATGTCAACCTCGGTTGGAGACAAGATCTCTCCCGAATTTCAACTTCAACGTCAATAGGAGACAAGATCTCCTTCAACTTCGGTTGGAGAGAAAATCTTCCTCGAGCATCAACGTCAACCTCGGCTGGAGAGAAGATCTCCTCCGAGCTTCAACTTCAACGTCAATAGGAGATAAGATCTTCTTCAACCTCGACTGAAGAGAAGATCTCCTTTGAATATCAACGTCAACCTTGGCGGGAGAGAAGATCTTCCTCGAGCATCAACGTCAACCTCGGTTGGAGACAAGATCTCCTCCGAGCTTCAACTTCAACGTCAACAGGAGACAAGATCTCCTTCAAGCTCGGCTGGAAAAAAGATCTTTTTCAATCTTAGCTGGAGAGAAGATCTCTCTCAAGCTTCAACTTCAATCTCGGCTGAAGATAAGATCTCCTCCAAGCTTCCACTTCAACGTCGACCTCAATTAGAGATAAGATCTCCTCCGAGCTTCAACTTCAACATCAACAGAAGATAATGCACAGAATTCATCATTAATTTAAAAAATCAAAAATATTTTAAATTATTTAATATATTTTTTTAATTTTTAAATTATCCAAATTGGTTCATATATGTTAACAGAATACTAGTACATGACCATCATGTGATGGTATAAAATTATCATAGGAAAAATAGGTTTGGTATCATGAAATCCCCTTTCCATGTTCCTCTTCATCCTCTTTTTCTTCTCCCAAATTTCAATCCATTTCTTGCTATTAAATTCTAAAACAATCCCCATTAGATCATTCCATCCTAAATCTATCTCATCAAGACCAAAAAGGTTAGATTTTATTTATTAACCTGAAGAGAGAGAAGATCCCCTCTCCATTTCTCTCTACATTCTCTCTTTCTCCTCCAAAATTTAAGTATATTTTTCATCATTAAATTCTAAAAGAAATCAGACCGTCCGACCCCAAATCCATCTCATAGGGACCAAAAAGATTAGATTTTGCTCATTAATCTGGATGGAAAAAAATCCCCACTCCATTCCTTCAAAAATGCGGAGGAGTGCATGGGAGCCGATGTTCATGGTGGTGGAATACAAGAGAACTACGTGCATATGTAAGTCCTTTGTACTTGCATTTTTCTTCATTTTAAAGATATTTTGGTAAATGAAATCACAGCAAGTTGAGAATTTGAGAAGGATTCATGTGGAAAAATTTGAACTTCTTATGGATACTATGGAATTTTACGGTTTTAAGTTTGGGGCTTTCTTTTGATATACTAAACGAATGATTGAAGGGTTTGGATCGGAAAAATAGTTTCTTTTATGATAAATTTTTGCTTAATGAATTAAAAATTTAGCCATTTGTTAGAGTCTTTTTATATAAAATTATTTTTCTTTTTTGTAGCTTTTCTCCGCTCTATTTAAGGCTGCTAGCGACTAAAGGATACTTGGTGTATGATTCTAGTGGAAAAATTGAAGCTCAGGTTTTCTTTTGATGTTATGATGAAGAATTGATTTTGGCTTTTTGGATTTTAAATTTATTTGTCAAGCTTTTTTTAAGAATAATTTTAAAAAAAGTGCTAGTTTCTTTTTGATTTTAGTTTGAGTTTTCCCTAAAAATTTGGAACTTGGAGCTTCTTTGAGGGGAAAAAAAAAATTCTGAGATTGATTGCTTCGGTGGTGCATAAGAATGGAGGGACAACCGGCATGGCATGAAGGATCGAATCCTTGGTGATTGCCAAGGGATGAAGGATGAGAGTAGAGAGTTCAGAAGAATGATTGGAATTGAGGGTATAGTCGAAAAGAAATTCACGTACGCTTAAAAAAAAAAAAACGGTAAGATAATATTTCCATCATTTGAAATGATAGATTTATATTGTCCGTTTTGGTCGGAAAGCTTGTGGATTAGTTTGGAACAGTTTGGAAACCTCGAGGAAGTTTCTGGCACGGCCAAAGTTAAGGGTTGTCCCTTATTTTTTTTTTTTAAAAAAAAAAATTGCCATGGCCGGGGTTTCCAGTACTAACCTGCGTCTAGCGTTTCGGCACCGGGCATCCACTGAGAGAGATTCACGTGGAAAACGCTGGGGGCTACCGATGGCGACGCCTCATCCCCGGGCTATGTAGTCGGTACCCGGACGTTGAGGTCCGGTCGGCATCACGTGGTCCTGATCGGAGATGTTTTCACACCCTTGACACGACAGCCGTCCGATCAATGTGCCCCATGGCGCCAAAGGAGTAGCGCGCTTCAAACCGGGTGGGGGCCCCAGTCCGGGTGGGTGGGTGTCCCGCTTTGACCGTTACTCTCTCTCCCTCTCCCTCCCCACAACCGACTCCACCTTCCCTGGATAAAAATTTGCAATTTGTGTTGTGGTCTATTCCAGTGCTGGCACGTATACACCTATACTTTATTTATAGCCGCTTGTAAACTTTCAAAGGGTCCCACCCATCCCAATTCCGAGAAAGCTGGATCCAACCCAAGCTGACAACCTTACGCTAGACATGCAAGACCTAAAATGGCAACAAAACGAACACGGCTTTGCTTACCTTTTTCTTTTTTCTTTTTTTTTTTTCGGGTACATAGAGCCACTGGGTCTCTCCTTTTCAGCTGGAATCCAACCATTTTTTTTCCTTGGTACATAGAGCTGCTAGGCCTCGCTTTTTCATCTGGAATCCATGGAAACGAATTTATCTCAATCATAACAGTGCACAAAGCTAGCACTGTCTCTTTTTTTTTTGGTGATTATTTACTTCAATCACCAAGTTTTTAAGTAACAGTGCACAAAGCTTGCTTATATTAGGCATCTTATTACGTTTGCCGCTGAAGTAGGTGGAGTAAAAGTCCTAAGCTTAAATTTAATTGGCAAGGGTCTAGTTTAAGTTTGACATCGCCACCATCTAATCCGACCAACTTCAGTTGCGACTTTGACGCATGTACTATAATTATAATGTGAAAGCGTGACGTGAGACCATGCCTTCCAATTAGCACAGCACGTGTGAAATATATTAAATTTTTAGTGAAGGCCATTAAATGTTGGCTGATCCTATTATGAAGAAGTTTTTTTTTGGTTGAAATTATCAAGAAGGTTGCGTAACTGAGTTACCTAATTCTCTTAAAAAGGATTTAACGAAAATGCTTAGGTAAAGAGGGGCTATTCACTCTCCTAATCATTTATCCCTAACTTTCTCAACAAAAAATTTGCTACGAAACATCCAAGTAATTGCCTCCCAAAAATTTATTCATTATTAATTTTATCATCATCACATATCTGATGTTGATCCGTTATAATTCACACACACATGGTGAGAGAAAGAACTTATAAGACATAGGCTTAGAATGCCAGCTGTTGGGGATAAATTTCGGTCCCATCAAAGTTCAGTCGGATGCTCAACCGACAATACAACCGATAGTCAAGAAAAAGCGGACAAGCCTTAGCCGAGCTCATTAGCGGTCGAGCTCCAACCGAACTCCTTAGTGGCCGAACTTCTCAGGAGCCGGACTCCTCAGACATCTCCTTCGGCAGAACTTCTTTGGGAGTCGAACTCCTCAGCAGCTGGACTCCTCCAGTCGGACTTTTATGGAAGCCGAACTCCATACAGACTGTTGACGATCCCACTACTAAATGGTTGCACAACAATAACGATCGACATTTATCAAATCAATAACGATCGGCATTTATCAAGTCAATAACGATCGACATTGATCAGGACGATTACGACAGTCATTAATCAAGATAGTTACAACAAGCTCCGCCTATAAAAAAGATCTTCTAGATATGCTTACGCCAGATTCTAAGCCCTGATCTCCTCCTCGAAATACTACAGAACTTTATACTGAGCACTCCATTTCTGTTGGCCAGAGCTAACTTGAGCGTTGGAGGATCCTGTCGGAGTCACCCCCACTAGCTCCGGACGAAATTTTATTTTGCAAATCACCAGCGGCGCTCTCGTCCTCCTCCACTCCAGCATGATCCTGCATCAACCAAAATCTGCACCAATAGATTTGGCGCTAGAGGAAGGACCCTCTATTCTTGAGGTTTCCTCGATCTTAAAGGAGTGCTCAGCAGCGATCTAGAGTCCTTCCCAGAAAAAATGCCTCCTAAGAAAGCTTCGACCCGATGATCAATGACCTCCGTGGCCCGATCCCATTCAGATCCGTCTACTTCCACTTCAGTCTCGGCAACCCAAGTTCCATCTATAGCTGCGGTGGATGCGGAGCAGCTCAACCTGCTCGTCTAGTAGGTTTGTAGCCTCACGGAGGTGATGCAGGTGGTGCAGACCATGCAGCAACCTCCGACGGTGACTCCATCAGGAAATCTACCATCGGAATGTCAGAAATCGATCCCAAGAAAGAGTACGTGGGCTAACGTATCCATCGCCCCTGAAAAAAAAAAATAAAGAGCAGAGGATCCATGTTCAGATCATGATTCTCCTATGAAGGAGACCTTCTCCATTTATAGCCGAAAGCCTCCCAAGATTTGCAATCAAGACGATGCCCTCGATCACAGACTGCGGAAGATGAACCGATGGATCGAGGAGCTTGGCCACATCACCCCGGCTCACCATGCCGACGTCTGCACCGATCCTTCTTTCTTCCTTCAAGCACAAACGAGCCCAAACTCCTTAAGCTCATCATCGAGGAAGCCCTGATAGAGGGATACAAAGTTCTCCCCCTAGGAGGTTTCACGAAAGGGCAGAATGAAGTTCGGTCGTGCTCACGGACTCCCCTCGAGCGGAGCAAGGCCGAACTCCCCCTCAAACTTGTCATTAGAAAAGCTCCGATAAAAGAGCATGAAGTTCCCCAGGAGATTTCACAGGAGGGCCGAGTGAAGTTCGGCCGCGTTCACGGACTCCCCTTAGGGTGCAAGCGAGCCCGAGCGAGCCCGAACTCCTCGAGCTCGCCATCAAGAAAGCCTCGATAGAAGGGCGCAAAGAAGTCCTCCTCCTAGAAGGTTCCACAACTATGCCTCCCTCAGTGTTTCTAAGGCTCAAGTTCTGATGGAAGTTAAGAACTAGGTACCAAGATTAGGAGAATTACGATCTCCCCCAAGCAAGCACGATCGAAGCAAGTTCTGCCTTTACCATCGCGACTACGGCCACGACACTGAAGAATGCATTCAGCTCCGAGACGAAATTGAGGAGCTCATCAGGAGAAGTCAGCTGGATTAATTTCTCAGACGCTAGTCAGAAGTATGAGAAGATCGGCCAAGGGCGTTGCTGTAGTCAGGAATAATAAAAAGATCGGTCGCCTCCCGTACCATCGAGCTCGCTCCAAATTGAGAAGGCCAGCATGAGATGGAGAAGGTCGCCAGGCCTGGAGCTTATCGCCTGAAGGAACTCAGAGGGATGATGCTCCCACGACCTTGGAACTTAGAAAATCTGAGGATCTATTACCAGTAATCTTCCTTCAATAAAATTCCTTCATTTCAGCATTATTGACCCCTGGTGCAAGAATTACATGACGAAAGAAAAGAAACAATCTAAAGGCTATATCAGAAAGTAGGAGGAGAACCTCGTCTTAACATGAAGCGAGTCGAAGTCCTTCAACCTCAGCTGCAGGAGATAAGATCTCCCCCGAGACAACCTCGACTGCAGGAGATAAGATCTCCCTCGAGCATCTGCAACCTCGACCGTAGGAGATAAGATCTCCCCCGAGATCGGGCCAACTTCAGCTACTGGAGATAAGATCTCTCCCGAGGCAATCTCCTCCGAGCATCCGTATTAATCTCGACTGCAGGAGATAAGATCTCTCCCGAAACAACCTCGACTGCAGGAGATAAGATCTCCCCCGAGCGTCCGGCAACCTTCGACTGTAGGAGATAAGATCTCCCTCGAGCGTCTGTACAACCTCGACTGCAGGAAGATAAGATCTCCCCCGAGCGATCAACTTCAACCTCGGCCGTAGGAGATAAGATCTCTTCCGAGTGACCGAGATAACCTCTAGAGATAAGATCTCTTTCAAACGCCACACCTCGACTAGAGATATCTCTTTCGAGATCAACCTCGGCCAAAGATAAGATCTCCCGAGGCAATCTGAAAACCTCGATCGCAGGAGATAAGATCTTCCCGAGGCCCGTATTAACTTCGGCTGTTCGGAGATAAGATCTTCCCCAAGGCAACCTTACCTCGATTGCTGGAGATAAGATCTCCTCCGAAGCAACCTCGACTGCAGGAGATAAGATCTCCCCTGAGGCAACCTTACCTCGGCTGCAGGAGATAAGATCTCCTCCAAAGCAACCTCGACTGCTGGAGATAAAGATCTCTCTTGAGGCAACCTCGGCTGTAGGAGATAAGATTTCCCCGAGGCAACTTTACCTCGGCTGCTGGAGATAAATCTCCTCCGAGATAATCTTGGTTGCTGGAGATAAGATCTCCCCCGAGGCAACCTCGACTGTAGGAGATAAGATCTCCCCCGAGGCAATCTTAACCTCGCCGCAGGAGAAATAAGATCTCCTCCGAGCGTAACCTCGGCTGCTGGAGATAAGATCTCCTCCGAGGCCAATCTCGGTTGCAGGAGATAAGATCTCCCCCGAGGCAACTTACCTCGGTTGCAGGAGATAAGATCTCCCTAAGGCAACTTTACCTCGACCGTAGGAGATAAGAATCTCCCCCGAGGCAACTCGGTTGCTGGAGATAAGATCTCCCCCGAGGCAATCTTCAACCTCGGCTGCAAGAGATAAGATCTCTCCCCGAGGCTGTGATAACATCGGCTGTAGAGATAAGATCTCCTCCGAGGCCAATCTTACCTCGACTGCAGGAGATAAGATCTCCCCCGAGGCAAACTCAGCTGCTGGAGATAAGATCTCCTCCGAGGCAACATTACCTCGGCCGCAGGAGATAAGATCTCCTCCGAGGCGTGAAACCTCGGCTGCAGGAGATAAGATCTCCCCCAAGGCAACCTTGACTGTAGAAGATAAGATCTCCCCGAGGGTAACCTTATCTCGACTGTAGGAGATAAGATCTCCCCCGAGGCAATCTTGATTGCTGGAGATAAGATCTCCCCCAAGGCAACCTCGACTGTAGGAGATAAGATCTCCCCCGAGACATCCTCGGCTGTTGGAGATAAGATCTTCTCCGAGATAACCTTGGTCGCAGGAGATAAGATCTCTCTTGAGCCATCCTCGGCTGCAGGAGATAAGATCTCCCCCGGGCGCCCGTATCAATCTCGACCGCAGGAGATGAGATCTCCCCCGAGGTAACCTCTGGGGCAGGAGATATGATCCCCCGAACTTCAACTTCAATGGGTGCGGAGCCCGGGAAAGGACTTCAACAGTTGCCTATTTTGGTACTCCCTTCGAATTTCAAACTCGAAAGTGGAGAGACTATTATTGGGGATAAACTCCGCTCCCACCGAAGTCTAGTCGGATACTCAGCTGACAATGCAATCGGTAGTCAAGAAAAAGCGGACAAGCCTTAGCCGAGCTCATTAGTAGCCGAGTCGCAACCGAACTCCTCAGTGGTCGAACTTCTCAGGAGCCGAACTTTCCAGACATCTCCTTCGACAGGACTTCTATGGGAGCCGAACTCCTCAGCAGCTGGACTCTTTCAGTCGGACTTCTATGAAAGCCGAACTCCTTACAAACTGTTGATGATCCCACTACTAAACAGTTACACGATAATAACGATCGGCATTTATCAAGTCAATAACGATCGGCATTTATCAAGTCAATAACGATCGGCATTTATCAGGACGGTTACGATAGTCATTAATCAAGACAGTTACAACAAACTCTGCCTATAAAAAGGATCCTTCAGATACGCTTACGTCAGATTCTAAGCCCTAATCTCCTCCTCAAAACTCTGTTGAACTCCATACTGAGCACTCCATTTCTGTTGGTCAGAGCTACCGGAGCCACCCCAACTTGAAACATCACCGACGGCCATCATCCTCCTCCACTCCAGGATCCTACCGGAGCCACCCCAACCGGCTCTGGACGGAACTTTATTTTGCAAGTCACCGACGACGCCATCATCCTCCTCCACTCCAGCACGATTCGGCATCAACCAAAATCTGCATCAACACCAGCTGATAGTATCTATAATTGAAAATATATTTTTTAAAAAATAACATAACTGAAAATATTTTTTGTAATAATATAATAAAAAAATGTTGATATATATATATATATATATATATATATATATATATATATATATATATATATATATATAATATTTGACAGATTATATATATATAATATTTGACAGATTATGAATTATTTGTATCAAGTTGAAGGTGTTCACATTTTCACACGTGAGCCCCACTCGGCCTGAGAATCCGGTCCTTCTTTTACGCGATAAGAACACGTGATCGACATCTGATTGCTCCCCGATGTAACGCACCCAACCCGACCAATGAGTATGACCGCAACCATGACTCTTCCCCCGTTCTCCATCACATGTTTATCCACGTTAAAGCAAATCTGAGCCCAGATCCTCAGACCAAGTCAGCCATCCAACATAGACCAGGGATGTGGAAATGAAGACCGACGCTCTTCTAAATTGAGCCCATCCTTCCTCATGAACCTTTTTTTTTTTTTTTTTTCCTTTTTTTCTAATGATTTTCCTATGAAGATTTAGATAAATTGTACTTTGATTCAGCTGGTTATATTCATGCTTGATGCTATTGAGTTGTAAAATCATCAACAACACCGAAAAAAATTACAAATTTCTACAATACCAATTTTTTGAAAAAATCGAGCCCTTCAAGTGGCACAACCCAGGACAAAATGCCTCTCTCCATTATGGTATCATCTCTGATAGAAAATTTTATATAATAAAAACTTATGAACTTATTTATTAATATTTATATCTTTTGAGAAATTATATCCTATATGCATCTGTATACCACATTAATCATTTCATCTTCGGCCTCTATTCATCATGTGATCATTTAGATGATTGACCATGGAAAGGAGATAGGGTTGATTGGCAATTTGGCATAGTGCACGGCCAGTGGTGTGGGGGTATAACTTGCCGTCTGTCCTCCTGTAGAGGCGGGTCCGTTGAGCCCTACATGTTGGAGGCTTGCAAGTATGAGTTATCCCATCATGGACCATGTCATGGCAAAGACCGGGGCCGGTTTCCATCACAACTTTCTGGGTTTTGGAAGGGAAACAAAACGCATCACGTGCCTGCGGTTCTCGTCTACCTTAGCGCGTCGATTCTGCGATTAGCTGGAATACTACAGTGGTTCGATATTTCGGTTACTGTTAATTCCAGCACGTGCGAGAGTTTAGAAGGATTTTTTCCCCCCTCCTTGCGAGTCTCCTGAGCGAAGAATACAACATCAAATTGTCTTGTTGATGAAATCTATTGAAAATAAATGATTATTTAGATAGATATCCAGCCAAACACCCCATTTTTTTAGATAAGCTGCGTTTGATTCCTGCATGGTCTGGTGCTTAACAATTTAGGATTTGTTTGGAAATCCAGCAGGATTGGGAATCGGGCCTGTTAGTCTGTCCAGTTCTTTTATTTATTTTTTTTTAAAAAGCTAATTCTAATCTTATCCTAAATTCTATTAATAAAGCTGTTGGATAGTAGGATAAAAAAACTTATATATATATATATTGAAGCTATGTAATCCATGATCCAACGAAAATCCAACACAATCCTATTAGATTTTCCAAACAAGCTCTCAATGAGCCAAAAACCCTAACCATGTGGCTGGTTAAACTTAGCTGGTCCATGCCACCTAACTAGCTAACCATGGCTAAAAATATTTTAGAGTATGGGGCAAGAATGACTTTTACAAGATGGTCAAGCTCCCTATCATTTTTTCCCCATTTTATCCTTCTCCTCTCATCTTTTATCTTTATCTATTATTATATTTTTTTTTCATATAATCTAAAATGCCGCTCATAATAACTTAATACATATTTTTGACGGACAATAAATACTCTAGCAATCTTCCCAAAAATGTGTGGTTAAATGGCACTTAATAGGCACCTGGGTCGATTAGCTATCCAGGAATCAAATATAGGCTTAGTTAGCTAACATGGCTAAACTTATTTTAGAACAAAGTGAAATAACTTTAACCATCTAACTCATACCCCTCCTCTAATTTTACCTATCCGTTTTCCCTTCCTCTCTCTCTCTCTAAATTTTTTTAAAGCCTTCAACCATTTAAACCATGCCTTTTTAAGGAGACAATATTTTTGCTATCTAAGCAAAAATGATTGGTCAAAGGAGCGGTAGCCAAAGGACGGTTTCTTTACATTTATAAGTAAATGGACAAATGGTGGTTAAATTTGGATAAAGTTATCTATCTAACATTCCTACTACATATCCAATATCAAGTCTAGTGCAGATCTGTGCATGTATGAGGCTCCCTACTATAAAAGCATAAAGGATGTTTTTCATCTATTCTTATTCCAATGTATTTTGCAGACATTGATTCAAATCGAATTTATCTCATTTGATAATAGATGTCATAATAAGTGAACAATCATTCATCCTAAATCTCTCTAGAAGCCTTTTAATGTAGGCTTTTTAAGATAGTCCTAAAGTTTTTTTAGCTCTATCTTTATAAATCTCTATGCCAATGATATAAGAGATTTTATCGACTACAAGAATTCTAACTATTAGCAATGGCGTCCATCTGCCATCGCTAATAATATTGCCATCCCTAATACCATCATAAAATTCAATATGAAAAATTCTTATCGCTAATTATCATTATTACGATGGTAAAATTCACCGTCGCTAATACGCTTATTAGCGATGAATTTTGCGATGAAAAAATTCCATCTCTAATAATTTTTTAGTACTTAAATTATTTTTTTAAAAAATATTAGCGACAACAAAATCATGGCTAATACCATCACTAATAATTATTAGCGATCAAAAATAAATTAAAATTTAATTTAATTTAATTTAATTTAAATAAGTTCTTAAATAGATTAGGATCTTATTTAATTAGATTGGATTACTCTTGTTTCTATTTGGTTAAAAGACCTTGTTTGACCATGTCAAAATAAGAGTCATAGTGTGACTAGGACTCCCTATTCCTTGCACCACCTAATCTTCATGCCCCACCCCTTTCTCTTCATATTTTTATGTGAAATTCTCCACATCCAAAGACTTCTCATGCCCTCCTTTCTCTCTTCTATTTCTCGTATGGAAGTTTGTTGCATGACCAAGTCAAAAGAGAAAGTTGATTTTGCTTAGGATTCTATGAGATAGAATTCCTAGTAAACTAAAAGTCCTCCTTCCCTTCATGCCACCACCTCCCTATTTTGTCTCTCTCTCTCTCTCTCTCTCTCATGTCATTCTTTGGCATTTGTTGTGCCCTCCTTTGCTGGTCCATGGCAAAAAAGTAAGGTGGGGGCGCCCAAGAGTTGGGCGCCCCAACAACTTTCCTTATTTGGTGCTTCTTAGTCTAGGTTTCTGACCTAACTTGGATTTTACATATCTCTTTATTTAAACATTTGAAGGTCTATTTGGTGTAAAAAAATCAGAGAAAAATTCATCTGGATCTTAGAGATATTGAAAACATAATTCAAGGTGTCTAGAAAAAGAATAAAGAAGAAGAAGATGATCTTCTTCTAGAATTTTTTGTTTCAGATTTTTTTCTCCCTTTTTCTGAGCTTTTGAGAGGTGTGTCAGTATCACAAATCTTCTTCTCTTTTTTTTGGTATTTTGAAGTATCCAAGTTTCGAAGAAGAAAGCATTAGATCGATCATCAAAGAGAGATCAGTACAGTACTAGCATATTGTGCTGATTTCCTGCACCAGGATCTCTGATTGTGTTCGTGGGCTCGTGTGGATGACTCCTAAAGGTCGGATGCATGTGCGGCTTATGACTATATTCTCAAGCTTGGATCAGTAAGTTAGAACATCTAACTTGCTCAAGTAATAGATCTGATCTATTAATTTCATACTTGTATTTGATGTAGTGTAGATCTAGGTTGATTTGATCAATCTTTTTCTTTCTTATTTAATTTTTAATTTTTAATTTAAATACTATGAAATAATCATATAATAAAATTTGAGATCTAGATATTTATATATTTAGTTAAATAAATATTTAATTTATTTAAGTCTTCTGCTGTCTGATCTTAAAAAAGTTTCAAGATCTGCCCGTGAAATTCTAGATCTGGTTCCTATAATTGATATTAGAGTCTAGATTCTTATTACATAATTTTTGTACATGTCTAAATTATTTTTTAGATTAGATCTAATTTATAATCAATTATTAAATTTAAAATTTAAAAATTTAGATCTTACGAACTGCCATAAGATTATCCTGCTGTAAGGTTTATCCCTTATAGTGAAAAGATTATCATAGTTCGTGATGATCTGACTCTAATCATAAATTTATTAGATTTGATATAATTTTATTTATAATTTAATAGATTTAAAATAATTTTAGATCTAAATGTAAAATATTCTAAGTTATACAGACTGTCATAAGATTGTCCTGCTGTAAGGATTATCCCTTATAGTGGATAGGTTATCCTAGTATGTACTGATCTAAAATATTGATCATAAAATTTTAGATTAGATCTAAAAAATTTTATGATTTAATTAAAAATATTTTAATTTAATTTTAATCATCATAAATATGTTAGATTTGATCTAGAAAGTTTTATGATTGATTATTATTAAAACTATTTTAATTATATAAATTTAGATTAGATCTAAAGTAGTTTTATATTTATTTTACTTACATATTGATTATGAATCAAACATGTAACTTGGTTGATAGAATCATGTTGTAAAAATATTTTACAAATATGAAAATTATTTTCAAAAAACCAAACCCAATCCTCAGTCCAAAACTTAATTAAGAATTAAGAAGTTATTTGATTAGGTTCTAAGATTGTAAATTAAAGATCCTATGACATGAATCATAATACATTGGGTTAATGGATTAGTAGAGATTAGGTCCATTAATTGGGTTAGACCTAGGATTAGATTAAAGAATGGACTTAATTTGAGAATTGAATAAATCTAATCAATTGTTGTCTTAGATTAGGTCAAGGATTCTCTAGATCAATTGCTATTATTGTAGTTGGTCAAGTCCATATCTTTAACGAGATCCAAGATGGACTTGATTCTTGACTTCGTGGTCTAGCACGAACTGTTATGATGATTTGGTTAAGACTAATTAAACTAGTTGATGTCTAAGGTAAATCAGATCGGTGATTTTTAATTAGCAGCTCGCTTACCTGACCATTTCTGATGGTGTCTAAGGCAAGTTTGGTAGCCCCTTCCACTGATCGAACTTACCTAACCTCTTAATGAGATTATATTTTGATCGGATCGCTTGACTATTCAAGCTAATCCATGTCAGCTAGGTAAATCAGTATGACTGATTTAGGTGCTCTTAGACCAGCCTATTAGTGGTATCTCTTAAGCTGATTTGGTGAAGCCAGTGGGAGGATCATGACAAACTGATTAATCTGACCTACTCACTTCTATAAATAAATTTTCTAAAATTATTAGATTTCTAAAATAAAATAGTTATATAACTAGATCATAGTCTTTCATTAAAGTAGATGATAATGGGTCCATCAGTTGAATAATTATTGAAGGCCCAAAGACCTGGTGCTTATCGATTGATGAAATTATCATTTATTATATGATCTCTTGGATACATCTTTTTAAATGATGGTCAGATGGGCCAACCAAAGTTGGGCCTGATCAATTATTGGTTGGATGGGCCAAGTAAGTCATCTTAATGATTGGACCTAACTGGATCTTTTTCTGAGAAGGCCAAAGCCAACTAATCAGGGGCTAGGGCAAAATTTAATTATTAAAAGTTGTTTGAAGAAATAATTGATTATGAACCTACTCTTAGATGTACATGTATGGGCCAATCAAAGTTGGGCTCATGTACAGTCTATGTGGATTCTAGTATCCATAAAGAAATTATGATAATTTCTCAGATTAGAGGTAGAGGCTACCAATTCGAATAAAATAGTGAAAAAAATCTTTTGATTAAAGTTCAAATCTTTAGGTTTAATGAATAAATTACTAATTAGGTTATGTTTTTTCTTTGTGCAGATATGGCTACTTTTTTATCATTTCGATCATTGTTGGACAATGATAAATTGATGGGACTCAACATCGGTAGCTGGTACCAAAAGTTAAAAATAGTCCCAGAGCATGAACGGATCCTATATATACTGACGGATCCTGCACCTGAGGAGCCAACTGCCAATGCACATGGAACAGTCATTGATACTTACCAGAAGTGGCTTAGTGATCGGACCATGGTGCGCTGCATCATGCTAGTTATTATAAGCGATGAGTTCAGTCGCAAATTTGAGATGGCTCAGCCAAAGGACATGCTTCAAGTATTGGAGGATTCCTTTGGCACACTAGATGATGTGGAGAGGTACAAGACTAGTTGTGCCATCTTCAATGCCAGAATGTGGGATGGTGCCTCTGCTACTGATCATGTATTGTACATGATCGAGCTGATAGAGCGATTGAGCAAACTCGGCTTTTTCTTACATAAACAGCTTGGAAAAGATGCAATACTAAACTCATTGCCCAAGTTGTTTCTCCCATTCCTTACTCATTTCAGAATGACAGAGCCTGAAGTTGACTACCACAGGTTATTGGGGTTACTTCAGAACTTTGAGAAGGATCATCAACTTCATAAAGAGTTAATGAATTTAGTAGAAGGTTCATCTTCTGGCTCTCGATCCTTTAGAAAAGAAAAGAAGAATAAGAAGAAAAAGGCTAAGAAGGTACAAGTTCAGGTTGGAACATCTGTGTAGGACTAGATCAGGAAGATCAAGTCCGATAAGAGTCAAGCTGAATATTTTTTTTGTAAGAAGCGGGGGCACTGAAAAAAAAACTGTCCTCAGTACATTGCCTCTCTAGACTCGAATAGGCAGAGAAAGAATTAAGCTATTGCTAGGCAAGATATTTATATGATAACTTCTTGCAATTTTTTTATTTATGATATTATTGACTGGGTATTGGATACCGGTAGTCCTTACCATATTTGCAATTCATTACAGGGGTTGCAGGTTAGTAGGAGATTCGAGAAAGATGAAAGGTTCCTGAATGTTGAAGATGGAAGACCAGTTTTAGTTCTAGCTTTAGAAATTTTGAAACTTATATTTGAGTCCCATATCGTTGTTCTTAGTGATTATTACTTCTATCCTAGTTTCTTTTTAAATATCATTTCTATAGGCCTTCTAGCTAAAAATGATTTTGAAATTTTAATAAAAAAATAAGTTTGTAATATCATTATGAATGGTGTTACTATTTTCTATGGACATTTGAATAATGGTGTGTATATGCTATCACAACTTGTTAACATAGTCTATTCAACTGAAAGCACTCTAGATTAGATAGTGTGTCAGATATCTATTTATGACACTGTAGGCTAGGTCATATAAACAAGAACAAGATAAGCAAGTTGGCTTAAGAGGATATCCTCGAACCTAGTGATTGTGAATCGCTTTCAACCTATGAATCCTATCTTCTTGGTAAAATGACTAAGTCACCTTTTACTGAAAAAAGTGAGAGAGCCACTAAACTCTTAGGACTAGTATATACTGATGTATGTGGACCAATGAGTACTAGTGCCAAAGGTGGATATGTCTACTTCATCACTTTCACAGATGATCTATCCAGATTTGAATATATCTATCTGATAAAATATAAGTTAGATTCATTTGAAATGTTCAAACGATTCTGAAGTAAAGTAGAAAAATAAATTGAAAAGAGTGTTAAAACTTTTTGATCTGACCGAGGAGGGGAATATCTTTCTAGTAAGTTTCTCATATATCTAGAAGAAAATGAGATTCTCTTCCAATTGACTCTTTCAAGAATATCACAGCATAATGGTGTATCTGAAAGAAGAAATCAGACTCTGTTAGACATGATCTAATCCATGATGGATTTTGCCAGCTTGCCAATATCCCTCTGGGGATATGCATTCGAATCGGCTTGCTATCTTTTAAATAGGATTCCAAGTAAATCTATGGTTAAAAATATAAGTCAGATTCATTTGAAATGTTCAAACGATTCTGAAGTAAAGTAGAAAAATAAATTGAAAAGAGTGTTAAAACTTTTTGATCTGACCGAGGAGGGGAATATCTTTCTAGTAAGTTCCCCATATATCTAGAAGAAAATGAAATTCTCTTCCAATTGACTCTTTCAAGAATATCACAGCATAATGGTGTATCTGAAAGAAGAAATCAGACTCTGTTAGACATGATCTAATCCATGATGGATTTTGCCAGCTTGCCAATATCCCTCTGGGGATATGCATTCGAATCGGCTTGCTATCTTTTAAATAGGATTCCAAGTAAATCTATGGTTAAAACTCCATATGAGATATGGATAGAACGTAAGCCAGTACTTTCATACCTCAGGATTTGAGGGTGCTCGGCTTATATCAAATGATTAATTACAGATAAATTTGGACCTAGGTCTGACAAGTGCACATTTATAGGATATCTAAAAGAGATAAAATGATACTATTTCTACCATACTAATGAACAAAAGGTGTTCGTTAGTCTTAGGACAATCTTTTTGGAAAAGAAGTTCCTTAGTGAAGAAACTGTTGCTTCTAAGGTTGAATTTGATAAAGTTCAATAGGTAGAAAGTCCGACATAGAATGCTAAACTTAAGTTGGATTTGATCAGATCGGATTCAAGGCCTAGTGAATCCGCACCATTAAGACAATCCGATAGAGTACCGCACCATCTGAATAGATACTATGGGTTCTTGGTCCAAGATGATGATCTCATCGAACTCGATGAGAACGATGAGGATCCGATCACCTATATGGATGCAATGCAGAGATTTGATTCTGAGAAATGGCTTGAGGCCATGAAATTCGAAATGAAGTCCATGATAATCAATGATGTATAGATATTAGTTAATCCACCTAAAGAGGTTAAACCCATTGGGTGTAAATGGGTCTTCAAAAGAAAGAGGGGCACAGACGAAAAGGTGGAGACCTATAAAGTCCATCTGGTTGCCAAGAGATATCGTTAACATTATGATATTAACTATAATGAGATGTTTTCTCCTGTGGCAATGCTTAAATCTATTTGGATAATGCTTGTGTTAGCTGTCCATCTGGATTATGAGATCTGGTAGTTAGATGTGAAGATAGCTTTCCTAAATAGAGAGCTGATCGAAGAGGTGTATATGATACAACCTAAGGGTTTCACATCCACAGATGAGTCCAAGGTGTGCAAGCTTCAGAGATCCATTTATCGATTGAAGCAAGCATCTCAAAGTTGGAACATGTATTTTGATAAAATGATCAAAACGTATGGCTTCGTTAAGAACAGAGAAGAACCCTACATTTATAAATGAACAAATGGTCTAGCAGTAGTATTTCTTATTTTGTACATAGATGATGTTCTATTAATCGAAAATGACATCTCCGCACTACAAGATATAAAAGTCTGGTTGTCATCATAGTTCTCCATGAAAGACTTGGGTGAAGCATTCTACATCCTAGGGATGAAGATCTATAGGGATAGATCTAAAAAGATGCTTGGTATATCCCAGTCCATGTACATAGAAACTGTACTGAAGAGGTTCAGCATGAAGAATTCTAAAAAGAACTATCTTCCGTTAGGTCAAGAAATTTCTCTCTCTAAGAAGGATTATCCGACAACTCTTGAAGAGAGAAAGCGTATGAGTAGAATTCCATATGCTTCTACAGTGGGGTCTATCATGTATGCAATGACATGTACAAGATCAGACGTGGCATACTCACTAGGAGTAGTGAGTAGATACCAGTCTGATCCTGAAAAAAATCATTAGAAGATGGTTAAAACTATTTTTAAGTATTTGAGAAATACTAAGGACCAATGGTTGGTTTATGGTGAGTCAGATCTGAAACTTATGAGATTTATAGACTCCAGCTTTCAATCTGACCATGATGATAGTAAAAATATGTTGAGATATAACTTTACTCTAAATGGTGGAGCCATCTGTTGAAAAAATTTCAAGCAGCATATAGTGGCTGACTCTGTTTATGAAGCAGAGTATATGGCAGCATCAGATGCAGCAAAGAAAGCTATGTGGCTGAGGAATTTCATCATCGAGCTTGGAGTAGCATCCTTCATTGATGGTCCAGTCTTGCTCTATTGTGACAGCACTGACACCATAGCTCAAAAAAAGAAACTGAAGGCATACCAGCAGACAAAGCACATTTTTTGCCGCTTCCATTTGGTCCATGAGATCATAGATAATGGTGACGTCAATCTTCAGAAGATCGATGTTGGAGATAAATCCCGCTTCTGTCGAAGTCCAGTTCGGTGCTCAGCCTGAAGCGGCCGGTAGCCACGAAAGAGCTTCCACGGATGGGCTTTAGTCAAACTCCTCCAGCCGATCGAACTGCTTAGCGGTCGAGCTCTTTTGAACTCCCAGCGGTCGGGCTTTAGCCGAACTCCTCAATCATCGAGCTTTAGTCAGACTCCCGCGAGAGCCGAACTCTCTCCACATCCTTCCAGCCAGATGCCTGCGGGAGCCAAACTCCCTCCAAGCTTCCTCTTCGGTCGGATTTCTTCAGCAGTCGGACTTCTCCCAGACATCCCTTTCAGCCGACTGAACTCCTCCACGGTCAAGCTCCTTTCGAATTTTCCAGTGGCTGAGCCTTAGCCGCATTTCTTCAGCCAGACATCTACGAGAGCGAACTGCCTCCACACTCCTCCAGCCGGACTCCTTTCGAACTTTTTCTTCAGTCGAACTCTTCTACCAGTCCAAACTCCTCTGGATGAACTGTCGCCATCAGTCTGCCACAGGCGATAAGATCGGACGACATGGCCGCCACTACTGACGATACCACTCTCTCCGTAACCAACCTCATGCAGCCCATGATCTGCCAGTATGGCTGTCACTATCCACCTGATGATGCCTTCCTCTCCGTACCGAACTCCATGCGGTCCCAACAGCTCGCTACCAGGCGGTATGGCCATCACCATCAATTAAGCTCAGCCTATAAAGAACCCTCCAGATATGCTAACTCTAACCTCTAATCTCTAAGCTCTCCTCTCCTTCTCTAAGCTTAGCGAAACTCATTTTCGAGTACTCCATTCCTGTTGGCCAGAGCTGACTTGATCGTCGGAGGATCCTACCGGAGCCACCCCCCACCGGCTTCAGACGGGACTTTATTTTGTAGGTCCCTGATGGCGGCCTCGTCCACCTTCGCTCCAGCTGATTTCGATGATGATCAGATTCTACGTCAACAGAATGGCGCTAGAAGGAGGGCACCCCGAACCTCCGAGGTTTTCTTATTCTTAAAGGAGTGCTCGACGATTATTTTTCTCTCTTCGGAGATCTCTCTTCTTCCTCACTAGAGTTCTTTTTCCATGAGAAAATGCCTCCTAGGAGAGCTTCGACTCGATGCTTGGCGGCCGCCGCAGCCCAATCCCATCCAGATCCGTTTGTTCCTGCTTCAGCCCCGACAGCTCAGGTTCCATCTGTACCCATGATGGATGTGAAGCAGTTCGATCTGCTTGTCCGATAGGTCCATGGCCTCACGGAGGTAATGCAAACCATACAGCAGCCTCCGGTGGTGACTCCATCAGGAAATCCATCATCGAAATATCGAAAACCGACCCCAATGAAGAGTACCAGGGCCGTCGCCCCTGAAAAGAGGAAACAGAGAGCCGAGGATCCGTGTTTGGATCATAGTTCTCTTCTGGGGGAGCTTTCCCATTTGTAGTCGGAAGCCTCCCAAGATCTGCAACCAAGACCTCGATCATAAACTGCGAGAGATGGACCGACAGATTGAAGAGCTCGACCACGTTGCCCTAGCTCATCATGCCAACGTCCACACCGAACCTTTTTTCTCCCTCCAAATTATACAAGAACCCATTTCATCGAACTTCGAGCTTCCTCAACTTGAAAGCTATGATGGAACTTCTGATCCGGTAGATCATCTGAAGGCCTTTCATGCTATGATGCTACTCCATGGTGCTTCAGATGCTATACTATGTCGAGCTTTTCTATCTACCTTAAAGGGAGTAGCTAAAAATTAGTACTCAATGTTGAATCCAAGTACGATCTTCTTATTTGATCAGATGAGCAGTCAATTCGTGGCTCACTTCATCAGCAGCCAACATCCATGCCAAAGTTTGGATTTCCTGATGAATGTCAAGCAGAAGTGGAGAAAATCCATTCGGACTTATGTCATCCGATTTAACACCGCGGCATTTGAGGTCCGAAACTTGGACCAGTCTGTTGCGATGGCCGCACTCAAGGATGGCCTTCAGAAAAATGACTTGATGTTCTCCCTGAAAAAAAAGTATCCCAGGGACTTCGCCAATCTGCTGGCTCGGGCTGAGAGATATGTCCGTGCGGAAGAAGTCTTCAAGTTGAAGGACGAAGAAGCCTTAAGAGAGCTGCTGGCAAACGATGGAGAGCCGAGCGAAGTCCGTCCGCGCTCACGGACTTCCTCCGAAAGCAAACGGGCCCGAACTCTTCGAGCTCGCCATCGAGGAAGCCTCGATAGAGGGGCGCGAAGAAGCCCTCCTCCTGGAAGGTTCCGCGACTACGCCCTCCTCAACGCTCCTCAAACTCAGATTCTCACCGAAGTTAAGAACCAGCTACCAAGATCAGAAGAATTATGGTCTCCCCCAAACAAGCACGATCAAAGCAAGTATTGCCTCTACCATCGTGACCACGGCCACGACACCGAGGAATGCATCCAGCTCTGAGACGAAATTGAGGAGCTCGTCAGAAAGGAGCGGCTGGATAAATTTCTTCGACACCAGCCTGAAGCAGGAGAAGATCGGCCAAGGGTGCTGCCATAGTCAGAGACAGCAAGGAGGTTGGCCACCTCACGGCATCATCAACATTATCCCTGGGAGGAGCTTGGTACATCGACGATCCATCATCTTCTGACATCAAAGCCAAGAGAAGCATGCTCCAAATTCCGGAGGCCAGCATGAGACGGAGGAGGTCGTTCGGTCTGGAGCTTATCGCCCGAAGAAATGCGAAGGAACAACGCTACCACGACCCTGAAACATAGAATTTGGGGATGCGCTGTCAGTAACTTTCTTTCAATAAAATTCTTTTCTTTCAATAATATTATTTTTGGATGCAAAAACTATACGATGATAGGAAGGAAGCAGTCAATAATTGCCGTATTAGGAATAGGAGGAGAACCTCGTCCTAACGTGAGCAACAATCTCGGCTAGAGATAAGATCTCTTCGAGCGACCGAGTCAACCTCGACTAGAGAAGATCTCTCTCGAGCGAAGGCCTCATTCAGAAGAATGCGATGGAGGGAGAGGCCCTGACAGTGGCCCTTTGCCCCCATAGTTCGAATAGGAGGAGAACCTGTCCTAACGCGTGCAGCACAACCTCGGCTAGAGATAAGATCTCTCCCGAGCGATCGAGTCAACCTCGGCTAGAGATAAGATCTCTCTCGAGCGAATGCCTCATTCACAAAGGATGAGATGGGGGGAGAGGCCCTGACAGTGGCCTTTATGTGCTCTCACAGTCCATTAGAAATAGGAGGAGAATCTCGTCCTAACGCGAGCAACAACCTCGGCTAGAGATAAGATTTCTCCTGAGCGATCTGAGTCAACCTCGGCTAGAGATAAGATCTCTTCCGAGCGAAGGCCTCATTCACAAAGGATGAGATGGGGGGAGAGGCCCTGACAGCGGCCCTTATGTGCCCCCACAGCCCTTTAGAAATAGGAGCAGAACCTCATCCTAACGCGAGCAACAACCTCGGCTAGAGATAAGATCTTCTCTTTCGAGCGACCGAGTCAACCTCGGCTAGAGATAAGATCTCTCCCGAGCGATCGAGACAACCTCGACCAGAGATAAGATCTCTCCCGAGCGATCGAGGCCAACTCGGCTGGAGAAAGATCTCTCCGAGCGACCTCAACCTCGGTCAGAGATAAGATCTCTCCCGAGTGACCATAAGATCTCTCCTGAGCGACCGTTGACAACCTCGATCAGAGATAAGATCTCTTTCGAGCAATCGAGTCAACCTCGACTAGAGATAAGATCTCTCCCAAGCGACATTGACAACCTCGACTAGAGATAAGATCTCTTCTGAGTGACTGAGTCAATCTTGGCTAGAGATAAGATCTCCCTCGAGCGACCGTGTCAACCTCGGTTGGAGAGCTTCAACTTCGACCTCAGCTAGAGATAGGATCTCTTTCGAGCGACCGTGTCAACCTCGGTCAGAGATAAGATCTCTCCCGAGCGGTCGAGACAACCTCGGCCAGAGATAAGATCGAAGACAACCTCATTCTGAGATCAGATCTCTCCCAAGCGCCTGTATTAACCTCGACTACTGGAGACAATATCGCCCCCGAGGAGCTCAACCTTCGACCTCGATTGCAGCGGATGAGGCTTACCTCAAACTCGATTGGAGATGAGATCTCCTCCGGGCCTCAACTTTGACATCAACTTTGACTGAAGATGAAATCTCCCCTCTGAGCTTCGATCCGAACAAGCACGGAGCCCAAAAGAGGACTTCGATAGTCATCTTTTCTGCACTCCCTTTTCTCGAGTTTCGAACTCGGGAGTAGGAGAGATAATTGTTGGGGATAAATTCTGCTCCCATCGAAGTTCAGTTCGGTGCTCAGCCTGAAGCGACCGATAGCCACAGAAGAGCTTCCATGGATGGGCTTTAGCCGAACTCCTCCAGTCGGCCGAACTGCTTAGTGGCCGAGCTCCTTCAGACTTCCGACGGTCGGGCTTTAGTCAAACTCCTCCAGCCAGCCAAACTGCTTAGCGATCAAGCTCCTTCGAACTTTAGCCGAACTCATCAACCATCGACCTTCAGTCAGACTCCTACGAGAGTCAAACTCTCTCCGTGTCCTTCCAGCCAGACACCTGCGGGAGCCAAACTCCCTCCAAGCTTCCTCTTCGATCGAATTTTTTCAGGAGCCGAACTTCTCCCAGACATCCCCTTTAGTCGGCCGAACTCCTCTGCGGCTGAGCTCCTTCCAAATTCCCCAGCGGTCAAGCCTTAGCCGCATTTCTCTAGCCAAATACCTACGAGAGCCGAACTCCCTCCACACTCCTCTAGTCGGACTCCTTCCGAGCTTTCCCTTCGGTCGAACTCCTCTACCAGTCCAAACTCCTCTGGACGAACTATCGCCATCAGTTTGCCATAGGCGACGAGATCGGACAACATGGTTGCCACCACTGACGACACCACTCTCTCCATAATCAATCCCATGTAGCCCATGACCTGCCAGTATGGCTATCACTATCCACATGACGATGCCTTCCTCTCCGTACCGAACTCCATGCGGCCCCAACGGCTCGCTACCAGATGGTATGGCCGTCACCGTCAATTAAGCTCCGCCTATAAAAGATCCTCCAAATATGCTAACTCTAACCTCTGATCTCTAAGCTCTCCTCTCCTTCTTTAAGCTCAGTGGAACTCATTCCTGAGCACTCCATTCCTGTTGGCCAGAGCTGACTTGATCATCGGAGGGTCCTATCGGAGCCACCCCCCCACCGACTCCGAACGAAACTTTATTTTACAGGTCTCCGATGGCGACCTCGTCCACCTTCACTCCAGCTGATTTCGATGACGATCAGATTCTGCATCAACAATCGACAAAAAAAAGAACCTAGCCGACCCCTTCACAAAAGCCTTGACAATCAAGGAGTTCGACAACCATAAGTCGAAGATGGGTATTAGATACTGTACCGAGTGGCTTTAGGATAAGTGAGAGTTATTGAAAATTATGTTCCAAAGTCAATCATCAGTCTATTGATGGTTGATATTTTGTAATTGATTCATTAATAAATAAAATATATTTTTGATATTTTTTATCACAAGTATTCATCTTCTAACGAACTTCATTATTATGATGAAATTCTTAGGACTATTTAACTTTGATAAAGAGATGATTTATCGATTAGTCTTTAAATTTATTCACTACCAAATGATAGGCTATTAATTAAGGCGATAGCATCTATCGAGCATAGATCGCTGTATGCCATATAGGTTGGTTGTTCTCTTAATCAAGAAGTGTGTAGATACTAGTATGACATATTGATGAGATGTATGGATATGTTGTCATTGAACGTGACCAACTTCAGAGCATTCTGCTATCGAAAATATCTCTGATGGGATATAGATATAAGTGTCCCTTAGATCTAAGATCTCCCCAGTGACTTGCAAGCAACTCACTATGCTTTGGTACCGGACTAACTGAATTTTTAATTCAGTAATGGAAGGCTTCTGGGCACAGTCAAGTACTTACGAAGTTGGAGTGTGATCAAGATGGAATTGACTACTTCAAGAGTTGGAGAAGAATGTATTACTGTATTAAAATATAGCAAAACTTTGGTCAGGATAATCCATCAAGATGGATTTATTTGATATTTTGAAATATAATATGGATAACTTGATTAGAGTTGATAGTTGAACTCTGAGATGTTCTACAAGCATTATGGTCAAGGGGATGAATTATATGAAAACTATATCTGCATGGGTTCTAAGGATGGTGTTCTACACCTTCAACCTATCTGATCGTCGGATATCATTTCTAGATGATCATTTTGATTGGTATAAAAATTTATTTCTATACTACCGACTTAGGTTCGGACCTATGAGGTCACACACATTAGAGTTTATGTTCCGATCGGATGGTTGATCAATGATTTAGAATCATTTTAGGATTAAACGATCAATATGATTGATGTTTGACCTAGTGCAAGTATTGCAGGAGGATCGATTAGTAATTTGATTGCTAATTATCTTAATTTGATTAAGTCAGTAGGCTGAAATTAAGTCTAATTAAATATAATTTAATTAGATTTAGTTTGAACTTAATTGGATCAAATTCAATTGGTTGATTGGATAAGCCAAGTGTAAGAAAGAACTAGTCTTAGTCTAACTAGGACTTGGATCAACCTAATTTTTTAATTTGATTAAAAAATAAATTAAAATTAAATCTAATTTAATCTAATTTAAATAAGTTCTTAAATAGATTAGGATTTTATTTAATTGGATTGGATTACTCTTGTTTTTATTTGGTTAAAAGACCTTGTTTAACCTGGTCAAAACAGGAGTCCTAGTGTAACTAGGACTCCCTATTCCTTACGCCACCTAATGTTCACACCCCACCTCTTTTTCTTTATGTTTTTATGTAAAATTCTCTACATCCAAAGGCTTCTCACACCCCCCCTTCTCTCTTCTATTTCTCATATGGAAGTTTGTTGCATGACCAAGTCAAAAGGGGAAGTTGATTTTGCTTAGGATTCTATGAGATAGAATTCCTAGTCAACTAAAAGTCTTCCTTCCCTTCATGCCGCCACCTCCCTATTCTCTCTCTCTCTCTCTCATGTCATTCTTTGGCATTTGTTGCACCCTCCTTTGCTGGTCCATGGCATAAAAGTAAGGTGGGGGCGCCCAAGAGTTGGGCGCCCCAACAACTTTCCTTATTTGGTCCTTCCTAGTCTCGATTTTTGATCTAACTTGGACTCTACATATCTCTTTATTTAAAAAAAAAAATTACTAAAATTTTTGTGAATTGCAAATATTTGAGAGGTCTATTTGGTGTAGAAAAATTAGAGAAAAATTTATCTAGGTCTTGGATATATTAAAAACACAATTCAAGGTGTCTAGAAAAAGAACAAAGAAGAAGAAGAGGATCTTCTTCTAGTTTTTTTTATTCCAGATCTCTTCCTTCCTTTTTATGAGCTTTTGAGAGGTATCTCAGCATCACAAATCTTCTTCTCTTTCTTTTGGTATTTTGGAGTGTCCAAGTTTTGAAGAAGAAAGCATCAGATTGACCATCGAAGAGAGATCAGCATAGTGCTAGCATACTGTGTTGATTTTCTGCATCTCGTGTTCATGGGCTCATGTGAATGGCTCCTAGAGACCGGATGCATGTGTGGCTCATGACTTCATCCTCAAGCTCAGATTAGTAAGTTAGAATATCTAACTTGCTCAGGTAATAGATCTGATCTATTAACTTCATACCTACATTTGATGTAGTATAGATCTAGATTGATTTAATCAACCTTTTTCTTTCTTATTTAATTTTTAATTTATGATTTAAATATCATACAATAATTATATAATAAGATATGAGATCTAGGTATTTATATATTTATTTAAATAAATATTTAATTTATTTAAATTTTTTGCTATCTGATCCTAAAAAAGTTTCAAGATCTATCCATGAAATTCTAGATCTGGTTATAGAGTCTCAGTCTAGTGAAACTCCTAGTCATAGAGTCTCAGTCTAGTGAAACTCTTGACCATAGAATTTCATACCATTGAAACTCTTGATTAGCCATCAGATCAGGTAGAAACTCCTATTATGTATAATTCCATAGGTTCGAATCTTAAGCTGGTAGTATAAGAATCAATTTTTGGTACCAATCAATGTGACCATCTAGTAATGATACCCAATTTTTGGATAGGTCGAAAAGTTGTAATTCAATAATGACGAATCTATGGCATATGGTTACCGTATAATTCATCTTCTTGACCTCGATGCTTAAAGGATGATCTAGGATTTACTGCAATCCTAAAATTCATCGATAGTATATTTCAAAATTTAGTGTCCATCATATGGACCATCCCGACTGAGGGTTTGCTAAACTGAAATATAGTGATGCACTTGCTCCAACACTTAGAGGGATCAATCCCATCTTAACTCACTCATCGACTTTATAAGTACTTGACTGCACCTAGTAGCCTTCCATCATTGAATTAGAAATTCAGATAGTCCAGTACCTAAGTGCAGTGAGTTGCTTATAAGTCACCGTGGTGAGAACTTTAAAGTTGGATCACATTCAATAAAATATATCCTTACACTTCATCTGCATGTTACAATAATATCTCCATGCATACTTCTTGGTTAAGAGGATAACAAATACTTATGGTACATAATGACCTATATTTGATACATTGTCATCCTGGGTGACAACGAATTATTTGATCGTGAATTGATTTTAAGAACTAAATGATAAATCCTTCTTTGTCGAGTCTAAATAGTCCTAAGAACTTCATCACATGAGAGTTTATTACAAGAAGATGCACAAGAGTGATGAAATGCCAAAATAATAATTTTATTTATTAATAATTTAAGTATAATTATCTTTAGTTCAACCATTTATAACGTAAATAATTGACTTTAAGATAATTTTTGAACACTGGGGGGGTCGAGGGGCCCATAATGGGTGGGGGCATATGGGGGTGCATGGGGCATGGAGGGGCGGCGGTGATGGCTCGGGTGGGGAGCCACGAGTGGTGGGCGACGGAGGGGAGCCATAGGGTGTGGGGAGCTACGACGGTCGGGTATGTGGGCAACGCAGGAGCTGGAGGGGCCGCGATGGGTGGGGCACGGATGGGGTGCATGGGGCGTGAAGGGGAGCTACGGGTGGTAGGCAGCGGAGGAGAGCCGCAGGTGGTGGGGGGCTTCGATGGATTTAGTTCTTAGTAATTTTTTAAATTTTAATAAATTATAAAAAATAATAATATGCATAATAATAATAACAATAATAATAATAATAATGATGATGATGATAGTAAAAGTGGTAGTAATAATAATAATACTAAAATAGTAAAAAAAAGTAATAATAATAATAATAATAATGATGATGATGATGGTAGTAATAATAATACTAGTAATAGAAATAATAGTAAAAGTAAAAATAGTAATACTAATAATAATAATAAATAGTAATAGTAATAGTAAAAATAATAATAGTAAAAGTAGCAGTAATAATAATAATAATCAAAATAATAATAAAAATAGTAATAATAATAATAATAATTTAATTAATAAATAAATTTTAAAAAAATTGATTAAATATTTAAAAATTAGATTTTTTTAAAATTAAAATAGTTAGATTTTTAATAATATTTTTATGTTTTTACTTATTATAGTTTAATCTTATTATTTATTTAGTTTCTATATTCCATTATGATTATGATTTAATATTTTAATTTATATTAATCAAAAATTTTAATTTCTAATGCATATGAACTATCTGATCCAGGATTCGGATTGAGTTTCGATCAAAGATATGAGTCGAGATCCTAGCTATCTAAGATTTGGGTCATGATCTAGGTCGGATCTCGGTCTGGGATCTGGATCAAGTTTCTATTAGGGATATGAGTTGAGATCCTATCTGGAATTCGGGTCATGATCCGCATCGGATCTCGATCTAGGATCCGGATCGAGTTTCAATCAGGAATATGAGTTGGATCTTGTCCGAGATTTGGGTCATGATCTAGATCGGATCTCAGTCTGGGATCCTATCTAGTAATGATTTAATGCATTTATTCATGTAACCTTAGACTTCTATTCAAGAGTTGGCCCCAAGGTCTCCAAAACGGACTTTGTGAATGGCTCTTAAATACCCCGATTTGGGCAATTCAAAAATACATCAATATTTTATTATTGTTATAGTGTTCTATGTTCTATTATGAAAAATTTCATTATAGTTATCTCATTTGTTCTTCGAGTACATATTAGATATGGTTAAAATATGATCTATCTATATCGTATACTTGAAGAATTGTAAGAAGATACTACTAGATTTCTTCTAGATATAGAACAAAGAACAAAGCTGTGGCAATAATAAAAGTGATGTATTTTTGAAAGGGATAGGACCACATCTATTAAGGAGTTGGTGGAGTTAGGATTCAAGAATCATTATTCTTTTTTGTTAAATGGATATCGATAAATATTGGATGAACATCAAAGATATTGGTACGTTTGTTGAAATTATTCTTAATTTATAAGAAAATCAAAGAAATAAAAAAAATAGCATCTATGCCTTCTTCGACAATGATGCTAAAAATTTGATAAGAATATGATGTTGTCATTAAGACATCATGTTTATCAATTTAATTCTGACTTTTTAAATTTACTAAAAATAGATAGTAAGTAGTGAGTCGGATCGAATCCATAGAGAAGATAGTATTTTAGTTTTAAAATTTTTTATTTAAAAAAATTAAAAATTAATTTAAAGTCAAAAAATAAAATTATAAATAAAAAATAAAAATTAAAAGATGTAAAAAATTAAACTTGGTACTAAGATCTACTAGTTAGATCTTGGCATCTACTTTTAAAAAAATAAAGAGCAATAATTAAAATATAAAAATTAAATTATAATAAAAATAAAGAGCATGAATTTAAAAAGAATAAAAATAAATTTTGCATTAATTTAAAAATTTATAATTTAAATATATAAAATTTAAAAAGAAAAAATAAAAATAAAAATAGCTGATCTTGATCTTGGATCGATGTCGGCATTGAGATGGTGTAGAAGTCAGCTCTTCTTCGCAGCACCCATTATCTTGAAGCAGCCTCTAACCCAAGCATGGCTCTAACCTTTACCAAACTTCTTATGATCGAAGATAATTGATTTTGGAGGTCTGAAATCCTTTAAATAGACTTAGGAGGGCTGGATATCTTCTTTGTAGGTAATATGGGACTATAGAGGAGTTTTGGTCAATAAAATATGAAGAAATCCTAAGAAAAATCAGATTAAAATAGACTTCTGGATCAAGTTCTATGCCTCTGGTGAAGTCTAGTTGTCAGATTTGGATCAAACAGTTCCAAAATCATCAAAAATGGAGTTTTAAAAGTCCAAATCAGGCCGAATTAATTTATGGTCGTCTGATCGAGTTGAGAAGATCAGGCCATCGGATCTTATTCTAGGTGTTTAAATCTAGTTGGGAGCTTTCTGGGCTATTGGATCGCTATCAAAGGGCTCACAGCCATCCGATCACATACTAGGAGATGGCTAAATTTGAATTAAAATAGGAAAGAATCTCAACCATCGGATCTAGACCGCAATCAACCTGGACAGCATGATGGTGCCATTACTTTCATGTGGACCACATAAATCAGGTGCATTTGAAGATCGAACTAATCGGCACGTACTTTGCCATATAAATTTACCATTTTACTCCTATATGTCGTGATGAATTTCCTTTAGACCCTTTAGCGATCTTGGTCCACCACGTGGCACCCTGTGATTGGCCGAAAGTTGCTAAGTTGGTGGTGCACACCTGGTTTCATAGACCAGTGGGCGGCTTCTGTGGCTAAGTTAGCTTGGCGCACCGGCTTGGCTTGATGAGCCGACTGAGCCATTTTTTTATTTTAATTTTTTTTAAAAAAAAATCATATCTTATTCATTTTAGCTTTGATTTATTTTAAATTTATTTTATTATGATAAAAAAATTAAACTCTTTTTAGTGATAATAATATTTTATTTTTTATTTTTATTATTTTTTAATTAATAAAAATATCTTAAAAATATATAAATTAATTATTAATTTTTAAAAATAAATATAAATTAATTAATAAATTAATAATTTTATTGATAAATTTATGGTACTTATCACATCTTTCAACTTAAGCTTTGCTCGTCCTCGAGTAAAGAAAGAATTTAGCTTTAGATATCTTTTAACTTTGAAGTTTTGAATTTTACCTAAGTAGTTTTCAAAATGGCCATTGACATTCAGTTGAGCATAAGTGAGGCACATTATTAGGGTATTAGTACTTATTAATATAAAAATTAAGTGAAGAACATTAAATTTTTTTGAATTTTTTCTAAATTATTCCTATCTTTATCACTGAATCAGCCAAACTTTGATATGGGCAAGTATATTATTACTTCCATTCTTTATTTATTAATTTTTTTATTCATATTATCCATTTTTTGATGCAAATATCATTGCTTACTTAGGTAACAAAATCTGATTACTTGATGAAAAATTAATAATTTTTTTTAACATTGTACCACTATTGAGTGCCTTAATCTCTTAAGCTTTCTATTTGATTCATGTAGCGAGTCTTGAGCCAATGACTCTCAAACTAGTTGATTTTAGGATACTAGATATAAAATTTTTTTTAGGCTTACTAACTCGAATCAAATAGATTACGAGTTAAGACTAACTTTATAATGAGCTTCTTTGCCCTTTCCATCTTTTGATGTGAAACTCAATGCTTACTTAGATAAAGAGGCTTGGTTACTCAGTAAGAAGTACTTAAAAACTATTTTACTTAAAATTATTATTATTATTTTATGAAGAAATATATAGTTATCCTACACAAGCTCATAAAAAGTAGATTTTTCTTTGATGCAGGTAGAAAAAATTAGAAGTGCTCAAAGAAAAATTATTTATGTTCTAGACTTAATTTTTTATTAAATTTTTTAAATACTTGATCCCTCAATATCTCATAAATTCTCTAATCTGTGTATCAATTTTTTTAAAAAAATGCTTAGTTCAACTTAATTTTTAAGCATAATCGGATGTCTAAATATTAAATCCTAATTTCTTCGAGGACCTTAAACTTTTAAAAATTTTTATTATTCTCTTCCCAACTTAATTGACATTATCCTTAATGAAGAAGAAAAATAAAGAATATAATAAAGAACAAGAAAGAATACATCTGATTTAATATATTTTTGATGGTCCAACATATGTCTTTAAAAATTTGAGCTCTTTCTCTAACTTATTCAAAATAATCTAAAAAAATAAATTAAAAAAATAAATTAGATGCAAGAAAATTAAATATTAGGTTGCCTCCCAATAAGTACTAAGTTTACAGTCTTCAGTCAGACACAATGCAGTTTACTATCCTGTATCAAATGCTAGATTAATAAATTCCAATGATTTTGGATTGCTAATCTCAAAAAGACAGTTTGTGATCTCATTATTAATATATTTATTTTTAATTATGAGAATATAATTTGTAATCCCATTCTTAGTCCCATGTTTTTTAAGAATTTCTCTTATTTTTCTTCCAAGATGCTCATAAATTGAGTTTTTGTATTAAAAGTTGAGTTTTATATAATGGATACTGGAAGGATGACTAAAGATGGCTTTGATTATGAAGGTAAATTAATATGATCTTAATTAAATAACTTCATTAACACTTTATTATATGCCTTTTGGTTTTTATAAGAAGAACCATCTTCTAGGATTGAAGGAAACATGACTTCAGGTTTATAAGTCTCAGGTAAATTATTTATTCTCTTCTCTTCTTTATCTATCTCATTTAAATTAGAACCAGCATCAGTACTAGTTTTAGGTTCAAGTTCTTCTATGTAGTTAGCTTCAGTACTAATTTATTCTTTTATATTTTTATTTTAGCTAGCATCAGTACTAGCTTCTCTCACCTGATCTTAATATGGTTTCATAAGAATCCTATAACTTTTAAGTTCAAAAATTACTTTGGCATTCTCTAATTGAGGATTTCTAGATGGGACATTAGATTAATAATTAAATTCAGATGGTTGGTGGACAATGGATAGATTATTTATAAGAATCGGTTGGCTCGATAATTGATCTAATTCTCTCTTTATATTAGACTTAGTTAATTATCCTATTTAGACCTCTAGCCTGGCGATAGATTGCTGTTGAGTCAGAATCAGTTGTTAAAATTGGTTAAATCTATCGTCGGCTAGATTGGTCTATTGAAAAGATGGGTATGATGGCTAATTATAATAAAATGGCTGGATGAACTGACCATAATTATAGGCATAATTTTGATATTAGATCCGAACCTGAGTCTATTGAGATATCCAAGAAAAATTAAAATGGTTCCTCCAATTTAGATTATATGAATTTAAAAATGGATCATTAATCAGCTTGAAGTAGTCTTGTGCAGCTTGAACTTATTCTTGGATAAAAGATAGAAACTGTACAGCTATGGGATATTCACTCATATGATGGGTTGGACTAGCATAGATTGAACAAGTCTCTTAATAATTAGAAGATGATGTAAATTATGCAGGAGATTATTGATTTAGGGTTAGGAGTTGATCTAATTTTTGAGTAAGAAGGTCCACTTTATCTATCAGGTTTAAGTCAATTTTAAAACTAGATTCTGGATATTTAAATTCATGGATCCCTGCCCAAGTTTGGTAGAAAGATAATGAAGTATGGTTGACTGAGTTTTCACTTAGGATTTCAAACAATGTATAGGCTTCATCCTCACTTTTATTTATGAATGCATCTCCATAAGATGCATCTACCATTTGTTTATGTTGATCTCCTAAATTTTCATAAAAAGCTTGAATAATTTGCCACTTAGACAGACCATGATGTAGATATTTTCTAAAAAGTTTCTTAAGTCTCTCCCATGACTCGTGAATTTGTTCCCCTGAAAGTTGAGCTAATCCAGTAATAGCTCGCCTCATGATATTGGTTTGGCCTATCGGATAAAATTTTTTAAAAAATTTATTTTATAATTTAGCCTAGTTTTAATTAGTCTCCCTATTGTGCCAAGCCAGTACTTGGCTTTATCTTTTAATGAAAAAAAAAATAAAATTAGTTTAAGAGCATTCTTAGTCAAATTTTAAAACCTCACTATATAGCAGATTTTTAAAAATTCATCCAGATGCTTATAAGGGTCTTGATTAGTATTTCCATAGAAAAATGGAAGAATCTGGATTGTGGATGGCTTGATCTCATAGTGGATAGTATGAATATCAGATAACTGAATACAAATCGATGGGTTATAGATAGAAGAAATAAAATATTTCTTCATCCGCTTAGATGGTTCTCTAAAATTTTCAGCTATTTAGTATTAAGTTTAATATGGTTCAGCTATTTAGGTTCAATTAGATCAAAAAAAATGATTTCCTACTATGCATATATTAGTGCAACCCTAACGTGTGGTTCAAAATTTTTAAATTTTTTATTAATTTTTTATATATTATTTTTTATTTTATTATTTTTTAAAAAAATTTATAATTTTTTATAATTTTTATATTATTATTTTACTTTTTAGATATCTTAAAATTTTTAAAAATTTTTATTATTTTTTATTTTATTATTATTATATTTTTTAAAAATTAATAATTTTTAATTATTTAATTATAATTTTAATTATTTTTTTATAATTTTTATTTATTTTAATTTTTTAATTACTTTAATTATTATTAATTATTTTTATTATTTAATTATTAATTATTAATTATTTTTAATTTATTTTATTTTTTTGAAAGAGAAGAGGAGAAAAGGAGAAAAAAGAAAGAAAAATTCTAAAGAAGAGGTTCTAAGGAGTTCTAGAATTAAGAAGAGAGAGAGAGAAAAATTAGGTTTAATTAGGTTTAATATTGGTTAGCAATCAAGTTAGGTAAATAATCCTAACTAAAAATTGTCCTAGATCTAGATAGCTCCTAACTGCTAAGATCATCTTCAAGCTCTCCAAATGTAAGATCAGTCAATTAACTAGTCAGATAAGTATAAGATTGGTGGGAGTCCTCCATTGCTTATCTTAGATATTAATTATGCTTGATCAGATAAGCTAACGAAATTAATTATAAATCACCTTCCTTCGGGCCCAGTCATCCCTGAACCATTTTTTGAGACACTAGTTAAATTGACTAACCTTAATCCAGTCTAACTTTTAGAATTTCTTATCCAAATAAGCTCGAGTTTTTAGGGCCGATATCTAATTGATTTTAATTTAAAGACTTAAGTTAATGCAGGATGCTGGTTGATTATTTATGGATCAAGAAAGGATGATCAAATTCTTACCTTATATTGTTTAATGGGTTATGCCCTTAATTTGATTTAATATGAATATGCATAAAAATTTTTTCAAGCAAGGGATCCTATACAATTTAAACTAAATGCATGCAACTAATTGGATTCTGAAAAGCTTATCTTACTTCCAGCAATCATCAAATAAAAATAAAAATAAAAATAAAACTAATATGATGCATGCTCTAAGCAATTAGGATTTCTAATCTTATCATGGGACTTTTAATTAGATTTAAGTGTATATTTTTTAAGATTAATTTAAAAATAAAATAAATATTTTTAAAAAAAATCTAAGATTAGGATTGATCTCATCAAGCAAAATTGGAAGTTTCCCTTCTTGCCCTAATTTGGTTCTTTTCTTCTTCTTTTTTTTTTCTATAAAATAAAAAAAAAGTTAGTAAGCACTATTTATAGAAAATTAAAGAAATTAAAAATTTATTTATAATTATTTTATTAAAAAAATTAAAAAAATCAAAAAATTTAATGCTCTTTCCTTCCTCGATAATGATGCCAAAAACTTGGTACGTTTGCTAAAATTATTCTTAATTTATAAGAAAATCAAAAAAATAAAAAAAAAATAGCATCTATGCCTTCTTCGATAACAGCACCAAAAACTTAATAAGAGCACGATGTTGTCGTTAAGATATCATATTTATCAATTTAATTTTGATTTCTTAAATTTATTAAAAATATGTAGCAAGTAGTGAGTCGGATCAAATCCATAGAAAAGATAGTATTTTAGTTTTAAATTTTTTAATTTTTATAAAAAAAATTAAAAATTAATTTGAAGTTAAAAAATAAAAATTAAAAAGTATAGAAAATTAAACTTAGTACTAAGATCTACTAGTTAGATCTTAGCATTTACTTGCATAAAAATAAAGAGCAATAATTAAAGTATAGAAATTAAATTGCAATAAAAATAAAGAGTATGAATTTAAAGAGCAAAAAAATAAATTTTGTATTAATTTAAAGTTGATAATTTAAATACATAAAATTTAAAATAAAAAAATAAAAATAGCTGATCTTGATCTTGGATCGACGTCGGCATTGAGATGGTATAGAAGCCAGCTCTTCTTCGCAGTATTCGTTGCCTTGAAGCAGCCTTTAACCCAAGCATGGCTCTAACTTTTATCAAACTTCTTTTCATGACCGAAGATAATTGATTTTGGAGGTCTGGAGTCCTTTAAATAGAGTTATGAGGGTTGGATATCTTCTTTGTAGGCAATATGGGACTATAGAGGAGCTCTAATCAGCAAAATATAAAGAAATCCTGACAAAAATTGAATTAAAATAGCTCCTGGATCGAGTTCTATGCCTTTGGTGAAGTCTAGCCATCAGATCTGGATCAAATGGTCCCAAAATTGTTAAACATGGAGTTTTAAAAGCCTAAATCAGGTCGAATTAATTTCTGGCCATCCAATCAAGTTGAGAACCATTAGATCGCTACTTGGAGGGCTCACAGCCGATCGCGCACTAGGAGATGGCTAAATTCGAATTAAAATAGGAAAGAACCTCAGTCGTTGGATTCGAACCACAATCAACCTGGATCGCACAATGGCGCCATTACTGTTCATGTGGATCGCATAGATCGGATGCATTTAAAGATCGGACCAATCAGCATGCACTTTGCCATGTGAATTTACCATTTTATCCCTGAATGCCATGATGAATTTCTTGTAGATCCTTTAGTGGTCTTGGTCCACTACGTGGCAGGCTGTGATTGATTGAAAATTACTGAGCTGATAGTCCACGCTTGATTTTATGGACCGATGGATAGCTTTTGCGGCTAAGTTGGCTTGAATGGCTTGGCTTGGCGCACCGGCTTGGCTTGATGAGCCGACTGAGCCATTTTTTTTTTATTTTAATTTTTTTTAAAAAAATTTATATCTTATCTATTTTAGCTTTGATTTGCTCCAAATTTATTTCATTGCGATCAAAAAATTGAGCTCTTTTTAGTGATAATAATATTTTATTTTTTTAATTTTATTATTTTTAATTATTTTTTAATTAATAAAAGTATTAATTATTTAAAAATATATAAATTGATTATAAATTTTTAAAAATAAATATAAATTAATTGATAAATTAATGCTTTATTTATAAATTTATGGTACTTATCGTGTATTTTCTTATACGAATATCAAAAAGATGTTTGAGATTTTATTGAATTTGCATGGTGTAAGGCTGATAGTGCAAGTTAGATAAAGTGTCTATGCAAAAGATGTGTCAATATGGTATATCATTACATATCACTTATTGAGAAGTATCTGATACATTTTGGTATGGATAAGAACTATACTTGCTGGATATAGCATGGGGAGGGTGATTCGAATGAAGTTATGTACGACGATAATGATATCGAAGATAATATATATTGATGCTATTGAATCTATCGAACTAATGGTATATGTTCACTATTGGATGATTTACATCAAGATGTTAGTCAAATATATCCATGAGTGCTAATGCATCTCAAGGCAGTTCTGATCATGAATACAATATTAATGAGATAGAAGGGACTTCTGAATAGTTTGCAAACTTATTCGAAATGCATGAGAGCCACTCTACCCAAATTGTATGAAGTTCTCTAAGTTAGAGTTATTGATAAAATTACTTCCTATTAAAACTATGAATCGATGGAGTCAGAAGTCTTTTGATCAAAATTTAGCATTGATTAAAGCAGCTCTTTCCAATGGATCGACACATTCGAAGTCATATACTGAAGCAAAAACGTATATGCGGGAATTGGAACTTGGCTATATTCCTATATATACCTGCAAAAATGATTGTATATTATTTTATGTGGAGAACGAATAAGCAAATGAATGTCCATAATGTGGTGAGCCTAGGTACAAAATCGATAATAGAAAAGAAAAGAAGATACCTCATAAGGTTTTAAGGTATTTTCCATTGATTTTAAGACTTCAAAGGTTGTATATATCCACAAAGATAGCTGAAGAAATGAGATGGCATCATGAATAGGGGATTTTGAAGGAGAACATAGTTAGCCACCTGGCTAACTCTATAATATGGAAAGACTTCGATGCAAAGCATCCGCTATTTGTGAGTGACCCACACAATATTCGACTTGGTCTAGCGATAGATGAATTTAATTCTTTTGGTAATTTTAGTACTTCCTACAGTATGTGGCCTGTGATGCTAGTTGTATATAATATGTCACCTTAGAAATTCATGAAAGAGCTATTTATTTTTATGTCACTATTGATTTCGAATCCGAAAGAACTAGGTAATGAAATTGATATATATCTATGACCCTTAATCGATGATTTGAAGGAGCAATGGAAAAATGGAGTACACAACCAAAGAAATTTTAAGTTGCATGCATCAATTTTATGGACCATAAATGATTTTCCTGCATATGAAAACTTATCTGGATGGAGTATTAAGGGATATCTGGCATAGTACTAAGGGATATCTGGCATGTCCAATATGCAACAAGGATACGTTCTCCTTACATTTAAAGCATGAAAGGAAAATCTTTTTTATAGGTCATCGGTGATTTCTACCTCTTGAAGGACTCATTATAATTAATATATTGATGGTAAGTCTGACAAATGTCTGCCACCTAAGAAGTTAAATGGAGTGAAAGTTTTAGAACAACTTAAAGCCGTTGAAAATGTGAAATTTGAAAAAATATCGGATACTCGCAAGCAGAAGCATATTAAAGCTGAGTTGAATTGGATGAAGCAAAGCATATTTTTTAAACTACCATACTGGAAGTAGTTACTACATCATAACCTAGATGTGATGCACATTGAGAAGAATATTTGTGATAATGTCTTTGATACAGTGATGAATATCTCATAAAAAATAAAAGATAATTTAAAAGCTCGCCTCAATTTGCAGTAAATGAGAATCCGACTGGAGTTGCATTTAGTTCGTCAAGGTGATAAATTTTTTATGCCACCTGCATGTTATTCACTTTTTGGCAAGGAGAAGAAGAGTTTCTATGGATGGTTCAAAACTATGAAGTTTTCTGATGCTTACGCTTCAAATGTATCATGATGTGTTGGCAAAAATAATGGTAATATCTCTGGCATGAAAAGTCTTGACTCCCATATAATGATACAGTGCTTGCTTTCTGTAGTGATGCATGGCTATCTGAGTGATGCTGTTCAAACTGCATTGATTGAGTTGGGAGTATTTTTTTGAGAACTATGTTGCCGAAAGTTGAAGATTAACTTAATCAAGAAGTTTGAAAAAGGATATTGTGCTCATTCTTTGTAAGTTAGAAAAATCTTTCTACCATCATTTTTTGATGTTATGGTGCACCTGGCTATTCATTTTTCAAAGGAAACTCTTCTGGCCAGCTCAGTACATTATTGATGGACGTATCCTATTGAAAGATTAAGAAATCATAATCTCTTTGACATATGAGTTGTATGTTTTAAATGTATTAGAATTCTTTAAATTTTTTTATATTTGTAGATTTTTATGTACCCTAAAAAAGTATGTCCATAATAAGACATGGCCTGAAGGATCCATAGCGGAAGCAAACATAGCTATAGAGTATCTCACATTCTGCTCGATGTATCTTGATGATATCAAAACAAGATTCAATCATGCAAATCGAAATGCTGACCACCAATGGGATGATGATGAACCAACACTGTCCATATTCAAACAAACGGTTTGACCTATGGGTGAAAGAAGATATGAGTTTATGGACATGAATGAGCTATCCAAAGCATACTTCTATATTCTAAATAATTATGAAGATGTTGAAGATTTAATTGAGTAAGTATTATCACCATGTAATTTTAGTATTCTAACTAATTTTTTTTATGTTGATGTAAAATTAAAAATGATGACTTATTGCAGTGAGCATAAGAATATACTATTCAGGAAGAATAATACAAATATTGATGATCGACATAGGACAAAATTTGCAAAATGATTTGTAGACCATATAAGTTTTACTAGAATTATTTTATATTTTTATAATTATGTAATTAATTACTTATAATAATATAATTTTTTTTCTATATTGTAGATAAAATCTAAGTATTTCAATAAAGAAGAAGGTGCGATCGAGGAGTTGTATAATTTAGTATGTGGTTCTGATCGAAGGGTTAACTACTACACATCCTACATCATTGGAGAAATGAGATTTCATACAAGAAGCTGAGATGCAAAGACAAACCCAGAATAGTGGGATTGCTATGATAGGATATGAAGGAGAAGAGGAGATTGAATATCTTGGTGTATTGATAGATATCATAGAAATTGAAGTATGAATCCAAAAATATGGTATTCCTATTTCAGTATGAATGGTGAGATATTAGCAATAAGAAGATTGGTATTCACATCGATCCGCACTTTACTAGTATAAATTTTGTATGAATATGGTACCAGAATGAGCCATATATATTAGCAACTCAAGCAAAATAAGTAATATATTTAAAGGATCTAAAATATCGAGATGATTGGCATGTCGTACAAAGAATAATATCTAGAGATGTATATGACATACCAACTAGATTAGAGATGGACAATAATTCAGATCTACATGAAGAAAAAGCTTTTCAAGAAGAAGAACAAATATTGACCGAGCATCTTGTTGATGAAGAACTTATGATAGCTCCTTTGAATAGGACTGATCTGCCATCCAATAAAGTTGAAACTAATTTTGTATTTAATCTTGATGATTCAGAGGGTGACGATCATTTCATAAATGATGATGAGATAGAAGATGATATATTAATCAATTATTATGATTCGAAGAAGGATCTATAAATCAAGGAGGATACGAATATTGATAAGTCAATTTATATTTTTTATTGAATCTTCTCTTGCAATGATGGTATGCAGTACAAATCTATTCATTAGCATTTATGCATTTTTCACTATTATTGTTGATTATTATATTCATTTATATATCAAGTTAATTATATGCATAGTTTAAGCATTGCAGATATGGTGTCAGGAGGGATACGATGACATTCGACTTTTCAGCTGATCCCTGAGCCTTCCCCCATTTTCACTGCTGCACCATTGGAGTCATCAGAGGGCCCTATATAGGCAGATCCAACTGAGATGGATTTGAGTGATCAGGCAGGCCTGAGTGATATTTTAATATTTTTTATATAATAAAATTTAATTTTAATTTATCTATTAGATTTATAGATGGCTATTATACTAATAATTTATTCATTATTTTTTCAGACCATTCTCTTTTGGTGGTGAGGCAAGGGTGAGGTCTATCGAAGAATCTCGTTCTTGAGCGTTGGAAACACGAGCACGAGGGACAGCATCTCTGCGTCAAAATTCTACTAGGCTATACAAGCCTATTAGGAGATGGTGCAAGCCATGATAGACTGAGCTATGCCTCATTTGCTGCAACTATGCCCCAACGATACTCTTTGATTGGCATCAGGTTATATAACCTCAGAGAGAGATCTTCTATAGCCACTTATAGGTATAATAATATTTATTTAAATATTTAATTAGCATTGTATTCTTATAATATTTATTATTCATAGGCTATTTTTGATATTATTGATTTTGAGCACGACCGTGTGTGGTGAGCTATAGATGATCATTTATGCTCATATTTTAAGAAGTACATGTATCGCATTCATCGCCACTGGTATGTTGTAGTGTATAACCAGGGGGTGGAGGCAGCGCGATAGTGGCCATATGATAGCATTACTATAGAGGACTGGGCTATCATATGCTGCACGTACAAGGATCCAGCATATCAGATAACTTCTTTTTATTTATAATTTAATAATTAAATATTATTTATTTTTAAATTTAGTTATTTACTGATTAATTTGAATGTTAACTATGTAGGATTGATGTGCTAAAAATACCATAAATCGAGCGAGATAGACAATATTGCATTGTGGGGATTCGAGGCCATTCATTTGTCATATGGAGTAGATGGTAAGTAATTTCTATTTATCATATAACTTGTTAACTATTTAAAAAAATTTTATTAATTATTCTTAAATTACAGAGAGATGTAGAGAGTGGCGAGCTTTTTGGTAGGATCGAGATCTATCAATGGACATATTAGCGATGGTTAGGGGGCTAGACGATCGGGAGCCAAGAGCTTTACGTAAGTTTTTTCAACTATTTTTTTATTTATATTTTGATTTTCAGTACAAACTTAGAATAGCTATAAATTTAATTTTCAAGATCGTATGATAGACATTAGATCCTAGTTTATCCCAGACCCACAGATGATGAGATCTATGATCGAATGCTTGGTACAAGATCCTGTTATGTTAGAAGACTAAGGAATGGATTCAAAGTTTCTTTATCTTCACGTTCATCTAGGGCTGACATCCATGCTGCCTGTGATGTCCGACTGGTGGAGATATAAAAATAGACCACTGAGGATCGACAGCAGACTGCTAAGTTGATTGTACGCATCGACTAGTACCAGCTATTCTAGATATAGATGATGGAGCGGATGGCACCGATGGAGTAGATGATGCACATGATGAGGCAGCAGCAGCTGGTCCGAGTTTCTTTGAGCACTCTCTTTCTTTGGTCTATTTTTCTTCTCCAGATATTGTCAGTGCTTGATGGTCGACTGTCTATTTCTGTATATTTTTATTTTTATTTTGAATATTTTATATTTATAAAAAAATACTTTATGTAATTATATTTTTATATAATGAAATAAAATTTATTTATGGATATGAATAAAATGATAAAATTTATTTATGGATGAAATGATAAAATTTATTTATAAATTTTTTATTTTATTTTTATTAAATTATAATAATTAATATAAAAATATAAAAATATATTTTTTATAATTTTTTTAAAATTTAATTTATGATGAAATTATTTATGATGGATATTTTTTCATCATAAATAAGTAATTATCTATGATAAAAATAATTTATCATAAATAGTTAAATTATTTATGATAAAAATAATTCATCATAGATAATCAATTATATGTGATGAAAATTTTTCATCATAAACAATTATTTATCTATGATGAAAATAATCCATCATAAATAATAAATTATCTACGATGAAAATAATCCATTACAGATAATTACTTATTTATGATGGATTATTTCATTGAAAAAAAATATTATTGGTGATGTAAAATAAAAATTTTTTATCATAAATAATTTTGTTGTAGATAAATTTAATGAATAAAGAAAAATTCTTGATAAAAATTTTTCATCATAAAAAAAGGTTATTAGCAACGAAAAAGAGATTTTCGTTGCTAATTATCATCGACGATCCCATTTTTTTACGATGAACCATTAGCGATGAAAATTCCATCGCTAATAATTATTAGCGACAAAAATTTATTATTTATGATGAAATTTTTGTATCACAAAAAAATCTGTTTTGTTGTAGTGGAAGGAGGCAGGAGGTGCCGGAGGGAGAGGGGGTGGCGGGAGAATCGAATGACAGGGGTTCGGGGTGACAGAAGGTGACCAGGGATTTAGAAAAGGAGATAGGAGGCGGTCGAGGGGAGAGAGGGGGTAGCAGAGGAAAGAACGATGAGGAAGAGAGTGGTTGGAGAACTGAACGGTCAGAAGTTCGGAGAGGCAGGAGGTGGCCAGGGTTAAGAAAGAGGCAGGAGTAGTCGTGAGAGAGAGGGTTGGCGGGGGACAAACGATGGGGGGAGGAGGGTGTGGGGGAACCAAAACGATCGGAGTTCGGAGAGCAGGAGGTGGCGGAGGTTTGGAAGGAGGCAAGAGGCAACCAGGGAGGCGGTCGGTGAGAGCGGCCTGAGAAGCGGCTTGGGAGGCGGGTCAGTGCAGTTGGGGTGGAGACGGCGAGGGTCGGAGAGGCAAGATGGTCAGAGCTCGTGAAGGCGGGTCGGGTGCAGCTGGGGGAAGGCCACTGGCCAGGGGAGAGAGGGGGTGGGGGGATCGAAGGGTAGGGGAGAGGGTGGTGGTGATGGAGGATAAAAATGATGGAGGACGGGGAGGGGGGTGATGGAAAAATGAGGACGTGGTGGACGGTGGAGTGGAAGAAAATTATTTTCTAATTGGATTCGAATCGGATTTGAATTGAATTTGAATTGAACCCAAGTTAAAAATTATTTTCTCTTAATTAATTTAAATCAACTTTAATTTGATTAATTTTGACTTAATTTAAGATCAATTGGGCTTTATAATCTATGTAGAATTTTGGATTTGAAGCTTAATTGAATTAAGTTTGATAGGATTTCGAATTAGATTCGAATTTGATTTGAATTTGATTCAAAATAAATCTAAATTAAAAATTATTTTTTTAATTAATTTAAATTAGATTAAATTTAATTAGGCTTGACTTAATTTGAAGATAAATAAATTTTACTATCCAAGTAGGACTTGAATTAAAAATCTAATTGAATTAGGATTAACAGGATTTCGAATTGAATTCAAATTGAATCCAAATTAAAATTTAATTTCTTCTAATTGATTTAAATTTAATTTAATTTAATTAATTTTGATCTAATTTGAAGTTAATTAAATTTTATAATCTAAGTAAAATTTGGATTCAAAGCCTAATTTAATTAGGTTTGGCAGCATTTTGAATTAGATTTACATTAAATTCAAATTGAAAACTAATTTCTCCTAATTGATTTAAATTAGATTTAATTTAATTAATTTTGATCTAATTTGAAGTTAATTAAATTTTATAATCTAGGTAGGATTTAGATTCAAAGCTTAATTTAATTAGATTTGGCAGAATTTTGAATTGGATTCGAATCGGATTCAAATCGGGTTCGAATTATCATGGTCTGGATTATTAGCAATGACAAACATCTCATTACTAATTTCATTGCTAATTTTAATTTTATTAGCAATAGCTAGTCGTCTGTCGCTAATTCCATCATCAATAAATTTTAAAATAACCTTTTCTTTCTAATCTATTTTTTTAAAAAAATTATTAGCGATGGTAATTTCTTAATCGCTAATATTCAAAATCACCATCACCAATACATATTTTATGTTTAAATATTATAAAATTATTTAAAAATTTTAAATAATTTTAATGGTGGCTTATGTCATCGTTAATAGTTAACATAGCCATCGCTAATATCATGTTATTAGCGATGGCTAGTTCTTTATTGCTAATAATCAAAATATACTATCGCTAATATTTTTATTATTTTAAAATATTTAAAATAAATTTTTAGATTTTTAGAGATGGTATTTGCCGTCGCTAATATTAATATTGTCATCACTAATACTATTATCGATGGCTAATTTTTTAGTCGGCGTTGTGGTTAGAAAAGTCATTTTTAGCGATGGATCTTTTTGCCGTCGCTAATATTCATTTTTCTTGTAGTGATCTATATCCTTTATTTTAAAGTTCTGGATAAAAAATTGCTTGGTCTCATGCAATAAGCCTAAGTCATTACTTGCACGTAAAATATTATCCACATATAAGAGTAAGAAAATATATAATTGCTCCCATTGACCTTAAGGTATGTATATTGATCAACAATATTTTCTGTAAAACTATATAGAGAAACAAAATTGTGGAACTTAATATACCATTAACGAGAACCCTGTTTTAGTCCATATTTAGATTTTTTTAGCTTGCAAACTAAATGATTATCTTTTTTACTATGAAATCCTTTAGATTGATACATGTATACTACCTTTTCAAGATCTTTATTTTAAAATATTGTTTTCACATTCATTTGATATAGCTTTAGATTAAAATAAGCTACTAGTGTCATGATTATTCTAAATGAATCCTTTCTTAAAACTGGAGAGGTGATTTCTTGGTAATCAATGCCATAATTATTCTAAATGAATCCTTCTTTGAAACTGGAGAGAAGATTTCTTGGTAATCAATGCCTTCGTTTTGAGTGAAATTCTTAGCTATAAGTCTAGCCTTATATCGTTCGATATTACTAGATAAGTTCGTTTTGATTTTATAGACCCATTTACATCTAATAACTGAGACTCTTTTGGTAATTCAATGAGATCTCAGACTTTGTATTTAGCCATGAATTCCATCTCTTCTTTTATAACATTATACCAAAGTGTGAAATTTTCTCCACTCATGGCTTGTGAAAATGAATTTGGATCATCTTTAGGTCTAACATTATTGTCAAATTCTTGAAGGTATACCATATAATCACTAGAAATTGCTGGTCTTTTAATTCTTAAAGATTTTCTTGCTCCTACTATTTCATGTGGATTTTGCATAGTGGTCTCCATATTATTAGTTTTTTTGTGGGGTGACTCCTCTTGAGGTGGTTGCTATTGAATTAATTGCCATTCAATGAAATTCAGAGGATTACTTTGAAAAGTTACTAATTTACGTATATTTATAGGTACTACAAGTGGTTCCTTTATTTCTTCAAATTTCATCCTACGAGGAACTTTACTTCCACTAAATTTATGATCCATAAGAAATTTTATATTTCTAGCTTCAATAATTCTTGGAGTGTGTGAAGGATAATAAAACTAAATTCTTTGAAATTAACTACATAGCCTATGAAGAAACCACTTATTGTTCTTGCATCCACTTTCTTTGGGTGTAGATTATAAACCCTCACTTCAATTGGACAACCCCATATGTGTAAAAGTCTTAAACTTAATTTCCATTCATTCTATATTTCAAAAGATGTTTTAGTAATAGTCGACTTAGATAGAACCCTATTTAAGATTTATACAGCAGTTTTTAACACTTCACCCATAAAGATAAAGGCAAACTTAAACTGCTTATCATACTCCTAATCATATCTATAAGTGTGCAATTCCTCCTTGCAGCTACATCATTTTATTATGGTGTACCTGGCATTGAGTATTGGACAATAATATCCTTTTCTTCAAGAAACTTTATAAATGGACCTAGCATCTATCTCTTTTCTGTGTATCTTTCATAATATTCTCCATCCATGTCTAATCTTCTAATTTTTATTTTCTTTTACTTCTTTTGTTTCTCTGCCTCTATTTTGAAAATTTTAAAAGCATCATGTGCATCTACTTTATCAAACAAGAGATAGAAATATATTTATCGTGAATGGTCATCAATAAATGAAATAAAATATCTTTGATCATTTGGACAGGTGGTAGAAAAATGGTCCACAGATATCTGTATATATGATCTCTAGCTAGAAGCTCGGTACTCCTTTTAGCATCCTTAGTGGTTGTTATTAGTCTGCTTTTTCTTTATGCAGTCTGCACAAATACCAAATTCTATAAAGTCAAGAGCTTTTAAGACTCTGTCATCTACTAATTTTTTAATTCTCTTTATGAAGATAGATCCCAATCTTCTATGCCAAAGTCTAGAGGAGCATTCATTAATAATACTGCATTTAATACAAACTTCATTATCGTGCGGTTAAAAGACTAGACTCATTAGTGGGGTCTAATATAAATTTAAATAAATTACCAACTAAAATTTTAGAACCAATAATTTTCTTATCTTTTAAAAGATCCACAATTGAACCATGAAAATTAAATTCAAATCCAACATAAGTTAATCTAGATATAGAACATAAAAAGTATTTACAAGATCTAATTGAAACCTAGATTTTAAAACTAACCTATAAGTCCTACTGCTTCAACATATGAATGCATCTGATTTTCTAAATAGATGCCTTGTTCACTTTTCACTAGTTTCCTCAGGTTTAGAAAACTCTGCACATTATTAGCAATGTGAATTATAGTAGCTAAATGAGTCCACCAAGCAGTATTATCAGGAGCTTCAACATAATAAGGTTCATAGTATACAAATATGAGATTACCTTTTTTTTTTAGCCATTTTTTATACTTGGCATAGTCCTTCTTAAAGTGCCCATTTTTCTTGTAGATATTATTTAACTTTATTGCCATCCTGTTTCACTTGTACACCTACTTTCTTTTTCTAAGGAATATATCTTTGCATTTCTTAGCATTTTCTTTAGCATAGTTTACATAATGAGCACTCTCAGGCATCTCATGCTTCAACCTCTCCTCTTTTTGTACATGCATGGCCAGAAGTTCATTAATTGAACATTTTTTCTTATGTGTATTATAAGATATTTTAAACTGTCCATATTCTAAAGAGAGAGAGTTGAGAATGAAATGCATTAGAAATAACTCAAAAATCTCAACTTTTAGAGATCCCAATTGAGTAGCAATGTTCCTTATTTTTATAATGTGCTCTCACACACTCCTACTTTTATCATGCATCATATCCAAAAAAAAAAATTTTAGGATGCTTGCTACTACCTTGTCAGAGCTCACAAATTGTTCTTCAATAGCTTTTATGTAATCTCTAATCTTATTGTATTTTGGGATTGAACCCCTAATGCTCTTACTCACATGCGACTTAATGAGCATAAGACTTAAGCGATTAGATCGCTCCCATCGCTCATAAGTAGCCCTCTCAGTTGGCATATTTGATTCTATGGGGTGGATGGTTTATCCATATGGAGAGTCAAATCCAAATCCATACACCCCAAAGTCAAGAGAATTTTATCTTTCTGGTCAGCATAATTGTCACCCAATAACATTAAAATACGGAAAAAATTATTAAGAAAAATATTAATAAAAATAATTGCAATAACCAAAGACAAATATACATCAATACTATGAAGCATAAACTTGATTTGAATTAATCAATTATTAAATTCAATAGTAAACTCTAAACCTTCTTTTGGGTAGAGGTTGCAAACATGCATAGAATTTATTTAATAAGACTAGCAAACAGTAACACCAAAATGAAATATTCCAGACTTGTGGGCCTAGGAAGATTTTATTTTGATGCCTAGTTTACTATCTTATTCCAATTAATGCATCAAAATGATTACCTCCCTATGGGGCTAGGTAATCATACCATTAAATAATTAATTAACTATATATGACTATAATTCATTGTTGACTTAAGATGCTGTTGCTACTCCTAAGATTTTGATGTTTCAAAATTTGCATGATAAATAAGTTATTAACTTATCTAAATATTGATAAATAAGTAAATAAATCATGTAATGTGCAAAACAAATATGCTGTTACACATAGGTCCTTGTTGTCATTAACTATAAATAGAAATTCATAAACAGATCCTCAGAAAATTATCTACAGGTCTCTACTTTCTTTATTCTATTACATATTAACCCTTATAATTAGAAGAACCCAAACTAGTTGGTTCACATAAATTGTAATCAAATTAAATCGATAATGTGTCAATCTTAGTCTAATCAAATAGCAGTAGTCAAGTATTATACAAAAGACATAAACTAAACTATAATACAGTCTTAAATTAGACTATATATGGTTGGTTTGATCAATTACATATGAACCATAGTAAATCAAAATGAATCAATCCAATATTATTTGGTTCAGTCATTTAATTAAATGGTGAAAGGGTTATTGGATAGGATCTGAAAGCATAAGATAATCAACCAAATATATTGTACAGTTTGAAGAGACTCTAAATATCCTAAGTCTCTTGAATCATTTGAATTAACTTATGCCTTTAACATGATCTTTAACCTAGCATGATGCAATCTAATAGATATATGAATGTTATTGAAGGTAAGGCTAACATTGTAGAGTCTCATTCCAACTATACAACTTTTAACAAGTTTAATCAATTTCCACGAAATCACGTACTGTCAATTATGAGAGTTTGACACTACAAACAATTGCCTATCCTCGTATATCTCATTACTTTATATTTAGAAAAATCTAACTCTTAAAATTTCTTTACCATGGAATTTAACAGAATGTCACGACAAACTCCAAAATTTTATAATTTTTTTTTTAAAAAAAATGGATATGATACAGTAGGCCGCACATGTATTATATAATAGCAAGATCATAAATGATTCAAATCTTAATACTAAACAACAAAGCAAGAAGTATGCTTTGATACCACAATGTGAGAAAAAATATCTCAAATAAAATAATTTTATATGGTGAAAATAATAGCGATGCACACATCTTGCCATTCTTATTTAAATATTTGAATAGAGTTTATCCATGAAGAGACTTGAAGCAGAAGGAGTCTTCTAAGCTATACCTCCGTATTAATCATTCACCGATGGATCTTACAGACTTTTTTAATAGGCTAGACCAAGGATCCTTTATCAGATAACCAAAATATCGATAATTTCTTTCCATCAAAGAAACTATCTTAGATAAAACTAGCGTTAATGGATGCGTATCATCCAAAAATATTTGATAATAAAATCTTATATGTGGACCACATAAATAACGTGTTCGATAATTTAACTTATTAGCAACATTCACTAGTAGGGATGAAGGTGATATGAATATTATCCGTCCGGATCCACTTTCATATCCGAATCAATCCGGATATGAATAGAAATTTGAGGATTTGATTAGCATCCATAAAAAAAAAAAATGAATATGGATATGAATAGATACATATCCGATCCGTATCCAAATATCTGAATTTACACATAATCATACATAATTTTATATATCATTTATTAAATTTTTTTAAAAAAATATATGATCATATAAATATGTTATTAACTTAATTTATCATTTATTTAATAATATCTTTAATTCTATAGTTATAAAATTTAATTATCTAAATTATTTTTATAATTATATTCATATTTTCAAAAATAGTATCCACATCCGTTTAAAATAAATATGGATATAAATTTTTACATCCAAATAATATCCGTATCCATATTTGTATTCATCAAACAAAATATATATAGATATGGATATGCTAGCACATGATTCATATCCGATCTGGTTTCAGCTCTATCCATAAGTAAAGATGATTAAAGAAAAATCCATGATGGTAAAGAAGGTAAAAATAGGAGAAAACTGCCAAATACAGAAGTCCTCAAAGTGCACAAGGTCTCCAAAATCCCGAAACAGAGATGCATCGTAAATGCCCTGGAACATGCAAAATATGTGTATGGACATCATTGCCTTCTACGGTAGGTCTTGGCCTCCAGGTTGAGGGACTGATTAGGGAGGCCGGTTTAGCAATATATCCTCTAAATAGAGAGAGAGAGAGAGAGAGAGAGAGAAAAGAAACCACACACACCATCAAAAGCCTAGTTGGAGGAGAGAGACTTTCTTACAATAACAGCTTCTAAGAGAAATGTGTGATTAAAGCTTGTCTAAAATAGGGAATAAAAGTCACCAGAGTTACTTACTGATTATTATAATGATTCGTTTCCTAATTTTTTCCAGTTTTTTCAGCTTTAACCTAGAAGAACCAGAGATACTTCAATTGATTAATGACTAAAGGCATTTGACCAAAAAGAGATCATGGATCATGGAAGCAATTCTTCGATTCTCTTCAAAGCTTCCGTGGGCCTTGACTTGCAAAACTGTAGTATTTCACTAAATTTTATCAAGCATGAGTTTCGTTAATTAAGATTCATAGATAACAATTTACGATTGTATTTTTTTGTAGAAAGAAATGGTGAAATAGTGAATAAAATGAAGGAATTAGTTTGCCTTCTATATTTCGGGTGAAAGAAATAAGCACATTTGGCCTTGCTTTGACCGCATGCAAGCCATTTGCACGGCGTACCTAACATGCATTGATGGCTTTTGAGGACATTCCACGCAATGCCATGCGCTCACGTGGGAAAGACAGCAGAAACAGAAAAAGAGTAAAAAAAAAAAGTAAATAGAAAAAGAAAGTTATCATTTTGTTAAAAATATATTTTCCAAAATTTGGAGAGAGATCTCTCTCCATGTGTGTTTACTAAGATCAATTTTAAATACTCTCCAAAATGCCTTTCTCCACCGTTGTCTCTTAATTAACATTAGACGTATATATATATATGCAAATCACTTGATCATAGGTTGGCGTCAAAAGTTGTCGAGTTGGTAGCTAACCATTTTTTAATTCATTTTTACACGAAAAATACCCCACCGCCCTTCTTTTTTTTCTGATCACAGCTTCGACAATAACTCGTGGATTAATACATGAGGTCCGATCGTTCCTGAAATTTTGAGTTACATCAAGTCTATTATCGTGATGGTAGACCAGTCCAATCATGAACCAACATGTACAAATATATTTTATGTCGCTTCAATTTTCTTTATGCACGTTGGTTCATGGTTGCATTGATTCACCATTGAATTAACGAGTCTGATCCAATCAATAATTTCACCATCTCTCACATGACCCTCGTACATTGCAACACCATCCTCCACTACCACAAAGTACTGCTGAAATGAGTGGGGAAGTAAGTGATTCCGGTTAGAAGCACTCCTTTGGTGAATAGAAGGCGTGCTGCGGATGCATGCTAGTAATCAATGGAAGATTGATTCAATATATAGTACTTAGGTAGAAAGCTTTTCCCATTTTACGGATGATGTGGTCATCACCACAAAAGCACACGTTCACTTAAGGACGGAAGGCGCATGCTCTTGAAACCATATCTACAACGTATCCATAGCCAAGATGCAAAGGCCTCTTCAAGTAATGTGTGAACTTATACAAATGCTAATGTTGTGCAGAATAGGTGGACAAATTGGAGCATAATGAGTTGCATATTTCATTTCAACGGGTGATTGCTTATCAGAACATCAGATTAATTGAGAATCCAACGATTAATGGTATGTACATAATATGCCATACCAAGGTTGGTACGTATCATGTTATATTGTTTTGCATCCATAGGTCATGATTTATATATGAAGATGTACCATGTGACCGGAATTTCAAACCTTAATCGGATTAAATAAAATCAATATCATTAAGTTTTATGTAATCCAAATAAGAAGTGCCATATTTTCTTTTAAAATTTTGACGAAAGAAATATATATTCCGATAATTCTTGGTAAATCTATAGCAATTGTTCCATGGGTTATCCACATTAGTAGATGCTACATGTATAATTACCATAAATGTTATTTGTTCGATAGCTTAACCTGTACATGCCAAACCTCTTTTTCATATTTTAACATCCTGCTAAGTTAGTAAATCCTTTAATTTTTTCAATAATTTTTTATGTTCTTTTATCTTCTTCTGGTGAGGGAAAAGGAGGAGACTCTCGTATGGTAAAATCACCTGCTTAGGATTTTCCCACGACAACCTTCGACGGTTCCTCCAGAAGAGGTGTGGGGAAACAAGGCTGCTTCGTTATAAAATCATTTATAATGATTTTATACTAGCAATCATGGGGCACGAGAGTTGATGGCAAGCTTCATCATCAAATATTATGATGTTTATAATGTTAGAATGGACATTTTTTCTGAATTATACCGAGACAAGGGTCGAACGTATTTTTTACTTCAAAGCCTTGTGGCAGAGAACGGAAGAGGAGCGTAACCAATTTATTGTCTATTTCTGAGTGCTCCAGCACATAGGGGACAACCCAATCCATAATCCTGTTCGTCTGGTAGGCGTATCTATTGGAAGATGAACGAGACCGTGGACTGAGTTGCCTCCGATGTAATGGAGCACTCGGGAGGAGCGCAATGGACTAATCTATCATTTGTTTTGGTTGCTTTGTATGGTATATTTTATTTTCTGATTCTATTGGATGTATTTATATTAGACGGGTATAATTTATTTTGTTTTATAGAGAAGAAGAAAAAAATTCTTGATTCCTTTTGTAGATTGATAAGCTCATCTCAGGAACATGACCGAAGATGAAGGCTTCAAAGATCACGGCTCCGCTGCATTCGAAATTCCACCATGATGAACTTTGGGGATCGGTCTCCCCAAATCTCAGGTCCCACCCCATTGTAAGCTCATTTCACTGCTATGGGCTTCAAAGTTATTGTAAAAACTTGTTTTTAGGACAATATCTTGATTTTTTCATTGGGCCTGTCTATGCGATCGTTGCTTGGATCTGTCTTCAATTTGAAGCTCTCATTAGTTTTTATTATGATTATTTCAGATGGTTGCAGCGGAAGTTTTGATCTCGTCCTTAGTTGTTGCTTAATTATTCATGTGGGTATTGATTAAAAATTGACTCATTTTTGGGCTAACCAAAATACAAGCTCATAATATATTTCACCTTCGGTTTTGAATTTAGATGCTCTTTGGTTCACATCTTAAATGGAGAGCGCTGATTCGTCAATAACAAGCATTTATCATCGGCATGATGACCATCATTGGATGGGCTCCACATGGATGCTGTTTAATGGCTTGGTCCAGCTACGGATCTTGGGTTGGGTTTGTATGATCTTCTTTCGTGCCGTGGACTATCGGACCGTGCTTTTCACAGCTTTCAAAGAGCAAAGAATGCTGTTCTTCCATCGCAGCACAAATCATGAAGTTGAAGTCGTGCTTTGAAAATCATGCGAGGCATGATCTAATTGTTGACCTCACGAAAGAAAATGATACAACCTGAACCTTTCTGGGCTAGTCATGTAGAGCTTCCCTAGTTCACTCCAAACTGGAGAGGGTCCCAACTCTTCAGCTTCTCTCAAATGTTTGTGACAAGAAATGGCTGTTGGTACTAGTTTGCAACTTCCCGATATACGGCAAATTAGGTTTTACTTGTTTAATTAGCTTGGCATATTGAATGCAGGGCCATGGTTCTATGCACCGAATTCTCACCATAACAGCTCAATATCATCTGTGTGTATTCAGGAAGAAAAATTTAGGAGCTGCTGATTAGTTAAATCATTCCCCTTAACAGGAACTGTTGGCAAATAGGGATTCATAAAGCCCAATTGGGATGAGATATCTGTTATCCAATCAAAACACACGCAATGATCATACAAAAATGCTTCAGATTGGAAAACAGATAACGAATGTGGATTTCTGATTGTCGTAGTCGAGTGATATCCGATATCCAAGTGGGAGCAGCAGCTACGGTGGTACTCAAAACACACTCTTGGATCCAATTTTTAGTCTCGGATTAGGATGCGTTGCGCGATCCTTAGCTAACTTTTTATTTTTAAATCCAAGTTGTTAGAAAGGCCAAAAAAAAAAAAAAGAAGAGGACTTAGGTGAGGCTTCTTTCATGATGACAAAGGATTTGCACGCTTTTTGGATAGCCCAGATAGCACATGTAAATCATTTAAAAATAATCAATGCTAATAAACTGCCAAGCACTCTATTTTCCATTGTCTTGCAATTTTAGGAATCTTGAGGAAAACAGTTGTCATCACCACTTTGATCCTTCCGACCTTCCAACTCTAGCTTTATAAAAGTTTTGCACCAATTTGGAAAAGCTAATATTATACTGAATAACATAGGGAGCATTTAGATAAAGCATTTAATTTGTTCATTTTTTCAATCTTTCAATGCCATCAGCATTAACAATGGTATTACTATTTCAAGCATCACCTGTGGATTTCACTTTCCGAATAAAAGGCTGCTAATTTTAAATTTGCAAACGAGGCACATAGATCGGATCACCATAACAGCAATGACGACTACTGATAAAACTGTCATAGATTGTTATGATAATCATAATAAACCATCATGAAGACCAAAAAAGGTATTATTCTTTACTGGACACACTCTGTTATCTTTCAAGTTTAGGTTACCAAGTTCACATCATTGAACTTTTATTTCATACTCTTTTGTAACATTCCAGATGTTAACATAGATTGTTACATTGGGCATCACACGTACATATGTCCACAACCTAATGGAGTAGCACAAAATCTACCATACCATTAAAGTAGGTGTCATTTGAAACCATCGTACAACTGGTCTTCTTTAAGTTGTCGGAGAAAATACAAATACATGGAATTAGAGCATCTCCCATCTTCCAAATTTCAACATGTATCCAGTCCGTTCTCTTCTGTGACTAGTCTACATGATTAATTATTCAAGAATTTTACGGGCAGAAAACAAAGTGCTGCAAGACCATGAAGTGGTCAGCTATATCACTTGATATTCCCAAAAAAAAAAAAGAAAAATCAAAAATTGGAAGCTCTGTATGTACAAGGCAGGGGGTTGAAACCTTGAGCACAGTTGCTTGACAGAGCCATCACTGCCACGGAATAACCCAGCACTCCTCCCATCTGGAAAATGGAGAGGGAACAAAATTTTCAAATATCATAGTCAATGTCCGTGCTGTTCTGTGATGCTGATTGCCTCACCAGCTTCCCCTGCTCATCATAAAGGTCGAGATTCTCACATGGTGCAGGGAAGATGGACCCAATCACACGTCCCTCCACAAAGGAACACTGGAATATGTGCTTTTTCTTGTAGCTTATACCCACAGACATGTCACGGAAGCTGACACCCTTCACAGGGATGTCCTCACTGCCATGGATCCGAACTGGGACACGGACTCCCTGGCCATGAATCCCACTGAAGGATATGTTCTCAAAGAGGGGAACAGCCTTGGGATCGAAGCCTTCATCAGGATGCTCATTGTAGTCGGTCTTGATCACAATGCCAACACGAACATTATCAAGGGTCACATTGTGGTAGGATATGTTGCGAATGTAGCCTCCTCTCCCAGCGGCAGTCTTTATTCTAATGCCTCGCCTTGACTCCCAGATATTAAGGTTTTCCACGGTAACATTTGAAACTCCTCCAGACATCTCACTGCCTATTGATACTCCAGCGCTGTGTCATAACAATAGTTTAATTTAGAGTGTGAAGCTGCTGAAATTCTAAGGCGAACAATTCATAAGTTGAGCAGAATTAGCATCTTTGATTTCATAAAACAGAATCTAGAAATGCAACTCTGAATCAGATCTTGTCGACCAGACTCAATTACATGAACTGCTGCTTCCGGTATGATACAAATGGAAATTTGAGGCAGTGAAGGGGACGGGATCTGGTGCGGGGAGAAAGAGAATGAAAGGGGATCATAGGGAGAGAATGGAGGAAAGGTTGGGAAGGGGGATACGGGATGTAGAGCATGGAGATGGGGGGGGAGAGAGAGGAGTGAGGGGTGGGCGGGCGTTGACATGGGACTTGGGTGGGGGTTGGGGCGGTGGCGTAGATATTTTAGGGTGGAAGATAGGGCCAGTGATTGGGCCCGCAGCCGACATTTGGGCCGCACCAGACCTGACCTAGCCCGAAATCTATTTGAGCCTTGAATTCCATGCCCAAATTCTTTCTGAAATCTCTTCAATCTAGACGCAAAGCCTGACCATAGCAAGCCCAAGCCCGTTTCCAGCCCTACTTGTTACACTTAAACGAAAGAAAAAAAATGAAACTCAAGCTCCATTTTTTCCAAAAATGATGACACTAAGAAATATTTTTGTTGCCCACCCCCCCCCCCCCACCCAAAACACCAACCCCAACCCAAAAAAAAAAAAAAAAGGCCAAGATAACTATTTTCCTTGAAGAGATGTTTCTCTAGTTGTTTGTTTTGTAGGAGAAAAATGGAAAATCGACAACCCTTCATATTTGCTAAAAAACTGGACTTTTCAAAACAAAACTCTAAAAAACAAAAATTTTTATGTTTCTAGATTTTGGAGGTGACCTTTTTTAAATGACCAATTTTTTAGCAAACCAACTAATGACTAAATCGGAGTTCCTATTCCAAGGAGATGATTTTTCTTTTCCTTTTCAATTTTCATTAGTCTCCTCACAACAAACCACCCCTAAGAAAAGTCCATGAGATAATCTTGAATAAGTCTCCAAGATTGAATCTACTAGCAACAATACAATGGCAATTTATACAAATGGAAAATGGTGTACATCTAAAAATCATTCTTGCATTGCTAGATAATTTTTTTCAAAAATGTGCAAATAATTCATGATATGACAACCACTAGAATGGCTCTCCAAATTATGCCTTGGCTTTGAAATGGTTTATGAAATTCACAAACTTCACAAAAAATAAAGGTGAAGCGATGGAGAATTTTGACTTCCTGCAACAAGGGCTTGCAAACTTTATGAGGCTTGGGGAAATGCAATCTGGAATTAAGCAGATCTATAACTTGCTTCTTTGACATTTTAAGGATCACCTCTTTGATCTTCTTTCCAACTATGATAGGGCAAGTTTAGTTTTTGGGAGTTCAATTCCATCTTGAAACAATAACCATGCGCACTTTCAACAATCAACACTGACCAGAAGCTTTCTGATCATGTTTTTGTGCTTGCAAATCCTAAATCCCAAAACTTCCTTCCCCTCAACCCCAAGAAAACACTTCCTAATTGGCCGGGTACATACCTACCACAAGTCTTGAAATTTAAAACAAAGTTATATGGCACCTATCATTTTACTTAGCTATGTTAACTCATCCAAACTTTGCCCAAACATTTTCCAAATTGGTTGGATTTTTTATGAATTCCAAAGTTTTCAACCTTGCTGAAGCATCTCCAAATGCCTCAGCTGTAATTAGATCTAACCAAAAATGACTTGACCCACCCAGCCTGCCCCACCTAACCTAGTTTCTTGATGGGCTTGGGCAAGACTTTAGGCCTCACAGGCCAGGTCGAGACCAGATTTCAAGGCCTGACTAGATTCAGGATAGGCCCAAGTTTAGCTAACATTATAGGCCCGGCCTACACTAAAATATTTAGTAGTTTAATATATAATAGTTACTTTTCCTTAGATCCCTAATCTATCCTTATTTTTATTTATTATCCATGTAAAGAGAGGCTCTCAATCCTCTTTTCCCATCTTCTCTCTCTGTCTCTCCCTCCCTTTCCCAGCTCCTCTCCCTTGCTCCATTTCCTTGTCCACTCTCACAAATCTCCTTATTTCTCTTTCTTGATTGTCTGCCCACCCTCATCATCATCGCATGTCTCCACCACCACTACAACCCACCTCCATCCCCATTGGCACTGTCACACCCCTCCAGATGTATGAGTCCTTTCTCAGGGCTTTAGCATGCCCGAGGAATCCAACATCAGGTCAAGCCCAGGCCTGTGTGATTAGCATCCAAGCTAGGTTCAGAACGAAGAATTTAGGCCTGAAATCAGACCACTCAAGCTTGGGCTTGCATGATAGGCATTCATATGAAGATCTGGCTTAGTCCGAAATCCACTTGGTTGGCACTTTGTTGCAGTCTTTTTATGACTATACTGACAAGAATATTGTACACTATGATGCATGACATTTGATTTCACCATTTGACCCTATATAGAATCTTCACCCACACACAAAAAGAGAAAAAGAGAGAGAGAGAGAGAGTTAGGGTTGGTTATGCTTGAGGGCATTCACCCTCCGACGCTCCTAATTTTACTACCAACGAATAAGCTTAAAGATTTAAAAGTATATTTTACTTAATCTTTATTACCAAATGTCACTTCGATCTTTAAAACCCCCTCATATCATACCTACTCCCACCTACCATCCCGCTATTCCTTTGATGCCCCATCCTTTGTCTCATTGTACACTTCCTAGATGAATCGCCACTCTGCAACCCTCTCTTCACCTTTTGCTAGCCCACCAATATTGTTGTTCACTTCGATCATAGAGAAATACCTCGTCCCTTCCTCTCTTTTACTTAGGCCAACCACCACCACCTTGGTCCCTTCATTGCTGTTCATTGAGGTTATTTCCAAGTTGGATTACTTTACATTATGCGCGAGAATTAGTGGAGGAAAACAACTCAACCTAACCGTCATCCACCACATTGATCTTCTATTGTCCTATATCTAAAAAGGAAGAAGGAAGTAGGATTAACTGAAAAAGGGAACACAGACTTTGTCACTAGCTTGTTTCATTCGGCACAGCTCCTTATATGGAAGGTCTCCCCAATCTGGTAGGCTAGAGCAAATGATGCAAGAGATAGGAGAACAGAAAAAAGGATCTTTCTGAACTTTAAAATAAGAGATTATTCCAAGATCTCCAAGCATAGCCCGAAAATCAGGAGTGTTAGAACGCAAAAGCTCTTGAGCATAGCCTAGCCTCTCTCTCTGTCTCTGTGTGTGTGTGTGTGTGTGTGTGTGTGTGTGTGTCTATATCAAGAGAGACATACAAATCCCTCCATCAACTTCAGGAGTTCAAGTCAGCTTAAGGAATGTACATCTTCCGAATTATGTACAAACTACAAACACTACAAAAGCAGCAAAAGGCCAGTTAGTTTCATGGTTTCGTAAATAAGTGTGGCTTTACTTGTGCAATAATTAGTGAAAATGGTGTTTCCAATATAACATAAAATATTGGTTTTTGTAGGAAAGTTGTATCATAACATCTGGCTTGTGATGTTTGCCTGCAACTAAAGGGATTATATTCCAAATTTCATATATGCAGTGGGGTCATCTAAATGATAACATATATGAGATTAGTTCTCAGTTTTACAAGATATCACTGTTGCAAATTATAAGACTTAACCCAACAGATGTAACAAAAATGCAGAAACAGTTGCCAAAATTATTAAGAAAAAGATACTCATGAAAAGCAATATTAACTGCTGTGAATGAGATAGTGATCGATAACAAGACTGGCACAGGTCTCTTTTAAAGTTCAGAATATTATCTGGGCACGAAGAGATAGAAACACACAAAAGAGGTTCAGTGTAGCATCATAACCCGCATGTAGGTTTCAGAATCATGAAGTTAACATGGATCTTTCACCCAGCCCATGGCATATTACTCTATATCCTCTTTCTTACATTAATATACATCAGAAGATTGCTGTTCACCAAGACAGAAAGGTTGACACTCCAATATAGTGAAACTGTTTGGCAAATGCAGTTTTGATAGGTGTTATCTGTGATAAAATTTATAGATCTGTGTTTCTATATAGGATTGCCAGGACGTCCAAAGATAAAAGGTGCAACATTATGGTGTAGAATCATCCAGGAGCCAAGTTACGTCATTCTAGCCAATTTGCAACTGAACAGTCTCATAGTATGTAAAAAGTTTAATGTGCATAAAAATAACCAATAATTTGAGAGGGAGAGAGAGAGAGAGAGAGAGAGAGAGGCTCACCTCACCACAGAGCGAACAGTAAGGTTGCGGATTAAAATGTTGGTAGATGGGCGCCCATATGCAATTCCATACTGATCCCAACCACTCTTTATGGCCACTCCATCATCACCTACGCATATGTAACAGTTCTCTATCACCACATCCTCACATGAATCTGCATAGACCATCAGCAGTAATAAGGATTTTGAAAGACCGAGAAAAGGAAAAAGCTATCTAAGAATTCATACACTGTAAACTAAGTTCATCCATCAAGCAGTAGATGCATAAGTTATCAACGCAATGGCTCCATTAGATGTATGGTAGATGAATAAGCTTACAAAACATGCACCAGGAAAGGAGGGTGGGGTATTGAATAATATTTGGTCGAACAAGAAGACAGGATCCTGGCATGGGCACATACTGTGTCAATTTGCAAACACATTAAGAACCTTCAAGAAAAATAAAGTATGTAATAGCATTAACTTGAAGTACAAGCACATGCCTGAATTTCATAGCTTTCAAGAAATCAAATATATCCATACAAAGGCTGTTTCAATCACATTAAGAAAAATAAAGGGGGTAAAGCCTTAAGATGCATTCTTACCTGGATCTATGCCATCTGTGTTTGGAGCTCCAGTAACAGGAGCCAAGATGGTGACATTTGTAACAGTAACATTCTTGCAATCAAAAGGATGGAGTGTCCAAAAAGGAGAATCACGCAGGGTTATGTTGGAAATAACTATGTCTTTGGACCACATGATCTGCACAAGAGGCCCTCTAGTGTTGTTGAGAAGCCTTTTGCGATATTTTGCCCACCATGCTTGACCCTGTCCATTTATGGTTCCATTGTGTCCTGTTGGTCAAGTGGAAGAAAACATCTAAGCAAGCAAACCACAACCATCTTGCTCTTTAGTAACTCAAAATTTTCAATCTCAAAGAACCAGTGTCCAAAAATAGTTGAAAAGTAATGTAAACATTCTAATAGCAGGGAATTTATAATTCCCAGACTATAACATAAGACCATAATTTCCTGAAAGAATGGTCTGGATAGCATTATCAAAAAAAACCATGGTATTTTTTTATTGAAAAGAAACCATTCATAGCTTAAAGACTGAGAGAAGTTGCTCGCTCATGCTACTTTAACAACTACCTGATAGATAGACAATCTATTGCCATCTTGGTACTAGGCCTTGTATGGGTGCCAATCTGTTATTATGTTGGTATGTTGATACGGGGCCAGTTCGGTGTACCAAGTATCGGTATGCCCCCTGATGCGGGCATTCTTTTTATTATTAGGGTACTTTTATTTTAACCTGTTGTTTTTTTTTATTTTTTATTTTTTACTTGCTAGGCAAGTTACTTGGTGGGGGCAAGCAAAAACATACTATAAATAGGGCTATTAGTTCTAGGGCTATGAGGCCTGACAAAACAATCTTTTCATCTATTTAACAAGGGTTTTCTCATTACTTTTGGTTCCAGACTTGTGTTTTGGAGAGTATCCGACTTTTTTTTTTTTGCATTTCCATTGCGTCACCCCCGCACCCTCCCAGCCACTCCTCCCTGCATACCATGTACAGTGTCGACCCGGCACAGTACAATAAACCCTATATCTCCCGGTTTAGTATGGTATGGCAAACCTTGGTTAACATCTTCCAAATCTATATTTATGGTTGCTAGCAGTATATTCCTTATCATTTGGAAGGCAAGCATTAAACGGTAGGATATTATCATCCTAAACCAAAGGAATGGAAGAAGATTGAACTCTTGCAATGACGAAAATCGGACAACTGTCATTTGTTGGCTTCTGATCAGAGATAACTGTTTGGAACTAGTGCAGGCATTTAATTCAGGAGGTTTTTCAAGCAATAATGGGATTTGGGTATAGGAAGATTTTTATTTGCTTCTTAACACTAAATAATTAATTCAGGTTTAGTGAACAGAAGAACAAAACCTTTAGCTGAATCTTTTCTGTGATGATGCCTTATTGATGAATCTTCATATTAGAAGCTTCTTTCAGAATAAATTTCCTTAAAATAATTAAGAATTACAAATTCAAGAAACTTTGGCTTGACATTCAAATGTTATCAAATAATTGGTAAGATAAATGTCAGCAATTTTTGATAGCATTGTATGTGGATGCAGTCATCTGTGAATTTCTATGTTTCATCATCTTTCCTAAACAGTTGGGACAGAGCTTAATAGTTATAGTTATGGTAGGTTATGTCATGGTATTTCATTATGAACAACTAACCTAATTCTCTTCAGGTACAACATTTCCACATGAAGGTTTTATGTCCTAAGTAAAGTCTTTGTTTTAATCAAAATAAGGCAAAGAAACATCATTATGTTAGTTTGCTAATTGTTTTCAGCATCTTCTAACCATTAATGAAGAAACTTAAGATGTGTGCAAGAGTAGGCTGATGGTTCGTTGATAAGTTATTACTTACTAAAGTACTTCAAGGAAAGAAGATGCAAATATGAGGCAAACTAAACAAGCATGACTTCCAAGAAGTGATGCTAATCAAGAGCAGATTTGATCATGCTCATTAGTTTTAGATGTGAACCCTCTTTTCCTTTTCAAATTTTCTCCTATTGATTTATATAAGTTGCTCATCAAGATCATAATACTTTAATTATCCCCCTATCCTCGACATAGTATGTGTATGTGCCATTCATTATTTTTAGCCTCTGATCCATCCTGCTTTCTCCATGTAATCTCATTTTTACTTATTTAGTACATTAAGAAGGAAACCTTAAAGATATGAAATACAGTAAATACACTGACCTGTTATAACCAAATCCTTCAGATTCTGACCATGGATCAGACTTCCATATCGAGGTCCCTTATGTTCCCTCCCAAATCCATATGATGGAACTGGAGGCATTAATGGCCAATATCTCTCATCCTATTGCAACATAAAAGGATCACAAGTTTTGTACCAAAAAAAAAAGGATCACAAGTTTATAATAATGATAACCCTCCATCAATTTGATGCAGCATACAAGATTTTTTATAATAAATGGTAATTAATGCCCTTCTGAACTTTTTTTCTTCTTTTGGAGGAAGTGATGCCCTTCTGAACTTGTATGATGAAAAATGGAGGTGTTAAAAAAGTGAGGCACATTTCTCACTGACTATAGCATGTTACAATAAGCAGAATTGAAAAATATGGATTAATGTCTGTTGAGGAAAAGATAAGATCAAACAATTTACAGTACATGCATCAACTGCAGGTTAAGTACTATCTTGTAATAACCACACACAGATTCTCGAGCTTCCAAAGTTTCAAGAAATATTATCAAAGATCGAACAATTTAGATGCCAAGTGGATTATATTTTCTGATATGTTACCATAGATTCCCTATTAATTACAATCATAAGGCAGTTACCGTTTTGAATATAAGGACCAACAAGAGCACTCACAATAAGAGATCAGGGACCTAGTTATTGCAAAATAGAGATCGAGAAGTTAAAAACCTCCAAACAACTTTGTGAATTACAACAATTCTTATTTTTTAGTTTATTTCATTATTGACTAAGTCATATTGTCTTCAAGTACAGTTCATCAAATATAGCATCTTTGAATTATTTGAGAAAAGAGCGCATCAGATAAGCTAATGAATATAAGACTCCTGTCTCAAAAGACGTAATGATGTTTATCAAACAACAGCCTGCAATTACTAGTATAAACTCCGTGGGAATTATTATCACACTGAGTGGAATGGGGGGGAAAAATTTGTGGCGCTATCAACTACCCATAAAAACAAATCATTAACTTAGTTTTTTCCTTTTGGGTAAGAGCGTTGATTAGGTTTACAAAACACCTATGTTCCAGTAATTCAAACAAAAACAGGAGATAACCAACTAAAACAACCAATCTCACCTCAATTCCACGAATCTCGGCACCTTCTGCAAGAAACAGAGTCATATGACTCGTGAGATTGAACGGCGCCGTCAGCCAGACTCCAGGCGGCACATTGAGCTGCCCGCCGCCCCTCCCCCTGAGCCTCGCGATCGCCGCCACCGCACGCACAAATGCCTCAGTATTCAGCGTCACTCCATCCCCAACCCCACCAAACTCCGTGATATTGTACGCAAACGGACGGAGCCTCGGCGCCGCCATGTCCGGCAGACCCCGCCGGAAGAACAGAAGCCCATCGATGGACCTGCTCTGCCACAGGAACACCGTCGCGAACCCAATGACCCAGACCACCAAAAAGAGGGTCCTGTGGGTCGAGACGAACACCGGCAGCCACCGCCGGTGGTTGTGGAAGGGGAACCTCCCGATCTCCACCATTATCCCAATCAATCCACACCAATCCAAACCAGAAACACAATAAACAACAAAAAAGAACAAAACCCACCCGATCTACAGGAATTCTCTACCCAAATAGATAAAATTTAGGTCGATAGGTAGATCTCGGAAAGGAGAACTGGATCCAGGCGAAGGGAAAGGAAAGGGATTGGGAATTGGGGGGAAAAATTAGGGTTTGGCGAGCTAGGGTTTTAACCATGGAGAATGGGGGATTTAAAAAGAGCGGGACGTGGAGTGAGGTGGAAGGGAAGAGAGCGTGAGGTTAAGAGGGTTGGTGGTTTTGATCGGCGAGTAGACGGCGTCGAAGAACCGACGGGATGTTGACGTGACGAAAATGCCCTTGCTTGCAGTATATTTCGCAGATCGGCACCGCACTACTCCACCGTTTCCCGGTGCGGTCAGGGATGATAGCCGTTGGATTATGATCGAACGGTCTATGACTGGGGATTAGTTGTTCGGACAATCCGTGATTGGATCAAGTAATTAGTAATTAGTGGGTAGGTTGGTGCGATCGGAGGGGCAAACGTTGCCTATGGATATTTAAATGGTGGAGATACTTTATTTCACATGATTGAGAGCGCGTTTGTTTGTAAACCCAAGAATCGAATCTGACAGTTGACCTTGAAACCGGCCGAGTTGGCTTCAGATTGCCTCTAAATTTAATGAGACATGCTTGATTTTCCTTTCATTATTTCAATTTTTATATAACTTAAGAGTCGAGAGGTTGCAAATTATGATCTAATGTGTCAACATCTAATTGGCTTATTTGGAGGAACTTTTGGGCTATGTTCTCAAGGGGATCATTTTTCGAAAAAAAAAAAAAAAAAAAGTGTGACAAGTTTAATCCATGCAATATGACCTGGTATGACTTGTGCCCAGCTGCTAATAATTTGATATAACATCTGATATAGGTATACCTTATATGAAATAAGACAACTTAGGTGCTTCAAACAAACTCTGTTGAGTCCCTACTTAGGTGTTTTGCCTGCTCATCCACAAGTTTGGAATAAATTCCAACTAGATTTGAATCCACATACACCACATGCACTTAAGTACGAGTTTTTTTTTATATTCAATCAATAATATTTGGCAGTTAAGTTTCTAAGATACACGCATTGAAGAAATTAGGCTAAAATGTCTTGCTTTTATTGAGGTATAGTTTTAAGCTCTGTGGTTGTTAAAAAGTGAGGAGCACCCTAAATTAGGTAAGTTGAAGCTTTCATTAGGAGAGTGAAAAGGACAGGTGGATTCTGGTGAAACATCAGTGTTAGGACTTAGGAGGGAAAGGATGGGCTCAGCTAAACGCAGGGATGGGTGTACAGCTAGTGAATGAGATTGAATAACTTGTTTAAGACATGCAAGGATAAGGTGGTTAGCTTCTTAAACAACATTGAGCATCTTAGGATTACCTTGAAGAATGTTAAATTTGATGGTTTCTATAATCTAGCATGGTGGAATTTGTCTTCAAATATACTGATATGGTCGATCCAATGAAGTTGACAAGACATGGGAATGGCCATAGTTTTCTTCCCATTATTATTTTTAGAAGGACGTCGGGGGTTTTGAGTCACTACCGGAGGACTTTTTATTTTCATCCTTTATTGTGAGAACAAATGGGGTTTCCCATGGCTCCATGTATGAGAATGAAATGAGAGGATGCGAGAAGTGCATCCAAAAGGGTTTTAACCAGAACTAAAATTCTTCAGCATCTCTTCACAAGCAGTGCCCATATACTGGCACGACCCAAAATCCTGTCTTGGCCAAGCAAACAGCCCCAATACCAAGAAACTGTAACCAACAGAAATCATGCTCTTTAAAAATCAGCCATTGCAAGCTAGTTTAAAGGGTAGAAACTCGGTCTCATGTCCATGCAGGTGGAAAGAAGTTATATCTCCAGCTTATGTTCTATATATACTTGGAACTTTTATTGCCTCTTAAAAACACTTAATTCTTGCTTGCTGATGTCCGGTTGGAGGGACGTTCTACCGCCGTGGTCTCCTAGATCAATTCTTACTCTAAATGTAGGTTGCAACATCATCCGTTCCTTTGGGATATTATCATCCTTCAGTGATTTCAAGATTCTATATAACTGCAGGGAAGGGAACCTGGCGGCTGATTGCATGGCATCTCAAGCTTTAAAGGGTGACTTCTTTTTTTTTTTTTTTTTTTTTTTTTTTTTGGCTTCGAGCCAGATGATATTTTCTACTCTAATTCTGCCCGGATTTTTGTTGCAGATACGGTACCGTCCTCACCTTTTACCAGGCTGGGCTGAACGGCAGGACTCGGGGTGTGTATATATTTTATACTCTGATTCGGTGGGGCTTTATTTTTGCCTGCTGCTCTTTTTCTTAAGTTTATGCTGTTAGTCCGTCGGTTCTTCTTTTTGTCTGGTAATCCTTCTGCTGACATAAAACCCGTATAATGCGTTGGATATATTTTTCTTTAAAAATATAATATTATTAAATATTATTTTTATTAATAATAATTTTTAATTTTATAAAATATTAATATATTAATATGTTCTTAAAAATTATTGCTCTCTTAAAATATTATTTTACTAATATTTTTATTAAAATACTATCATTAATAATATTATTAATATTATGACATTGACATTACAACAAAACTAGCATTGACATTATAACAAAACCAACTATAAAAATATTCGAAGATGGCAAAATGCTAACTTGAAATGCTCTTTTTTCTATTATACTACAAAAATATCATTGAGAAACTCTTTTGTGTACCAGTAATTATTTGTAGACACGGTGGAGGGAGGCTTTACCACTACCATCTCTTTTATTTAGAAACCATACCATCTCCAAACTATTTTTTTAAAAAAATATATATTGCATTAATATATAATATATTTATTTTATCAATAAATATTTCTATCAAGTCTCGAAAATTCTACTCCTCTTTCCTTTTTGATTATTGAGGACTTTAATGATCTTTTAATGATATTATTATCATTAGTTGTTTATCTTCCACCAAATATTAAAGGAGTTAATAATCATCATTAAATTCTTCAGTTTAGAATCCTTTAACTATATATTATTATTCATACCATTAATTTTGAACTACAAAAATACTGAATTTAATTTTATTAAAATAATGAATTGAGATTTGTATCTAGCAATCAGAGACTCTATCAAAGCAAGGCCCTATTTGAAAATATATATATAAGCGCGCGCACATACATACATACATACATACATACATATATATATATATATATATATATATATATATATATATATATATATGAATGATTGCTATCTAAATTATCAAATCTTAAAAAAAAAAAAAAATTCTCGTCTGCCTTGTCAGGCTACTAAATGGGTAGGCAATTTTTTTTTTTTAATAGATTGATAGTTTGTTTTAAGAGTAGGATGGTATAAAATACTCTTTTTTTTGCTTGTAAATTAAGAAATTTCTCTATCATAAAATGCTAGAATATTATTTTTTGGATTATATATCTATTATTGGTATATTTTAAAATGCCTCCTATTGAATACGTGATGAGATAGCATTGAAGCATTTTATGTGGAACCTGCCTTTTAGATGTCATAACTTTTGATTAGTTATTTTTGTTTAATCATGCAATCAAGAGAGTTCTAAATTTACCAAAAAAGAAGAAAATCTATGTACACGTAGAAGCCTCCACTTTAATATAGATATATTAGATTTCAGTGTTCTGTTGTTCGGACCTCCACCAAAATAAAGGTAAAAACTTAGAGTAAAGCTTTGAAGAGGCATTAGAAAACCATTCATTCCACTCTTGAATAACTTCAATGAGGATGTCAGAAGCTTTTCTTTACTTAAGCCTGAAACACTCCTATTTCCCTCTTTTAAAATTTTTCACCAGAAGGCTATGATAATTAGGAGCTAACCTTGTTTATATTCATTTATTTTGTAATTTGGGAACTTGTTCCAAGACATACACTACTAAATATTTGGCATCAAGAATTTAAAAAAAAAAAAAAGGAATAGACCATCTACTGAATCCGGTTATAACATGGAAATCTGTGAACATTAGTTTAATTATATGGGAACTAAATTAGAAGGCCATGATTAGGCATTCTCTCGAAGGAGGACGAATGGGGAAAAAAAAAAAAACTTTCATTGCGAACTCAATTACTAACCAATTCTGTCTCAAAAGTTTGCTTTCATTAACCAAGTCTCTGTACATGCATGCATGCATGCATTCATACATTAATTCATAAAAGTTTGCCATACATGATTCCCGAGAATTGATCTGATACAAAAGGGGGCAGTGGAAGTTGCCGAGCTATCAAGCACTTGAATTTTTAGGTGCATTAACAGTAGTCCAAGAGCATTTTTGAGCATTTTTCTTCTCATTGTTAACCAAACTGACATTTCCTTCCTGATCTTCCTAAGTTCTCCATACTTTTCCTGCCCCTGTTTGTCACATCCACCGCACACATGCAAAACTTTAGTTAAGCGGTAATGCTTAATAGTTGTCTCCAATACTACACCATGGTATGTGCAGGAGACTTGTATATTAGACTGACCTTAACCGGCCGGTCTTCAGGCCTAACAAACAGGGGGCCTGCAAAGTTTTGATCCCTGGAGAATAGGGAAGTGCTACACCCAGACGTTCGTACCAAAATTTGAGAAGGAAGGGCTTGCAACCACTTAATGAATTTCTATTGTTGGGAGATGAAAATCCACCGTCCGACTCATTAGCTTGCGGCCGACTTACCATCAAATACTGTCAATCATTCGTCGATTGACGATCGATGATGGTCGACCTATCAATTCTTCTGCCGATACATAGATGGGAGGACCGACTCATGGCCATCCGATTAACGATCGATCCGATGGATGACAACTAGATTTTTCTTCCGATCGACTGCCGCTCGATGCCAAGCCTTCTAGTCGATTATCGATCGATCTCAACTTTCTCAACCGACCAACCGATCGGCCAATTGATGTTCGATCGGCCGATAAAATAAGCCGGCTGACCGATAGTCAGTCGGGCTCTAAATCAGCTGACTAACCAACGATCGATCGGCTATAAGTTAGCTGACCGATCAACTTATCCAACCCTTGATCGATCCTACAAAACTATCTCCGAAAAAATGGGCCACGATGATTAGTGGGTGGCTTTAACTACTCACCCATGATCACACTATACCAAAAAAAGAGAGACCCATGTACTCGACGTTATCACTTCGACATCTATAAAAGAAAGGTAACCTGATCAGTTTGGGAGGGTATTTTTTCTACTACTTTTAGACCAAACTCTGCCTCTTTGCTTTTTGTTTTCCTATTTGACCAGTCCACCCTTCTAACTTAAGCATTAGAGGGTTTCCATCGAAGCCAATTTCGATCAGTGCGGACTTATTTTTGCAAAGTTTTTGATATTCGATTGTAGGTGCAGATGGATTGACCGCAATAGATTAGTGTGCCAGGAAGGGAGACGAAGCACACTAAATCAAAAAATGGCGAAAACTCATGCTGGCAGTTCGACCAGCTCCGTCGCCCAGTCATCATGACAAGAAGTGCTTCTTCCTCCGCCACCTACAATGATGGAACACAGTTTTTTATATCCAGCAGTCATGTCAGATGCACAAGCCTAGCAACTAGCTGCATTAATGCAGCAGATCCATATTCTCACAAAAACTGTGTGTAATCTCCAAAAGCAATCGCCCGTGGTGACGGAAGCTCCATCGATGTGGGTGGCACAGTCTAGGCATAGCCGCCGCACACCAAGGCATTCGATCTTTCCTTCGCTGGAGCAACCATCTCAATACTCGCACTGGATGAAATCTCCATCTCCTCATCGTTCGTGAAGAACTGCTCGTCGGTCACGACGGTCTGTCTCCCCATCTTCTCATCGAAGTTAGTATGAGGGAAAACGGTCGTGCAACCTGACGACTTCTCCCTCCTCTAGTTCCTCCGAAGGATCGATGCTAGGGATATCTCGCTAGCAATGACTCAACGACTATGAATGAAAGTTTAAAGAGATCGATCATCGATTGATCCGAATTCAGGAGGACACGAAGAGAGGATCCTCCGACGGTCTCCGAGTTCGAACAACTCCTTCCTTCTCTGCATGTATCTTGAATGTGCTGATCCTGTCACGATTCAAGATGCCTCAAGTGGAGTCGTATGATGGCTCCACCGATACAGTTGATCATCTCTAGAGCTACAAAGCTCTCATGATGATCCAAGGGATGAACGACGTCCACATGTGTATCAACTTTCCGACTATCCTTCGAAAAGCTGCTCGAGCTTGATATTCTGGGCTTCAGCAAGAAAGCGTCGACTTTTTCGAACAACTTGAAGACTCCTTTGTGGCTTATTTCAGCACTAGCCGAATGAAGCCACAAACTTTCGACAATCTCTTCTCAATCAAGCAGAATGAGGGAGAGATTCTTCGAACCTTTATAGCACGTTTTAACACTGCTACACTAGAGGTCCGAAACTTCAACGAGGAAGTAGCCATTTTGACCATGAGGCAGGGTCTACGGGGTTTTCGATTCACTTACTCACTGGATAGGAACCCTCCCCCGACTTATGTCAAACTTCTCGAGCATGCGGATAAATATATTCGCACAGAAGAAGGCGCTTCTGACTTGTGCCAACAAAATGAAAAGGATCAAAAAAAGAAATAATGAAAGAATGACACTTCAGCTAGATCTAATTGACCTATGCTAAATAAAGAAGCACCAACTTTTCGATGGAGCCCGATGCCGACTCATTTGAAGAGTCGGTATAACAACTATACTCCCCTATCTACTCCGCGAGTGTAGATCATGATGAGGTCGAATGAGCGAAATACCTTTGCTGACCCCCACCAATGAAGCATCCAAGCAAGGATAAGAGGAAGTACTGTCGATTCCATCGTAATTACGGTCATGACACCGAACAGTATTTTCAGCTCAAGAATGAGATCGAGGCACTCATCTGGTGGGGGTTCCTTGCCAAATTCTAGCTCAATCGCTCGACCAAGCCATGCACCAATCAATCGCCATCGTCGAAAGAGATCCATCAAAACTTACCAACGACTGGGGTGATCAACATGATTTCTAGACGATCAAGAGCCAGAGGGACAACATCCAAAGAAGAATTGGCTAAAAGGCAATGATTCAATGAGTGTATTTCTTTTTTAGATGATGATGTAAGAAAAATTCAAACTTTCCATGATGATGCTGTCGTCGTCTCAATGATGATAGCAAACTATGATGTAAAGAGGATCCTAGTTAATAATGAAAGTTTGACTGACGTTTTATTTTACTCCACTTTCTCCTGAATATTGATGTCGATCGAACGACTTCGAAGAGTCTCCATTCTCTTAGTCGAATTTATCGGAGACGCTGTCGACGTTGAAGGAGAGCTCGATCTTTCATTAACCGTAGGAACAAAACCTCGACAAAGTACTATTATTTTGATTTTTTTGATCGTTAGAGTCCCATCGGTATACAATGCCATATTCGGAAGATCATGACTCAATGCTCTTAAGGTGATAGTATCGACGTATCATTTATTGATCCAATTTTTGACTAAAGTCCGAGTGGGAGAAATGTGAGGCGACCAACAAATTATCCGATGTTGCTTCGCAATCATAATAAACACAAATAACCCAGAAGATCCCTTGCCATTAGAAAGGCTTGATCAATGAGAGGAGGAAGAAAGGGATGAGCCGATCGAACAACTGATCCCAATTCCATTAAAAAAAGATGACCTGAGCAATGTTATTCAAATCGGATCACAACTTCAAATAATGGAGCAAGAACAGCTAATTCAGTTACTAAGGGCCAATGCTGACGTATTCGCTTGGACAGCAACCAACATGTCAGGTATACCTCCAAAAATAATCATCCATCGACTTAACGTTAATCCAAACATCAAGTCGGTGAGGCAGAAAAAATGACCATTCACACCTGAGTGACAAAAGATTATCGACAAAAAGATGGATAAGCTCCTCACGGCAGACTTCATCAGAGAGACCCATTACCTAGAATGGCTTGCAAATATCATCATGGTAAAAAGACCAATGAAAAATGATGTATCTACATTGATTATACTAATCTGAATGAAGCATGTCCGAAGGATAATTTTTCTCTCTCAAAGATCGACCAGCTGATCGATGTGACATCGAGACACCGACTCTTAAGCTTTATAGATGCTTTTGCAGGATATAACCAGATCTAAATGGCCTCCGAAGCTGAAGAACATACCACCTTCATCATTGATAAAGGAATTTATTGCTATAAGGTCATGTCATTTGGACTCAAAAATGCGGGAGCAATCTACCAACGACTAGTGAGCAAAGTTTTCAAACCACAAATTAGGCGAAACATGAAAGTATATGTCGATGATATGCTTGTAAAAAGTGCTCGAAGTTAGGATCATATCCGAGACCTAGAAGAAGCTTTTGACACACTCTGATGATACCGAATGAAGCTAAATTCGATCAAATGTGCCTTCAGAGTGACGACCAAAAATTTTTTTGATTTTCTTATTTCATATAGAGAAATTGAAGTAAATCTCAAAAAAATAAAAGCAATCATCGATATGAAGCATCCTACTTCAAAGAAGGAGGTGCAACAGCTCAATGGAAGAGTCGCTGCACTCAGTCGGTTCATCTCCAAATCTGCCGAATGATGTCTTCCATTTTTCAAGACTCTATGGTAAATTAAAGATTTCTCTTAGACCGACGAATGCCAAGATCTTTTGAAGAGTTAAAGAAGTACCTGACGACTCCTCTGCTACTTGTAAAATCGATGGAAGGAGAACCATTTTATTTATACCTGGCTACGTCTGATGAAGCTGTTAGATCAGTTTTAGTCAGAAAAGATAAAAATCGGGTACAACACCCCATATACTATGCAAGCAAAGTGCTTCATAATGCCAAAATTCGATACTCAAAAGCTGAGAAAATGATCTATGTCTTGATTATTTTGACACAAGACTTCGGCCCTATTTTCAAGCCCATACGGTGCATGCTCTAACCGACCAACCCCTGAAGTCGATCTTACATCGATCAGACACTTCAGAAAGAATGGCGAAATGGATAATAAAACTTAGTGAATTCGACATCCACTATTGCCCACGTCCGTCGATGAAGGCCCAAGTTTTGGTTGATTTTATTGTCAAGTGTATCATATCAGACATGAAATCCAATCAAGAAATAATCTATAACTCAACAGATGACACCGCCAAAATCGATCATGATTCGGCTTGGGTGTCACATGTCGATGGAGCCTCGAGCGCCCTCAAAAGCGGAGCTGAACTTATCCTTACGAATACCGATGGATCGATCATAGAATATGTGCTCCATTTCAACTTCAAAGCTTCGAATAATCAAGCCGAATATGAAGCTCTTCTTGCTGGTTTGAAGATTGCCAAAAAACTCAGTGTCGAAAAGTTGAAGACGTTTACCGACTCTTAACTCATTGCGGGACAAGTCAACAGCGAATACAAAGCCCGGGATTCGAAGATGCAAAAATATTTGGAGAAAGTGAAAGACCAAATTTTCATCTTCAAATATTTTAACATCTTGCACATTCCTAGAGCAAAAAATGCTTGGACCGACGCACTCTCTCGACTCGCCATCACAACCCCTACCGAACTCAACTGAACATATATCGAATATCTCGATACACCGAGTATCGAAAAGGTGGAAGAAGTTTTGCAAGTCGATAACGAGCCAAGTTGGATGGATTCAATTATCAAGTATCTAGCTGAAGAAGTCCAACCCGACGATCCATCGGAAGCAAAACGTTTAAGGTAGACTACCTCGTAATATATAATGATGGACGGACAACTCTACAAATGATCCTTTTTCCTTCCACTATTAAAGTGCCTGGGATCCACCAATGCTGACTATGCACTTCGAGAAGTTCACGAAGGAATCTGCGAGAACCATTTGGGTGGTAAGTCCCTCGCCTATAAGATCCTTTGGCAAGGGTATTATTGGCCGACAATGCAGAAGGACGCAATCAAGTTTGTCCGAAAGTGTGAGCCATGTCAAAGATATGTCAACATCCAATGACAACCAGCGATGCAACTAACACAGATCATAGCTCCATGGCCATTTGCACAGTAGAAAATTGACATTCTTGGACCTTTTCCCCCGACATTTGGATAAAAAAAGTTCTTGATCGTCGCTGTTGATTACTTTATGAAGTGGATGGAAGCCGAACCTTTGGCACAGATTACGAAAAGTAAAATGAAAGATTTTATTCAAAAATTCATAATCTATCGATTCAGACTCTCACATACAATCATAACCGACAATGGTCGATAATTTGACAATCAAAATTTCGAAGACTTCTGCGCAGCACATCATATCGCGCACAAGTTGACATCCGTCGGTCATCCATAGTTGAATGGAGAAGCTGAAGTCACGAACTGAACAATCCTTCATGGCTTGAAAACTCGGTTAATGAGGCTAAAGAACTTTGAGTAGAAGAAGTACCTTCGGTACTATGGGCATACCGAATAATCCTCCAAATTTCAATGGGTGAATTGCCTTTCAACCTCGCTTATGGGTTAGAGGCGGTGATTCTCATCGAAATTGGGCTATCTTCGATGCGGATTGAGAGATATGATGAAACAAGCAATTCGGATCGTCGAAGGATAGATTTGAATTTGCTACTTGAAATTTGACAGTAGCTTAACTCAGAATGATGGCCTACCGACAAAGAGTTGCCAGATATTATAACAAAAGGGTTAAACCAAAGAAAATCTGTCCTGGTGACTTAGTTCTATGGAAGGCTGAAGTATCTAAACTGTTGGACCAAGAAAAACTCTCTCCAAATTGGGAAGAATCCTATTAGGTAGCAGAGAGCCTTCGATCTGGAGTGTATCGACTCGAGATACTTGACGGAATGAAAATTTCTCAAACATAGAATGCAGATAACATTAAAGTATATTTTCAATGAGATCAGCCCCATGTATTTTCAAAAAATATGAATAATGAATTTTTATGTGAACTTTCCTTCAAAGGAGGAAGAGGATTCCTTTCCGCAAAGAAGTATATAAAAAAAATTGATTGACAATGGATCACGATCGACTTATCAGCAGCAAACTATTGCTATAGCTGACCAACTATCGGCTCATTGCAGCTAATTAGTCATTAATATGTTTTGTATACAGCAAATCGGTCAACCGACCGATCGATTGTCAGGATGCTATGGATGATCAACTATCGATGTATTATAGCCGACTGACCCTCAGCACTCTACAGTCGGCAAAATTAAATCACCGAACAACCATTTGCGATCGTCAAACAATGTCTTATTCAACGATGAATTTCAGTCGACACCTCTTAAACAAAAATAGCATGAATGAATGAAAATAAGTTGGCCAACTATAGCAGAATGGTTGATCGACTGAGTTGCAATCTACTCCGACGCACGACTTCTTTACAAAAGAAGAAGCATCAATCTACTGATCATGAAGTAGTTAGTTGTCCCTACCTAGTTAAGAATGCAACTGATATCGATTTGGCCATGACCTAGTCGAAGGATGATTGACTTGCATTCGATCGTATTAATCAAAAGACGGTTAGTAAAAAGCCGATCGAAAGTTGGCTAGAAACTGATCGAAGGTTGGCTAATCCCTGACATATGAACGTTTGAACAAACAACTAAGTCTTGAATGACTAAAAAGCAAATTGTAAGTTGGTTAAATGTTAACTTCAAGTCAATTGAAAGTCAATCGATAGTTAGTTAAATAAAACTGACTAATAATCAAAAAACAATTGATCTGATGCAAATATGTTATGGACAAAGTATTATTTCATTACTATAAAGAAGATTACAAAATGGGCTATCGATCCTTACAAAATTTGAACTACAAGTTTCAAAAGAAGATGAAATACATGTTCATTCGACGACCAATTGCTTCGAAGGGCAATCGAGAGAGTCTTGAACTTCAATCAACGATGCGGCATCAGTCAGTGGAACCACATCTATCGGTGCAACTCCTTGAAGATCTATCAAAACTTTGGCAACTAGCTCAGAAGCGAAGTCCGTCGATGTCAAAGCATTCGCTGCATCTTCGACCGCAAGTGCTACCAACGTTGATGGAGCAGAAGTATCGGTTGGAGCACCACCGCCTATTGGACTGGCTGCTGGTCTGCCGGCCCCTCTCTTTTCCTCCTCTTCAGCACCAAGAATAACGATGCTGCTGAGGTCAAGGTCAGAAAAGAGCTATTGGACAGCATCCCAACCATCATCAAACCTAAGCCAATAGGAAGCCTCACTTTCTTGAAGGATTAGGGTCTTCTGGTCGTATGAGGCCTTGAATTCTTCAATGCCCAGCACTTTTGCTCGACTGAGATCCTGTCGTAGAATCTTAATTTCTATCCTGGCCGAAGATAACTCTCCGTCGATAGTTTGCCACTTTTGATGTAAGTCCGCTGCCTCCTTAGCCCAATTATCGTGGTCTTACTCTAGCTTGTTCACCGCACGCTTCTTCTTCTTGATGCGACTCTTTTGGGCCTTCATCTCCACCTGAGCCGACTTAAGGTTGGATTGAACCGACTCAAGTTTGGATTTAATCGACCCAAGTTTGACTCTTAGACGAGAGACTTTATTGGACAAGTTCTTCTCCTAGGCAGTTGCATCTTTCTCGTGTTCCTTCAACCGTCAAATCATCGAGCCCCATTCGATGTTAGTAGCTGACACAAAGTCGAAGCACGTACGCCAAAGATCGACCATTCTATAGCAGGCTGACTCAAGTTCAGTCATGTCGTGAGCCCACTGTTCAAGGAGAATAAATTAAATTAGTCAAAAAAAAAGAGAGAAACAAAATGAATCGTCGACTTATCTCGATAAAAGTCAGGTAGAACGATCCAAATAAGTCGGCTAGGGTCCGACTCCTCCTCGACTCCCAGTCATTCAAAAGGAGAATGGCATGAACCAAACTCCTAGCCAACTGGGGGTCAAAAAAAGCTGAACTACCTTTAGGGATCCGAATATCGATTCGTTCGAAGTCCGTATATCCACAGCTCCCAGTCGGTACTGAAGAAACCAACGCTTTTTGTTTCCTTCTGGTGGATGATTGTTCTGGAGGCACTGACATCCACTCAGGTGTGGACGAAGATGGTGAGCGCCCTCGACGAACCAAAGTTGATCGCAAAGCGAGCGCAGTAACAGTCGACTAAGCTCCCGACACAGAAATAACAATCGGAACATCGATGATGATGACGTCTTTCTTCGATTGTGTGACGATCGAAGGGGCTTTGAAAGTCGCAGTAGCCTCCAAAGCATGCAAAGGCGACGACGAAAGAAGCTATCAGTAGAGCATTGGCAACGTCGATAGAATCGGGGACAATCGAAGGATCAATTGCCCGACTCTTCTTCGCTGTGCATGATGAATCGGCACCGAGTGCCATCCTTTTTTGAGTACCGAATTGATGAACTTCATCTTTGAAAAATCCAGCAGAAAGATGTATCCCTACAAAATCGATCAATAAAATCAAGTTAATATCGAAAATCGATAGAAGGAAAGAAAATCCAAAACTACAGACACTAAATATACCTATGGACGGTGCCTGATCAAGTTCGACATTGTACAACGCCGCTTTGATAATCAGGCTTCTCTAAGGAGAAACTTTCATGTCCTTCAGCTTAAGAAAATTCTCCTGATCAATCGGATCCATTCGACTATTTTCGTTCGAAAGGACATTCGGCTCCCCCCACATCGACGGAAAATCCCAAAGAGTAGGGAAAGAAACAAAAAAGAACTGAGTCTTCTAATCATGGATGAATGATGGAAGACCAGTGATAAAAGAAAGTCTTCTCCTCGGGATAAAATACCACCATCTGTCGGTCTTCGGATGGGATCGAAGGGTGAAGAAAGGCCTGAATAAGAAAAGTCGAGGGTTCGTTGGGATTAACCAACATAGCAAAGCAAAGAAAATTAAAAGCCAAATAGAGTTCGGTGCTAACTGGATCGGACATACTCTATAATAGTCGAAAATATTCCGAAAAAACTCCAAAATGGAAAACCTAAGGCCCGACCTAAGGTTTTCTAAATAAAAGGCTATAAAGCCCGATGGAGGCGAATTCATCCGACCGTCATGGCCAAGAACCAACAACCGAAAGTCCTCCATAATTCGATACTAATCCCAAAGTCGCTCCATGATCGATGTCGTCAGGATAGACATTTCGACTGTCGGACCTCACGACAAACTACTATGATCAGCCATGCATGTGATAATAAAATAAAAGAAAAGAAATAAAGATGTCAAAAGAAAGGTTCGAACTTTGAACATGAGGGCTAAAGAGCGAGAGGACAAGCAAAGTTTCCAAAAGCTATTACTGTTGAAAGCAATGGAAGAAAAACTTTCAAAAGGGATCAGTATATATAGGATCTACTAACAGTCAAGATGCACAAAAGTCTTCCCAGATATTGACACATGTTGATCAAAGAATGGCTGAGTATCAAATTTCTCGGGCTTCACGATCGTGCATCCATTAATGACGACTATTGCAATCCTCGAAGCGCCTTACAAAAAATTCATCGAAGATCATGGTGATCGTTAATGACAGGTGGCAGAACGAAATTCAAAGCAATGCCACATGTTAACCCCTGCATTTGGTGCATCAAGATAAAATGTCAAATAATCGCATCGGACTTGGGCGTGGGGGACAACTATTGGAGGATGATAATCCGCCACCCGACTCATTAGCTTACGGTCGACTTACCATTGGACACTACCAATCGTTCATCGACTGATGATCGATGATGGTCGACCTATCAATTCTCCTATCGATACATAGACGAGAGGATCGATTCATAGTTATCCGATTAATGATCAATTTGATAGATGATGGCTAGATTTTTCTTTCGATCGATTGCCGCTCGATGCCAAGCCTTTCAGTCGACTGTCGTTCAATTTCAACTTTCTCAATCGATCAATCGATCGATCGATCGATTGACAAAATAAGTCGGTTGATCAATTGACTGATCCATAGTCAGTCAGGCCCCAAGTCAGTCGACTAACCGACGATCGATCGGCTACAAGTCAGCCGACCGACCAACTTATCCGACTCTTGATCGATCCTACAAAACCGCCTCCGAAAAGAGCAGGCCACGATGATTAGTGGGTGGCTTTAACTACTCACCCATGATCATACTACACCAAAAAAAGAGGGATCCACGTACTCGATAGTTATCACTCCGACACCTATAAAAAGAAGATAACCTGATTAATTTGGGAGGATATTTTTTCTACTATTTTTAGAGCAAACTCTATCTCTTTGTTCTTTATTTTTCTGCTCGACCAGTCCATCCTTCTAACTTAAGCATCGGAGGATCCCCGCTAGAGCTAACTCTGGTCAATGCGGACTTGTCTTTGTAGATTTTTTGGTATTCGATTGTAGGTGTAGGTGGATTGGCCGCAACACCTATGATGAGAGAAATGATAATGTCTCGACATTTTTCTAGGACCCATAAATGTTACTCTAGTTACCATCATATCTATTTTTCAGTTGACTTTCTAGAATTTTTGGATGGTATATTCTTGATTGTGTTTTCATGTGGATCCATTGATGTTGATTTTAGATGTATTGATGGTCTTAAGTTTCTTATAGAATTCACTTCGTTATTGGTAAAACATTGCAACATGGTAAGAACTTTTACTACAAAGGATTGTTCCGAACCTATAATTGAAGTTAGATCTTAAGTCATATAGCATTACAAAAGTTAGAGTAGTTGATTTAGAAAGAAGCTCATTCTTCTTTGTGCTTGAAGGAGAGTTTAGGGAGCACATCTCAGGTGGTTGGAGCAACTATTTTGAAATTTTTTATGGGGCTCAAGGCACAATGATCATAGACTCCACTTGCTATCCTGGGAGATGGTTTACCAGTCTGTAGAGGATGAAGGTCTTGGGATTCAGTCTCTCTTCATCATGAGGAAAGCTTCGATCATTAGGCATACCACTAGATTTCTTATCCAGCTGCTTTGTTTATGGAGCAAGATAATGAGGGCTCGGTATGGCACATAGAGTCAGGGGCATGAGGTCCAAGCTGTTCGGGGTTGCTCGAAGAAGATTTATGCTCACGCCTTAGTAGCTTTAGCCTAGATCAGATAGTTGATTGGGGATAGAAGGTCGGTGGATGTAAGCCAGGATGCTTATATTTTTAGCTTGTCTCTTATCCAGTGGCTGACCTATGTTAACATAGAGGTGGATGACCAGCTTTGAATTTATGACCTACTTACTGTTGACGGTAGGGACTGGAGAGCACAAGACATCATCCATCTTTTTGGTGGTCCATTCATGGATCGAATTCTCACCATCCTGATTTTGATCCATCATAGCCACAAATTGAGATTGTAGGGCCATTCTTGTTGCCCAAGAGCTCATATGAGAGATCTATTCGAGATATACAGGCCTAGGGCGAGAATCAGGATTGAGGCAGCCTGGATCTGGAGAGTGGTTGCTCATCTCAGGATTAGACTATTTCTCTAAAAGGTTGCATGGTTCCAACTTCCGATACATATATTACTCAGAGATAGAGGTGTGGAGCTTACGATTTTCTATTTAGTCTGTGGATTGGAGAATGAGTTGACAAAGCATGCCATCCTGTGATGTCAAAGAATAAGGCTGATTTGGAGGAGGGCGAGTGGTCAACCATGGAAGGAAAGTGGTGGTACTTTTCTAGACCACTTACCGAATGCGATTTGCTAGAGTACTAATGAGAGATCAACCTGTGCTTGGGAGGGAAGGATGGCATAGTCGCCTACCAAATCTACCTCTTTAGAAACAGCTTGGTCTTCGAAGTAGAGGGTGGTACCCGCTCAATGAGTGCTGGAGAGAGCCTTTTGATTGGTCGCTAAGTACAACCGCTTCGACACTGCTGACTTGCTCCTTGATGCCTCTAATTTTTGGGGCCTCTATATTGCTCTTGCGGTGATTCGAAAGATTATTTTCATTTGCTAGAGACTCCCTCCTTCGAGGTGTGTTAAGGTAAATTTTGATGGTAGCATCAGAGATGATAGGGGTGGTATGCTAGATTACTGGCGACAGGAGGATCATATCTCTTTGAGCCTTTCATCCCCGAAGCTAAGCTTTGCATTGCTTAGGCTGGCATTGTCTGTGTCCAGTAGAAGCTATGGACAGAGAGGATCATCATTGAGAAAGACTCTGCTACTATGATAGACTAGATTCGAAGCGACACGATGCAGTTGGAAGCCCATCCGCTTCTTTATGATATTCAGACCTCCTTTCATGACTTCATTATGATTTTTGCTCAGCACATCTTTCAGAAGATAAAAAATGCCACTAATTGAGTCGCCTCTTATATGGCTGAGCACACTAGTGACTGAATCTAGCATCGTGGTCAAACTTATCCCCATCTTGCAAGATATTTTATTTTTTGACTTTTTGAGATGTACTCATGCTAAATTGGTATAAGCACTTGCTTGTTAAAAAAGAAAAAGAAAAAAAAAAAAAGAGAGTTTAGAAAAGAGAAGGATGCCTTTAACAAATATTACATCAACTTATTGGGAGTAGACTTTATGTCAGAGCACTACATAGATGAAGATGAGTATTGTGGGTGAAAAAGTTGGTTTTGAACCATTAGTGGCAAGCACGTGATGGACTTGCGCACTTGTTGGGAGGAAGGAGGGTCCGAAAAAACTTGGACCATGTGTGAGTTAGAGTCTATTTATTTTTTGAGTCGGGCTCTAATATATCACAAGTTTGGTCTAAGCCTAAGCCCATTCAAGATCCGAAATGAAGCCCAATTGAAGGCTGAGATCAGCTCGATTCAATTACTAAATAGGTGGGCTCCTCTCTCCCAATAATTCATCCAACAACTTCACCATTCAATAGAATATGGATACTATTTAGTAGAGAACTGAACCAGCCGAAAAGCCCTAATCAACAAACAATCAAAATACCAGAATGAAATTGACTTTACAAAGCCGAGCATCACATACGGAGGATTTTTCAAAGTTAACGGATCTGAACGTCACTGTTTCACCAAATGTTCACTATTTTCTTATAAGCACCTTACAAGCAGATGAAATGATCATGATGTCATCAGCTTAACTACTTGAATCAGCATGCATCCAAAGACTAACAAATAGATTTCTATATAAGAACAGATTTTTAAAACTAGTGGTTTTATAATATATTATATCCATTAGCAAACCACCATAGTTATATATACCCCATGTTACTATTCCCATAAACCACATTGGTAAAACAATTAAACTAAATTTCCCATTTTGATAGCAGACTCTCTATTGAAGAATAAAAAGTGCCTACTGCTGATTCCAACCAAATCCAATTGTGTTTGGGCCGAGCTCGAATATAGATTTTTCAAAAAATATTAAGCCAAAATCCAACCCAAAGTCCCAACACATTTTGAGCGGGGCTCACATATGGACATGGCTTGGATTAGCTTGACTCATTTCCAGCCCTAGAAGGTAGTGGGTGGCAACACAAGCTTTGAGGAGGGTAGAGAAGGTGAAGGAGAGGGTAAAAGGGGCGAGTAAAGGTGGAGAAAAAGATGGAGTGGAAGAGAAGGATAATATGATGAAGTCTCAGATAAAGAAGGTAGCCATGAGGCTTATTGAGGTGATGGTAGCCGATGATAGCATCAACAATAAGAAAAAGTTAAGAACAAGATGAGGAAGGAGAGGAGAACCGAAGAAAGAAGAGGAGAGTTTTCTTTTATATATATATATATATATATATATATATATATATATTTATATATATATAAAATACTTAAGAAGTTATAACTTATCATCCAGCCATTTTAATCATAAGTCGACCTATCGTATAATAACTTTGAGCTACCATCTAGTGAGCAACTTAGTTTACCATGCATTTTGGGTTACAGGCATCCAAATAAACTAAATAACCTACACCCACAACTTGAGTTACATCTGACTGCATTTAAGGATTCCAAATTGCTCCCGATGGTAAAGAATATTGGAAGGGGTCTAAGCAGCAAAAATGATAATACCAGCAAGCAAACTACCTTGCAAATCTTGGTAGGTGTTATCATATGAAAACAAAATTTTCCACGAAATTTGATCCGGCTAACTAAAGTTGGCTATCCAATAGGCTCCTCTTATAGAAAAGAGCAAGCCTAAATCTCTAATAAAACATGGATAGGGTTGCCAATGAGTTGAGTCGAGCTTCAGTTTATTTAGGTTAGCTCCATGATGCTTGAGTAAAACTTCCATATTGACCAGTTCGAATGTATACGAACTTGAAGAAGCCAATCGTTAAATCAAGTCCAAGCTCTTCATGAATAGCTCAGTTAATTTGCATCTATAAATATAAACTTGGAAAGATAATAATAAAAAAAGAAGAAGAAAAGGAAGCAACGAATGCTAGCAAAAGTGACAATGAGTTGGGCCAGCCTACGAAGGTCAGGTCAAGTTAGACCCCTATCATTTGCAGCATTTACATATCCTTGAGGCAACCGAAAATAGGGTTGGAATTGGTCCACTAGTTTCTTAATATGCGGGCAATCTGGCCTTCAATGAGATGCATTATTTAAAAATGAAGCAAGCAAGGTGTATTATCAACCCATGCTAACATCCCATCCAATTTCATAGTTGAAGATGCAAATTTTCAGGAAAACAGCTATTACTAAAACTAAGCACGAGTCGCAAGCTACGGTCTAATATCTTATTTCTTAAGCAAGCAAGAGTTGCTTTAATCTAACCCATTATGATCAGACTGGCACATTTACTGTTCTTGTTCTAGAGGACCGTAAAGCTTGTTTAGAATCAGGTTTCTATATGAAACTAGATAAAAAATCACTCTACTATAGATTTAGGTTACCAAGTCCCGCAACAATTATAGTATTTGAAAATAATGAACAAATATGGGCAAGTCAAAATAGGTACAGGATTTTTTGCGAGCGTGTAGCTCCGCTCGCATAAACTAATAAATGCTTGCACCATTTAGTCCCATATCGGATGGGAAAAGAGCATGAGAGAGCGGCACTCTGGATAAGTGGAGACGCTGGGCCACTCTGAAACCATACTTACCTGGACGGGGTCGATGGGTGATCAAAATGGCCCATGACCTGGGCTAGGGGCCCTCATTGCACTTTGAGGGAGCCCTGGCTTACCATCTCCCCAAGCGGGAGAGTGGACGTCATAATTTGTGATAGAGGGGGATTCGCGTTCGCGCGGCCCCTGCCTAGATCCTAAAGCAAAATTTTATTCTCCTGTCTTACTTAAAATTTTATTTTTATTCTTCTGTCCTACTTAAAATTTTATTCTCCTGTCCTACTTATGACCTGGGAGTTATTTCCATGGGCCTCAGTTGCTTCGTGCGAACGAAGCATGAGATCATCCATTGGCTATGTTTGGTTTCATAGGTTTGAGTTCGACTCCTCCCAAAGCATTGGGGACCGAACTTGACCTTCAGGACTCCGTTCCCGCAATTACAGAGGTGTATTGTGCTACCGCCTGTGATGTCAATGGCATTAATGGTAACTTTCTAATCTTATACCTTAGTCATGCCTATTTGTTATCCATATCATTATGAGAATAGAATGATTTTTTTCTATATAAGTTTTGCCTTCATAAACATAATTTTTTTTTTTTTATAGGATGGACGACTAACATGATGCATCATATCCTGCAATACATTATAAAAGATCCGTACTCTATAGGCAGATGTGTTAGATTTAAGTTTTAGTGGGGGTTGATTTTTTTTTTTCTTTTGTAAGTTGAGCTTGAAAGAGGAGATTATGTCTACTTCTGAGTCGAGTTACCCATGTCACAATTCGAAATGGCGTCATCGACCTAACTTATTCCCAGAAGATTTATTAAAATATTGTTTTCAAAAATAATCATAGCTATATAAGTCTCGGTAAAAATAGATGGATAAATATATGCGAGTGACACCTCCCCACCCCCGGTCCCCACACCCCACCTCCCCCGCCCCCCCTGCTGACTTGGTCAACGCGATCAACCTGGAACTGGAGATCTTAGCCTCTTCCCCCCAACCCCCTCTCTCTCTCTTTCTATTCTTAGTCTATCTTCCGTTCACTAGCCCCTCCCTCCCTCCCGTCAACGTAGAAGAGAACCAAAGGAAAGGAAAGATAAAAACCAGCGGCTCCTAATCTTCACTCCCACCCATGGCCGCTGCCCTTTCCCTCCTCCCCTTCCTCCTCCTCTTCCTCATCCCACCGGCATTCTCCGACTCTCCGGCGCCAGAGCTGGCCACATATTCCGAGGTCAATGCCCTCCTCCTCCTCAAGCAATCCTTCACCAACGCCACCGCTCTCTCCTCCTGGAACTCCGGCAATTCCTCCCACCCCTGCAAGTCCGAGCCCGGGTGGGCCGGCGTCATCTGCTCCCGCGAAGGCACCATCATCAACCTCAACCTTGCTCGCATAGGCCTCTCCGGCCGCGTCAACGCTGACGCCCTCTTAAGCTTGAAAGACCTCCGCTCTCTAAGCTTCGATGAAAACTCCTTGTCCGGCACCCTCCCTCCTCTCCGTCAGCTCCCCGCCTTGAGAGCCGCCTTCCTCTCCCGCAACCAATTCTCCGGCTCCCTCCCCGACGACTTCTTTGAAGGCATGACTCACCTCAAGCGGCTTTGGCTCCATGGCAATGCCCTCACCGGTCCCATCCCTACCTCCCTTTCACAGGCCATCAACCTCCAGGAGCTGCGCCTCGAGAACAACCACTTCACCGGCTCGCTTCCGGCGCTCGCCTTGCCGTCTCTCTCCTCCTTCAACGTGTCGAACAACGACATTGAGGGGGAGATCCCGACGACCTTCTCCAAGTTCAATTCCACTTCGTTTGAAGGCAATTCGAGATTGTGCGGCGAGAACAAGCCATGCGCCGCGCCGCTGGTGATGTCGGCATCAAGAAGCTCGAGTGGGAAGGTGGCCACGGCGTGCATTGCGCTGTTCCTCCTTGCATGTGCAGTGGCGGTCGGCACGTCGGCGATGAAGAAGAACCCGGTGGGAGACTCGGACACGCTCGGGATCGAGCACAGCAAGATCGAGGCCGGGGACGGCGGCGGCGGCGGCTCGCCTCGGAAGGACTACGCTAGGGTGATGAGCCATCAACAGCGTGAGCCGGGGCACAACCGGAGCGAGTCGGGCGGTGGAGAACACAGGAGGACGGGGTCGACGACCAATCCGGGCGTTAACGGAGGGGATGCGGGAGGGGGAGGCGGGGCGGGGGACCTCGTGGTGGTGAACGAGGGGAGGGGGGTGTTCGGGCTGCCGGATTTGATGAAGGCGGCGGCGGAGGTGCTCGGAAGTGGCGGCTTAGGGTCATGTTACAAGGCAGTGATGGGGAACGGGGTGGCGGTGGTGGTGAAGCGGGTGCGTGACATGAACCGGGTGGGGAAGGAGACGTTCGACGTCGAGATGCGGCAGCTGGGGAGGCTGCAGCACCCTAACTTGCTGCCGCCGCTGGCCTACCATTTCCGCAAGGATGAGAAGCTGCTGGTCTCCGAGTTTGTTACCAAGGGGAGCTTGCTCTATCTCCTCCATGGTGAACTTCTCTCTCTCTCTCTTTTCTTTTCTTTTCTTTTCTTTTCACATCTGGAACCAACCATTTTTTAATTTGAAGCCATGCCATATCGGTTCTGGATTAATTATATTATATGGAGATCTATTTTGGGGAATGTCAGGTGATCGCGGCGCCGACCACGCGACTTTGGACTGGGGGACCAGGCTGGGGATCGCCGAGGGGATCGCCCGGGGCCTGGCTTACCTCCACGCAGAGCTCAAGTCGGTGGACATCCCCCACGGCAACCTCAAGTCCGCGAACGTCCTCCTCACTGCCGACTTCAAGCCTGTGCTCGTCGACTACGGCTTCGTCCCCCTCGTGAACCCCTCCACCGCCTCCGTCACCCTCTTCGCGTACAAGTCTCCGGAGTCCCTCCTCCAGCGCCACGTCTCCCCCAAGTCCGACGTCTACTGCCTCGGCGTCATCCTCCTCGAGCTCCTCACCGGCAAGTTCCCCTCCCAATACCTCACCAACGCCAAAGGGGGGACCGACGTCGTGCTCTGGGCCACGTCGGCGATCGCCGAGGGCCGGGAGGCGGAGCTGCTGGACCCGGCCATCGTGGCGGAGGCGAAGAAGCCGGTGCCGGAGATGAAGCGGCTGCTCCGGGTCGCGGTGGAATGCGTGGAACCGGAGCCGGACCGGCGGCCGGACGTGGGGGAGGTGACGGCGAAGATCGAGGAGGTGGTGACCGCGCACGCCGCCGCGGAGGCGGAGAGGGCGCCACCGCCGTCGCACACGGCGTACGTGAGGGATGGAGTCGGGGAGCGGTCGGCCCGCCGGGTCGGGGGCGTCGGGGAGCGGTCGGCGCGGCGGAGCGACGACAGCGTCTCGTTCGCCATCTCGTGACGACGCGATTTGCCAGGGACATTTACTATCAGGAGACGATGGTTGGTGAAATACCAAGGTTGCGTCCATCACGTTTTCACACGAACACGCCTTCTTCTTCTTTCTTTCTTTCTTTCTTTCTTTTTCCTTTCAATCAATAATGAAAATAGACGTTATTAGAGAGAATAAAATAGGGTTTGCATGGTTTGATCCAGGGATTCTCATATGTCAGACTCTTTCTATATATATAAACAGTCTTTTGCTATGTGATTAGAGGAGAATGTATAGCTTGCGAGGTTTATTGCCAAACACTAGAGTTGATTGTCTATAGATTTGTCAGCGACTGAGGCTTAAAGTATTTTCCTATTTTTCACCAAAATGTATTTTCGCATTTCAACACGCCCTCTATCTAGCATGGCCCTATTGCAACAGACCTAAATTTTTTTCCACTTCTTTTTCATCTAGAGTTGCAATGTGATGCAATATAACTCTTTTCTATCAATCAATAATGGACTTAATCCAATCCATAAGAGTTATAAGTTTCTTACAACAGATACGACTATTGAATTTTAATTTATACAACATTCTTTAATCAAATTATATACAACATAAATACTATGGTTGGTTATGTTTTTTCAGTATCGTTATCAATAAGATAAACATCATTCTCTCACTATTATGTCCTCAATGGTAAATATTTAGTATTGTTTCTTACCTCCATCCTTAACTTTCCATCTAATAATCATGCCTGCCAGCCATCTTACTAAAATTGCAGCAAGTGACACATAAAATAAATAAATAAATAAATAAAAAGAAATATCATTCATCTCTTGCACCATGGCCTATAAAAATTAGAAGAATCTTTGATTTTTTTGCTTACACTATTAATCTATCTACCATTGCATGCTCTCATCATTCATGTTTTCATTGTTGCAGCATACCCCTATTATAATATTAGTAACATATTCTTTTCTTTCCAAATAATGTTCCTTTTATTATCTTCTTTAAAATTTTTTCTTATTCTTTGCAATAAGATATGCTATTGATTTGTAACATGAAACCAAAGCTTTACTTTTCAACTTGCAGGAACATATGGGCAAGCATTTTTGTGCATAGAGAAAGATAATGGACACCCAGTTATCATAATTTGAAAGGAAGGGAGTGACCTCATCAAGAGAATGAAGAGATTAACCTTTTTTTATATGAGAAGCAGGCTAATGTCAAAGAGTTGTGACTGATTGTAAAAATACTCATATGCAGATGAGAGAGTTCTAAATTTTGGATTTCTCTTTTGATGTACGGATTATGGTTTGGGGGATTATGAAGGGAACTACTTATTTTTCTTTATATAAGTAAACTGGATTCACATTTTCTCTTAGTTTTTGCACCCTTCCTTTCTTTCCTAAATATTTCAATGATTATAAAAGAAACAGCGTGCACATAATGCATGAAACAAAGAAATCGAAGACTTTTTTATAAATTTAAAAAACTAATAATTGACAAAGACACAAACAAATCCATTATTTTGGAGGAGTTAAACTAGAAGCAAATGAAATATTTAACATCTAATGCACCCTAAGCTATGCTATTCATTCTACTCAAATTGCAAAGCCAATACTAGCCTGTTCCCTCGCATAGGAATCATTTATATATTTCTTTTCAATTATATATTATCTTCTATCAATAAACTACCATATTGCATTCCTAAAATACTTGTTTATGGAAGAGGGCCATGAATTTGGCCAGTCCAAAAACATAAAAAAGGAAATATATAACTTTTTTATATTACATTTCAATTTAGAATGTAATTAGTCTACAAACTCAGCCACAATGTCTATTATCAGAAAACCCTTTTAAGACCATGAAATATCATGATTTTTTAATAAGCCACAAGTGTATTTTGTATCATTCAAGGAATAAAAAAGGATTAACAAAAAACTAGGCTGCTTAAGTGGGACATTGGAGAATATTGAATGTGTGAAACAACATACTAGCAAGAACTGAAAATTATAGTCAAACAAAGGCTCTAATATTTGAAGTCTAGAAACATAATCATAAAATAAGCAAAATATGTTATTAGAAACATGTGAAATTATATAAAAACTAACCGAGGAATTTGTTTCAAGCAGATCCATATTGGTTTTCTCAAGCGGGTTCAATTTGATAAATGCTTACAATTTTAATTTCTTTATATTAATATATAAAAATGATAGTATCTAAATCCGGGATTATTCCATCTCGATTTCATCAATTATTTATTTATTTTGAAAATATCTTTCTACTTTTTCAATAATACATGATTATTCCTCTTATTAAGTTTGATCTTTAAAGAAGAAAATATGAAAAAAAATTGTAGTGCTTTTAAAATCCAACCTAATAAAAAAATGGAGGGAGTTTTTTTTTTTCCAAATCAAATCATATTCTATGATTCTTTTTAGAATAGATTTGAAAAGAAAAAAAAAAAAAAGAGATCCCACAAAAGTATAGAAACACTGTGGATTTCACCTAAAAGCACTATCTAATAAAAATAAGAAAATATTATAAAATTCAAATTCCATTTGTTTATTATTACATTCTAAAATTAAAATATTATTTTTATGTACAATACTTTTGTAATTTATAAATATTTAACGTTTTGTTTTAACATATGCATTACATGTGTCTAGTGAAAGCTCATTAAAACAGTGAGACTAGCCATGGAATGAAACAGACAAAATATTTATTTCATATCCTGGACTGGAATTATACAGAGTATTCTAAATAGAAAAAAAAATAGAGCATATAATAATATAGTGTTTTTCAGGCTTGAAGTCATATAATTGCAGTATATTCTTCCATAATCTAAATAATGAAAAGTATTTTTTAGATTTCTAATATTGTAAAAAGGTAAGTACAAACATGACAATCAACATACAGAACTCTCTTCTAATAACATCCAATGATATAAAAGTAGCATAAAATATGAAAATGTAATTCGATTAGAAATACCTTCCGCTATTGATAGCTGTAAATTGATACTATTGAAACTTCTGCAGATATAGTTGCAACGTATGCCTTCTTCTACTTTATATTTATTCCCAATCACGTACCAGACTTCAAAACCTTAACTGTTTTGTATGGGAGTGCTTCTAAGCTTTTAGATCTCTCACTAGATGGTGTGTGACCAGATGATGATCTAAGCTTGGGGACCCTCCAGAACCACATCTCCATCAAATATGGATAACGTTATGGGATGATGGTAGGCAATAACTTGGAGCAGTAAATGAACCACTTAAGCCAAATATGGGTAACGGATAGGATGTGGATGGCTAACTGCTCATATTAATCCTGATTATACATGATTCCACATGGGACCCACATCTGAATTCCAACATTCTCCTACTTGGTTCACCAATTTATGTCAATATTCAAATCCTCAAATCTATCGTTAAAAGAAACAAAATGTATGAATCATGATGACAAGTCCTTTAAGAGCGAGTATTGTCTTTCATGCATCATAATATACTTTATTTCTTTATCATCATTCCAAAATAACTTAATGAATAAACCTTATGTTTATTCTAGGTCCAATTTGTTATTTTCAAATCGAAAGTATACAACAAAAATGAGAAATAACATATTGAATAAGAGTTAATTTCATTACAACCAAAAACTGTACAGACATTACATGATGGAACCAAGTCCCATATGATCTACATGATCCTTATAACTCTTTGATGGCATGCATTTTGTCAAAGGATCAGCAATCATCAATTCAGTGCAGGCATATTCAATGACCACTTTGTTTTTTTTAACACGTTTTCTTATATCTAAAAACTTGATGTCGATGCACTTGCTTCGACTACTACTTCTATTATTTTTAGCCAAGAAAACAACAGCTGAATTATCGCAGAATATCCTCAATGGCCTAGCAATCAAATCCACAATCCTGAGGCCAAAAATGAAACTCTTCAACTACACCATGCAAGGTAGCCTCAAAATAAGCGACAACTATGCCTTCATGATAGATGTAGCAGTCAATGTCGGTTTAGCACTCTTCCAAGAAATAGCTCCACTAGCAAACATGAAGATGTATCTTAAAGTTGATTTTCATGAATTGATACATCCAGCAAAGTTCGAATCAGAGTAGCCGACTACCCCAAGTTCATTTGATCTCCTATACATGAGCATGTAGTCTTTGGTCCCCTTAAGGTACCTCATCACCTTCTTCGCAGCTCTCCAATGGTCCATACCTAGATTACTCTGATATCTTTCAAACATTCCAACAGTAAATGCAATGTCAAGTCTTGTACAAATCTGAGCGTACTTAAGACTTTCAATAGTCGATGCATATGGAATACTTTGCATTTGTTTCCTTTTCAGGTCATTCCTCAAGCACTGGTTCAGATTGAACCTATCATCGTTCATAATGGGTGCCACACTTGGTAAACAATCCTTCATCTGAAATCTTTCTAATACTTTATTGATATAGGTTTCATGGAATAGACCTAAAATACCTCGAGATCTATCCCTATGGATCTTAATGCCAATGACATAAGATGCCTCACCCATATCCTTCATGTCAAAACTCTTAGAGAGAAATTGCTTCACCTCATGTAGCAACCCCTTGTCATTAGTTGCAAGTAGAATGTCATTCATATACAGAATGAGGAAACTAATTTTACTTGCACTAACCTTGTGGTATATACACTAATCCATAATGTTCTCTACAAAATCGAATGAAGAGAAAACATCATAAAATTTTAAATACCACTACAGGAGGCTTGTTTCAATCCGTATATGGACTTCTTGAGCTTGCAAACCAAATACTCACCATTACTAGAGGAGAATCCTTCTGGTTGTTTCATGTAAACTTCTTTCTTTAAGTCTCCATTGAGGAACGCCATTTTCATATCCATTTGATGCAGTTCAAAGTTAAAATAGGCTACCAATGCCATAATAATACGGAAGAAATCTTTCTTAGATACAGGAGGAAAAGTCTCCATGTAATCAATTTTCTCCTTCTAAGTAGATCCTTTAGCTATGAGTCTTGCCTTATATCTTTTGATGTTGTCTAGCGAATTCTTCTTGGTTTTAAAGATCCATTTGCATCTAATAGCCTTTACACCTTTAAGCAACTCAACAAGATCCTAAACTCTATTTGATGCCATTGAATTTATTTCATCCTCCATGGCATTGTACCATAATAGTATTGATTCACTGCAACTCATGGCTTGTGAAAATGTCTCTCGATCATTTTCAGTCCTAACATTATAGTCAGACTCTTGTAGGTACATAATATAGTCATTAGGAATTGTCGATTTTTTTATTCTAGTAGATCTTCTTAATGTTGTGTCATCATCCTCCTGAGAAGTATGCTCCATAATTGATTGTTCAATATTTTCTGATAATTGCTAAACAAGTTGGATCTACTTGATTGTTATCGGCAACTTATGGAGTCTGAATAATTGGTTGTACTACACCTATTTGAGATGCATTATGGATGACAACCAATCTATCACTTGAATGAAGTTTGAACATCCAAATGATCATTATTCCTAGAAAATGAGTTCCCGAGTTCGATTACTCCCACTAACCAAGTCATTCTCAAGAAATTTTTGCATTTCTTGACTCCACAAACCTAGTGGTAGGAGATGGACAATAGAATTTGTATCCTTTGGATCTCTTTATGGCATATCCAATGAAACATCCACTTATATATGGTCCTTGGGTCTAATTTCTTTCTCTTTGCGGATTATAAACTCTTATTTCAGATGGACATCCTCATATATATGTGCATGTATGTCACAAACTCGGATTTTCCAAACCTTTCCATAACTCAAATGGTGTTTCAAAAAGAGCCTTGGTTGAAACCCAATTTAATATATATGCTACCGTCTTAAGAGTTTCAGTCCACAAAGGATCTAGGAAAGCTTTGAAGCTACTAAGCATACTCTGCACACCATGTCCAATAATGTTAGATTTTTTTTTTTTCTACAATATCATTCTGATATAGAGATTCTAGGCATGGTGTATTGGGCAACTATCCCATGTTCCTCAAGAAATCTTGCAAATGGACTAGGTGCTTGTTCATTCTCAGTATATCTACCATAAAATTCACCTCTTCTATCTGATTTCATGATCTTTATTTACTTCCTACATTATTTTTCGACTTCTGCCTTTGAAAACCTTAAAGGTATCTAAGGCTTCATTCTTATTATGAAGCAAAGTAAATATACATGTATCGTGAATAATGGTCTATGAAAGAGATAAAATATTTCTAACCACACGAGTCCATGTTTAGACTATAAATATCTATATGTATGATCTCTAATATTCTCAAACTCCTCTTAGCACATTTCTTTGACATGTTAGTCTACTTTTCCTTTTATGCAATCTATACATGTCTCAAAGTCAGTAAAATATAGAGTACTAAGTACTTCTTCATTTATCAATCTTTTAATTCTATCAAGGGAATATATGTCCCAACCTTCAGTACCACAAAATAGAGAAATTTTCATCTATAACACTTCTTTTAATACTTGCTTTATTTTGAGGACGTGCAATGCATTATAAGGTGGAATTATCTTGCAAATCAATATCTAAAAAGACCTATCAGACATGGTACCATTCTCAACAAGATTAGATTTGTAGAATATACTACAATAATAAATCTAAAAAAAATCTGAAGAAATATCCAAAGGGTACAAGCCTAGATACTTAAATTAAATTTCTAAAAAAATTCAAAATGTAAAAGGATCTTTTCTAAATATAAGATAACACTCAGAATTCAAAAGAAGCTTGCGCATCCCAATGGCCTCCACAAGGTGAGCAGCACTTTGTTTGCCTGTATAGATATAATGCTCGCTGCCTACTAGACTTTTCCTATGGTCTAGAAAGCCCTATAAGGATATTTGAAATATGGAATTGTAAGAACCAGAATCAATCCACCATAGTGTTATGATAAACATCAGTCATATTAGATTCATAACAAACTAAGAGATATGCAGTTTACCTTTCTTATCCTAGCCAAAGCTTATACTTGATGCAGTTCCTTCTTCATGTGCCCCTTTCTTTTTATAGAACAAGCACTTAGACTTTTTCTTCATGTTAGCCTTGAATGGATGTTTTATCCTTTCCCTTATGCTTGGTTTGAACCTTCTTCCTTCCTTGAGTGGCCAGATGTGCACACTTTCTCCCATCTCAGCAAGTAGACCTTCCTTTCTCTTGCACACATATGGCCAAGAGTTCATTGATTGACCATTTCTCTTTGTGTGCATTGTAAGAGATCTTGAAGGCACTGCATTGCTTAGATAGGGAGTTCAGGATGAAATGCATACGAGGACACAGACATATCCACCTCTACCTTCTTAAGTTGGGCTGCAATGTCTCTCCTTATGTGCATGATATGCTCACGAATACCTTTGACTCCAGTAAGCCTAATGGATGATAACTTCATCATAAGAGTGCTGGCAAGAGCCTTATCCAAAGACTAGAATTGCTTATCTATGGCCTTCAGCAAATCCTATATATTGTCACACTCTCCTATGGAACTAGGAATACTAGCAGATAGATATGTGCATCTTTATGAATATCATACTAAGGCGATTGGATCATTGCTCCCACTGTTCATAAAGGGCAACTTCAGCCAGAGTGCTAGTATCTGTAGGAGTCGGTGGTTCTTCCTTCCTTATGGTGTAGTCAATATGTCCATGCACCTCAATTGAAAGAAGAATTCTTCTCTCCATGTCTTGTAGTTATCACCACTCAATTGGAGAATGTATCAATCCTAAAATCAGAGTAAGTCATAGGTGGTATAGCTGCAAATTGAATAAAACATGCATGTTCATGATTCATAATAGAGGCATTTTTAAACAAATTATTTTTTTATATTTATAAATCATGTTTTACCAATGTAAATATGTCAACATAAAATATGAATTAATACAACAAAAAACTGACCTGTGGGCTAAGCTTTTATTTTAGGATTCATATTTAACTTTCTTTGATGAAACTAATAAATTGTATAACTTTCTTAATCCTTGTGGGCAAATTAAGAAAAATATTTATTATTTTCATCCTGAATTAATCATATAACTATAATAAAAATTTCCTATGGGATAAAAGTTATTACATTAATTATGATTAACCATAATTTGATGTTATTTTTCTAGATGTGATCTAATAAAACTTAATATATAATTTGATATAATTAGAGATGCTATGGCTAATTTCTAATCAATCAAATTATAAGGATCACTAAACATCAAATCATATATATATATATATATATATATATATATATATATATATATATATATATATATATGATTATGTTCTCAAATATGTAACAATGTGAATATGTCATTTATTTTTTCATATGTGATTATAATAATCACGCTGCTGCAGCATATTCAGGTCCATAGGAGAATAAGCAGAAATTTATATGATATTTCATTTATCAGAAACAAATAAACATAATGTACATGCACATGTTAGAATAGATCACCAAAAGAGATTATAATTTATTAAACAGCATGGACATGCGCTACTTGAAATGGTAGCATGTGGTTTGAAAAAATGCAACCATCTTCTCTTTATTTTATTTTATTTTATTGATCGTATCCATCGTAGACCTCCATGCGAGCATCCATTAATGAAGAAAAGCAATGCAACAATATTTAAAATGTACTTTCTTTTAGTCAAAGCCGATACGGAATACAACTCAACATCCATTTACTTTCTAGCAAAACAATCAAATCAAGGTAGAGATAATCTAAACTAACATGAGCTCTGATACCAAAATGAAAGCTTAATAAAATAGTGAGCCTAGCCATGGAATGAAACCGACAAAATGTTTACTCTATATCATAGACTGGACAGAACTATACAGAGTACTCTAAATAGAAAGAAAAAAAACAAAGCATACAACAATATAGTGTTTTTGAGGCTTGAAATCATGTAATTGCAGTATATTCTGCTATAATTAATCTATGAAATGCATTTTTTAAGATTTCCAATATTGTAAAAGAGTAAGTACAAATATGACATGACGAACTCTCTTCTAACAACATCCAATGATGTAAAAGTAGTATAAAATGCGGAAACATGATTCAATTGGAATTACCTCCCTCATTGATAGCCTGTGAACTGATATTACTAGAAACTTCTGCTAATATAGTTGCAATGTTTGCCTTCTTCTTCTTTACTCTTAATTTCCTAATCACGTACAAGACTTTAGAAACTTAAATTGTAGAAGAGAAAACCTTGGAAAAAACTTGTTTTGTATGGGAGTGCTTTCAAGCTTTGAGATCTCTCACTAGATGGTGTGTGACCAGATGATCATCTAAGCTTGGGGACCCTTCATTTTATGCTTGAAGAACCATGTCTCCATCAAAGGTGGTTAATGTTATTGGGTGATGGCAAACAACAGCTTAGAACAGTAAATAAACCACTTAAGCCAAATGTGAGTTACGGATAGGATGTGCATGGATGGGTAACTGCTCATATTAATCCTAATTGTAGATGATTCCACATGGGACCCATGCTTGAATTCCAACATCTAGTTGCTAGTTCATAGTGAAGCTTGTCATAAAAAATTTTCTCGTATCTTTGGCCTTCGTTTAGATTTAGACCTTAGAGTGGTGGTAGGTTGGGATAAATATGGATAATAAAAAGAGATGACAACAAATTTCTCTCTCATTGTTATATCTCTATTCTTAAGTATCATCTACTGGAAGTCTAGTTTTTTAAAAAATATATTTTTTGTAGATTAAAAAATTCCTCTTTATCCGGTTTGAGTTTTGGAGCGAGTCTTTTTTTAATTTTTATAAAAAAATTGCAGCAGTTTTTTGGTTTGGTTTCTCTAGAAACTTTTATTTGAGTGGTAGCTATATTTCTTAATAAATATGTAAAAAAAAATATTGAAACATTAAAAAGTTGATTTCTTTTATCTTGATATTTAAGATAATGAAAATACATTGCAAGCCCTATTTTTCAAGTTATCCAAATTCCTTTTCCTCTTTGTGTTGGTTATTTACTTGCGTATATAAACATATTAACAATAATAGTACTAGTTCTCACTAGTAGAGCCAGGAAGCAATTGCTCCCTTAAATTTTAGATTGCTTCCATTAATTATGGATCGGATTTTATTAGTCTTTGGAATGGTGGGCCCAGCTAAAATCATGCTAATTGTTATAAGTTCGGATTCTCCCGTCTATTGGTTTGGAAATAATCCAACTCCATTCAATTTTTATGGGGGGCGGTCCTTTTGTGGAGTTTACAAAAAATGGCTCTTAATATCTCCTTATTTCTCTCCCATAATCAGGGAATCAGTTATAAAGCCATAAATATATGCTAATATTGGAAATCTCTTCAACCAATTAGAGCCATGAATGAGTATTGTTGATTGAAAAAAATGCAGCTACTTAAGAAAACAAGCTATGGTATAATTAAGTTGCTAACCCACTATGGTATAAGCTAGCTATGCTATAAGCTACTTAAGACATGGGTTTTAGAGAGAGAAGCTCTGGCGACTGGAGAGAGTGAAATCCTAAACTCTGCCCCTTCATGCATAACCCCAAATTCCATCCATCTATCCTCAATCCCAAGCTTCGTCCCTCCTCACATCTCCCATGCCGCCCCCACCCTTTCTCATCTACTCCCATAGCTCATGCTTCCTCGATGGTAGTGAGAGGAATCAAAAATCAAAAAGAGACAGAAGTCTATCCCCATAGCCATTCCACTGTTCGGTCAAGAGAGGTTCAACAGGGCCGAACCTTATCGGTGAAAGCCTGTCGCGATCGGAGCCAACGCTATCCCATTGAAACAAAGACCCCTCATGTCCCAAAGAGGTCAAGAAGAACCTTCGAGACTTCTGGGCCCACCGCCTCAATATATATCTAGACGCCTATCTCAGGTTGTGGCCCCTTCAGCAACCATGGAGACCACCTGTCTTTAAAATTTCCCGCTCTCTTGACCCCTCGCCACCGCCCACACTGCCACCTGTTGGGGCCCTCATCCTCACTCACTAGATTTTCAAATTAGATGGAAGATAATACGAAACCTACTGTAAGCCACCTACGAGGGTCCTGTTTGGCGGGCAGAAGGGAAAAAGGCCATATCCCATCCCATCTGCCTCCCAATAAGCCATCCTCCATACTATCTCCATCGGACAATGTCATCGAGATTTTTGCCTGGCCTAACACCACTACATAGAGGCCTTTTGGCAACCAGAAAACTTATCTTGAACTGCTCTGCTTCAGTACACAAACAAACTCTATAAAATGCTTCATCTGCTACAAATTCGGACACAAAGCTCGATCCTATAAATCACTTCCAACTGCTAGCCTGAACAAGAATTGGAGACAGAGCCCTCGCAAAATGTTTTCTAGGTGTTGCTTTATTTCTAGGATGCAATAAACCCATACGCCTTCCTCTATTAACCAGAATACTCCACCACCTTCCTAAAGCTATGTAATTCGCAAAGTTTTCATCACTGTCTCAACTGAAATGGAAGAAATGGAGCTCTACCTAAACCATGCAGCATTCATCGAAGTCTATGAAAGATAGGTCAAGATGGATGATGTCCAGGATGCACTAGTCCGAACGGCGAACATCACCGGTACTTGGACCACTCGAAGATTGGCCGAACCCAACACGTTCTTCATGGTATGCCCCTCCAGAAATGTTGTTCATCAACTCATTGTAGGAGGCTAGATCAAAGATAATGGATTCTCTCTATAGGTCAACCACTGGGATCCGTTCAAATGTGGCATCCCATATTAAAGAAAGCTGAAAGTAAGTGCAAGTCTAATTAATCTCCCCCTAGTCTGCTAGAACTCACATGCTGTGAAAACTATTGTATCCAGTTTTGGAGTTCTCCAGAGAGTAAGTAGAAGCAATCTTAAATGGGATCTTATTTGCGATGATGTTAATGATATTCTTGAGTCCATGAATGTTATAGTAAGGCCATTAACATATAATGTCCAGGTGAGAATCAATTTCATCTCTGAGCTGACTCTGCCGGGTACATCCACATCAGAAGAAAGTTCTAATAACAATGATGAAGAGTAGAACTACTGGTTCAGTTCAGGTGAAAGATCTCCTTCTTCGGATAATAGGAAGAGACCGACTAGCCACCAAAAAGCTCTCATCCAGCTAAGCGAACCACCAGGCAACGGTCGGATGGTCATGAGCTTTGCCTCAAACCTGTTCATCCCTCCCATAGCTCACCATGCCCTGAGTCATCGAAACCTAGGGGCGACTTTAATCATTTCGGCTAGATAATAGATTACCTACAGAAAAAAATACTATGGCTAGACTTCTTTACTAGACCACCTATTGTCATAGCACTGAGCTTGATTAACGGAGCTCTCACGCTGGCTGAATCAAATTCAAATATATTGCATTAAAATCACCTCCCAGTGACTACTACCATAGTTCAAATATCTACGATTCTTCCCACCAATGGCTACCTACAAAATACCAAACTCAAGAGGTCTGACAGTACTTGCCAGCCGTGTCTTCAGTAGAATCCGCAATGCCTGTAAACCAAAGGAGCAAGTGCATGCTTTGACACTGCAAAATCATCTGAAACTGCATTCTAGTAAGAAAGGTGTAACCACCCCGATGAACTCCTACAAATGCAGTGCCGGGATACATATAAAAAAAAAATTAAATCAATGGGTCTAGTAGAAGATGCTCTCATGCTGGCAGACATATATTTCATCAACTCGCTAATGGGGTTAGAACAAGTTCCTGAAGTTGTGACATGACAAAAATAGAAACGCAATGTCCCGGTGTGCACTCCAAAACCATGCAGCCGGTGGTCGACTCCATATCACTTCAGGACCCCAACCCTTCTCTTGTTTATGTTGTCATTTCAGTGTCAGATGCCTGATAATTTTTGTGCACCGCTAGGCCTCATAAACCTAGCAAAGGGCAGCAGCATCTTTTGGATAGGCTATAGTAACCTATTTTCTTTTTGTCCTAACCTAGTTGGTTAGCCTGTACAGTTGATCTTCATATATTAATGATATTAAGTTGGAACACTAGAAGTACAGATAGGCCAAACAAGAGATGTGCCATCAGAGCAACCATCAAACAATCGAAGTATCACGTGGTCTACCTCCAAGAAACTAAACAAAGCCTTATGAATCAAAGACTGCAAAAATCCATATGTGGGAATAGATTGCTAAGATGGGTTTCAAAAGATGCATGCGGATCAGCAGGGGGGTTAATCTCTTATTGGAATGACGAGTTTTTCGATAGCAACCTCATACACATGGAGAGATTTTCATTAACCATCAAACTTACCAACATGAACTGTAATTTTAGTTGGATGCTTTCTAATATCCATAGCCCACATACCTAACAGGATGGAAAATTGCTATTTATTGAGCTTGGTAGATTAAAAGAAGATAACTCACTGCCATGGTTTTTAATGGACGACTTCAGTGCCATCAAGTTTTCATCGAATCATAAGGGCTCTACAAACTCTCTGAAACCATCTGCATAATTCAATACCTTCATCAACATGCAGCAGTTGATAGAGCTAAGACTATCTAACCGGCAGTATACATGGTCAAATTATAGAGAAGACTCTTCTTTGGCAAACCTTGATCGCTGTTTCATTTTTATGGAGTGGTTCTAGAAATTCCCACTGGCTATTCTCACAGCAGTTACAAGAACAATGTCTGATCACACATCGCTTCTCTTACAATCAAATCCTCCTCCTCATGGTAAACTCTCTCCGCATAAACCTTTTTGCTTCGAAAACTTCTGGTTAATGATTACAGGGTGTGAAGACAACTAAGGCTTGGTGGGATCAAAGGGTCAACTCAACAAATGTAATCATAGTATTAGTAACGAAACTCCAAACTCTCGTATCAAAACTAAGGACCTAGAACCGCACAGAGGTTGAAAATATAGCCCTAACGAAAATTGTCTATTTAAAAAAAATGATTTTCTAGATGCTCAAGAGGAAGATGGAAGCCTCCTAGATTCTGAATGACAAGAGCGGTCCCACCTGAAACAAGATCTGGAATGGCTACTAGAGCAGGAAAAGTACTGTGGAAACAACATGCGCAAGTGTAGTGGCTCAAAAATAGAGATTGAGCGTCCAGTTCTTCCATACTTGGGCTTGTAATAGAAGAAGAAAAAATATCATCGAACTTCATAGCCAGGAAAAATCTTTAACAGACCAGCGACAGATTTATAGTTGTTTTCGCGATTACTTCATAGGAATTCTTGGCAGCACACAAGATCCTTGCATTAAGCCATGTTGGTAGATGCTTTATCCTGAAGAACCCCCTCAACTACAAGATCTTGAGACCCTCTTCACTGTGGAAGAAGTCAAAGGAGCTATTTTCTTGTTGGCCTCTCAAAAATCTCCGAGGTTGGATGGTTTCTCCTTCACTTTCTATAAACATTGTTGGGATGTAATTGAAATGGATATGATGAAAGTAATGTATAGCTTCCATAATCACCAAATCACTCTTGATGGAATCAACTACTCATACATTACCCTCATTTCGAAGAAAAATTAAAACTGCTTAGTTAGATATTATCACCCAATATCCTCTTACATGGAGTGGTGAAGATTATATCTAAGATACTATCAGCAAGACTTGCAAGAAAAATGGACAGTCTGATAGTGTTCACCTAATCAGCTTTTATTCATGGTAGGATACTAGCTGAAAACTTTGTAGCCACCAAAGAGGTCATTACCTAGGCATAAAAGGCAAATTACAAGGGCATTATCTACAAACTAGACTTCGAGAAAGCTTTGGACAACATTCCATGGTCCTTTCTCATGGATTTATTGAAGTCAAGAGGTTTTTGGAAATAGGTGGTGCCAGTGGATTTTTGACATTATATTTACTACCAAATCTTCAGTCCTAGTCAACGGAACTCTTGGCAAACCCTTTAAACACCATAGAGGATTAAGGCAAGGCGATCCTCTACCCCCACAGCTGTTTATTCTAGTGGTTGATGCACTGGATTGGATCATCAAAATAGTAGCTAATCATTACATGATAGAAGGATTCGGAAATAATAAAGTTTCTGGCTTATTCCATAATCTCCAATTTACGGACGACACCCTTATTTTCTATGGGGTTGATAGAAATCATGTAACAGCCCTTAAATTCATATTCTATTCCTTCAAGTTACTATCAAGTCTGTGCATTAACTTTGACAAATCCAAAGTTACGAGAATTAGCATAAAGCAATCACTTATAAACCAGATCGCTAGGATCCTTGGAAGTAAAATAGTTGATTTCCACCTCACTTACTTGGGTATGCCATTGCATCACGGTAAACTCAAGACGATGGACTGGAACCCACTTATTAAGAAAATCACCAAAAAATTGGCAAGCTGCAAGGGTAAACTTCTTTTATTTGTAGGCATCTCATCTATAGTAATGTTTTGGTTGACTAATTTCGTCCTAACCTCTGATATAATTAAAACAATAGACAAAAGTTGAAGAGCATTCCTTTGGTGCAAAAATGAGAGATGGAAAAAGGACAAAAGCCTATTCAACTGGTCATCGTTCTGCCGCCCAAAGCAATCCGGAGGTTTGGGACTCACAAACATCAAAATACTCAATTAGGTTCTTTTCTTCAGATGGTGGTGGAACATATTTTCAGCAGTCTCTAAATCATGTAAGACGGTTATCAAAAAGTACTACTTCAAGGACCAGCCGATATCACTAAAATCTTCAACTAGATGAACCTTTTTGACTTTTGAGGAATGCTCAAAAGAACATGAAGTTATTTCAAACATTGGTTAGGTTTCGGGTGGAAAATAGAACTCAGATATCATTCTAGAGTGATACATGGCTACTTGATCAACTGCTCAAAGACGGGTTTTTTTAGCTATATGCCACCTCATCTTGTAAAGAGATTTCTGTTGCAGAGGTTCTCAATTACCCATCAAGTTCTGCTAGCTGGTTGGTCCCAGAAATGATAATAAATCATCCAGATCTTCTTATGCTTGGACCGAGTTTGTCAAACGTCCAACTCACCAGCACTCCAGATAGCATAGAATGGAGATGGTTCGCACAAAAAAATTTCTCAACCAAGAGCTGCTATTGGTTCCTTTTAGACGGGGGAGTACGACCACTCTTCAGCAAAATTGTTTGGAAAATAGGAATTCCACCAAGAGTACAATACTTCTTATATCTGAGCTATCTTGACAAAATTCTCACTAAATCAAACCTAGCCAAAAGAGGTTGGTAGGGAGGGCTGAACTGCATGCTTTGTGACTCCAATCTAGAGACCTCTAACCACTTGTTCCTTCAGTGTTCATTCTCTAGGATTGTATGGTCACTTTTCTAATCTATTTTAGATCTCAAGACACTACCTCAATCCCAAGCTCTGTTATGGAATAGTTGGATGTCACAAGAATCCATGCACTAACTTAGGAAGGGGTTAGACATTCTAATGCCAGCATGATTCTGGTGTTTATGGAATGAACGTAATAAGTGATGCTTTGACTTCCATGTCTATCTTCCTAGAGCCATGATTCAACAAGTCGGAAGACTTTTCATGATGTGGACGGTACATATCAAAAGTGAAGAAATCGATCAAATCTAGCAAACCAAAAATGCAGTCAAGGGAATTCCGGACTGGTCAGTTGATAGTAATTAGTAATGCTAGCATAAGAAAATTTAGTTACATTCTCTTCGGAGAAGCTCTGGTGGCAATAAAAGAATTAAAAGACAACAAATGTCCTCTTTATGGTGCCCGGACAGTGATCTAGAATGTACAATCTCAAAAGAAAACTTCACGAGATGTTGAAGAAATATCCATCATGAAATTAGCATACGCCAAGGATAACAAATTTCTAAGAAGATAAAGGTAAAAGAAAATAAAAATTAAATTCAGAAGCCGACATTCAGAGGTCAGCAAAGTAAGGTCACTGATATTGATCAAATAGGCAAGTGATCCCAAAGTCTGAGTGTTAATTCTCAGAAGTAGATGCCACACCCTAAAGAACTGGATTCTGTAACCACCTAGAAGAAACAATCCTCTGATTCAGACATCAAACTAGATCAATCTATAATGGAGAAACTCTGAGGAGATTCTAAAATAAACTTTAAGAAGAATTTGATTAAATAATTATAGAGTTTGAAAATCTGAAGTTAATAGAAAACTGTAACTTCAGGACACCCAATGCAATCTCTGTAACTGATAGAAAAATTACCTCCCGAAGCACACACTGTAATCGTATATAATAGCTCTAATATGTATTGCTAATCTTATTAATATAACACTTCGTGAGTTAGGCTTTCTCTAACTCAATTACATTAAAAAAAAAAAGTTGCTAACCCACCATCCCAATTGTTCTCCTTCCAAGTTCCAAATGCCCACTTTCTTAACCAAAAATGTTAACCGTTGCACCACACAAGCTTCCTTTTTCAAATATTTTTAGTTGATCTAAATTTAAATTTAAGACTTTAAAAGGTTCTAATCACGTTTATCCCAAGGAATAGAGGTATGGATCTCCAGTCAATCTATCCATCCTGTGATTTGGAAGACAAGATAGCGGAGCACATCTTTTTTCCATGTTCGAGAGCCAAACAAGTTTGGTACCTTGCAGGTATGTGTTAGTTCATTATTCAGATCGGTGCTCCAATTCTAACTTTTTTGAACTTTCTGGTGAAGTGTCGGGACTATTGTGACCCGACACTTAGTATGCAGGTAATCTATATTGCCTATCACATTTGGTTGTCCAGGAACAGCTTGGTATTTAAGTTTAGGAAATATTTGATGAGATTTATTCTGGAGAGAGCCCTCATCCTAGTAGCAGAGCTGACTAAAGTGACCTCGAGGTCCTTAGAGACTTAGTACTCCCATCCTATTCATGCAGTGATCTATTGGGATTTTATTTTTTGGAAGCTCCCTTCTCTAATGTACCTCAAGGTCAACTTCGATGATAGTGTTAGAGGCAAAAGTGGAGGTACTGATTTTGTAATCCAAGGACTTACGTCCAGACTTATGGCTGTTGGGGGGAGTCATTTTTTTGAGCTTACGGTTACTAGAGTAGAGCTTTGGGCCACTTGGAAGAGGATTGTATATGCATGGTAGACTTTGCAAGCTGACCGCTTGGTCATTAAGGATGACTCCACTGTAGTAGTGACTTGGATATAGGGGTGTGTGGGGACGCTATTCACCCCTTTTATAGGATATATTGACTTTATTGATGGGGTGTGTAGCCCTGGATATCAGGAACATCTTTTGAGAGGTGAATACGATAGTTGATTGGATGGCTACATTTATTGCAGTGCACTCTAGGGATATGCTTTGGATGAATGTGAGGACAGCCCCAAGGCTGCTTAGGGATATTTTTTTTTTCAACTCTCCTCGATGTATTCATACTAGATTTGTATGAATGATCCATTCTTATAAAGAAAAAAAAGAAAAAAAGAGAGGTGGTAATAGTAGAAGAGGATGAGGAGAAATTCTTTGAAAGATTTATTGGATATGTATAGGTGTGAGTTACATCTCTAGAATAGCAATATGTTTGTTTACCCAAGCGTTGCTGGCATTTGACCTATCTCATGATTTCAATAGTGAATGGCGTTGGAAGATTTTATCTATTTTTTTACAAACAAATAAAATAAATAATTTAAAATAAATGGTAAAAGGTTATTAACTTTAAATTTTTTTAAAGTAAAAAAAATACCAAAAATATGAGTTAATATTTTGGTCCCTCATGCAGCACAAACCTAGCTCTGGTGCTACCACTCCTACATGTTTTCGCCATGGAGGAAGGGAGATAAGTGGAAGGGACAAGAAGAGTGATGAAAGGATCGAGAGGGAACATGACTGCTTTGATCATCCAACAATGGTGGGACAAATCAAACAAATGTGAGATGGCACGAGTAAAGAGTGAATCAGACATGCTGAATTTATAATTGGGCAAGGATACAAGAGTTCTTATCAAGAACAAAACATAAGCTACTAAAACAAACTTCCATTTCCTGCCCAAATCCATTTTGAATGATAATCTTCCATAATTCATTAGACCTGAAAAATAGATTCATGTTATATATTGTCACCAGATAATACGGGGTGCGAGGCAGTGCATCTCGACTCAATCAAAGGGTGAATGAGGCCCAAAAAGATTGACCCAACTTAAAAATGGACGTTGCCTCGCAGTCGGAAGTTCGAACCCGTCGGCGCAACAGAAAGAGAATCCGGAGCGGCTCAAATTTTGGATGGGGTGAGAAGCTTGTGCGGCCCCCGCCGCCTCCCAGCGCCACCTGCGTTCCTTCGCCTCGCCATCAGTAGACGGGATTCGATGCCTCCTAGTTTTAGCGGAGCATCGTACCAGCAGGAGGATGTGATTGATTGCTGGTTGGTAAAAAAAGTAGATTTTCCTGTTGGTTTTGAACCCATTCTAGTAACCCTACGTTACGAAATTAATGCCGGTGATTTTTATGGTGGTAAAAGTGGGAAATTTTAATTGTCGTGAATGTGGTGGTGAATTCCTACACGACTTCTTCGATGCCTTTTCTCCCCTCTCTCTCTCTCTCTCCAAGTAAATCTTGTCGTGGTGAATTATCTCATTCCATCTTCAATTGAACGAGATGACCGTTTCATTTTGTCGAGTTTCGGAGCATTCAATTATTGTTTTATATATGCGTATAGGGATGTGCGGAGCATGACAAGAACAATTAGTTATGTCTTACGTGTTGTGTTCTGAGTACGTTATCGGGGAGAACGCACTTAAATGTTGTTTTATTTGATATGATTGTGGGGAACAAGTCATAAATGTCTAAAATGATGCACCATGGCACAAGAGGTTGCCGACGATTAAATTAAGTTTCTTTATTATCATAAATGGATCCAAAGTGCACGATGAAGTCCGTGAAACAAGAAAAAAAAAATGTTAGGTTGTTATAATTGCATAACCTGTTATATTTGCCGATCTATATCGATGGTTAGATGCATAATATGAGGAATCCATATATGTAGATTAGTTTTCTTATAGTGAAAATCTGTACCATTAATCATGCCCTTCCAAGATATTTATTGACAGAAAAATGGACACACTGGATCTTGATTTACGCATCTTAAACGCATTCAAACCAAAATTCAACCGATTTGGATGTTTTTAAACTACAAAGTAAACAAGTTTGTATCATACCGGTTAGAGGTTTCCATTTTGTATCCACTTGGGCCTCCCGGTACACTTGGGATCTTGGCCTATGGGCATCGGGTCTCACGATTTGGTTCTTTAAAAAATATTTTATACGGAAAAGAACATCCCAATTTATATAAGCCATACGCTTTCTTAACTCACGATCAATATGGAATATGCTTCTACATCACAATATAGCCCCTCGAGTCAAAAGAGAATTTGGACGAGATTGCGGGAGGTGCGCTATAGTTTGTCGGAGTGCTAATGTTTATGGTCAAGGATATTCTTGGCTTTAGAATATGAGGTATTATCCATTTTAGCATATTGGTGCATTTGGGACCTTGGTCTATGGGCATTGAGCCTCATGATTTTGTCTTTTAAAAGATGTCTCTCATAAAAAAAAATATTATAATTCATATAATCCATACATTCTCTCTACTTATAATCAATGTAAGACTATGATGCCCTTCCTTTTGTACCACAACATAAGGAACATTGACATTGTAGATCATGATCAATAGTCTTCATTTTCATCTCTAAAAAGATTACGGAAGCAGTCTAGCATTACTCTCTCTCTCAGCAAACACACACCCTCCAAATATTGGAATTATGAAAAAACTAAGACCATTAGGGCATGAATGTTAGTTTAATTTTCAGAATGTTGTTGGCAATATTCCTGAACCTGTAACAATGACTCGCATATGACTGAAAGTCAACACTTTGGGAATTTTGCTTTGTAATGCTATAGAAACTGAAATGAGATTCGAATGCCCTTCGTAAAAGATGAAGTGAAATGGTTCGTATTGAGTGTTATTTGATGACAACATGCCAATAACTCAAATAAAAATTCTGTAAGAATCTAGTCAGAGATTGGCTTGGCAAGGAGGGAATGAGTCCCACTTGAAGTCGAACAAAGGATATGAATTGTAGGACAAGTAATACCAATGTGTTTGGGACAAAAAAAGAAAAAAAAAAAAGAGAGGAAAAACTATGTATGTGTCGAAATATTCTCCCATTTTGGATGGTTGGCAATTCTCAGAATAATTGCTTTCTTGCTTTATTCGGTGGTTCCAGCTATATGAAGCTTTTAAGATTTAAGCCTCCACCACCATCACCACCATGCTCCAAAACACCCACACCGACAAATGAAAAAAGAAGAAAAAGAGAAAAAAACCATTTCCCCCTCCAATTTATTATTTCATAGAGATTCATGAAATGATAAAAAAGGAGGATAAAAAAAATAGAGAAAGGAAGGGACGCGAAAATAAAAAACGGGCATAGAATGAGGGGATTGGGTTCTATCTTGTGCATGGAAGAACGATTGATCTTCTTTCATAATGCCAACCATTGGATTATGTATTGCACGAATCTAAAGGCATTCATATCTTTGTCTTCCATCCATCTACGCAGATCCCAAAATATCCATTGCGCAATCCAATGGTTGATGCTGGAGAAAGATACAACTTGAACTTGAGAAGAGGAAGGGGCCAACTCCAAGAGAAGGCTGGCCATCTCGGCCCTCCAAATTTTTTTATTCAGAATCCAAGAAGATAGAAGCACGAACGCAGCAGAACACAAGATGATTAGCATACAGCTAGCAACATTTTGAAAGAAGGAAATCAAGTGACCATCAATGCAAAAACCAGCAAAGTGGATCCATCTATTGGGATAGATCCTCGTCGCTTACCCAACTACTTTTTACCTCGCCTTCAGATCGACTAAGTCCACAATGGTTGGCTCTTTCTCGTTTACATGCCAAATAAATCATTAAGATCTAGCCCAACTTGGGTTGATAAGTTCTAATCTAATCAGTGTTCAATTGATTGAGATTGGAAAGACTCTATGGAGTAGCACTGATAGATTTCCGTGGACTAAGTATTACAAGCCTAATTAAGTTAGTGTTTAACCGACTTGGTCCGACTTTTTAGAGATATTCGGTATCTAACCGACTATTTTCTCAAAATTTTGCCAACTATCAAAATCAACGATGATTATTCGACAAAAGTATTAACTACTCACAAGCGTAGCACGTAATAGTCATCCACGAGCAGTCCATTACTCAATTCTTAATAATGATTAATGAGGTAATCGCTTGCTAAATGCCATAACTCGTACATTCCGAGCATTTAGGGGCGAGGGTCACACAGTAATGACTTTTTCTATCCTATAAATATCAGTAATCTAAGAAAACTTAGAAAGCTTTTCATATTACAAGCTTTAGCTCTTGTTCTGATTTTTTTTGAGCTGTTCTCTTTTTCGTACTGACTTAATCATCGAAGGATCCTTCACCGAATTACTTCCGACAAGAAAATTTTTTCTTTGCAGGTTTCCTACCTTTCATCATATAGGCACAACCCCCAGCTTCTGGCAGACTAAACCACCAGAGGAAGACCGCAACACCACCTAAATCCAAAAACATCCAAACTCTAAGACAGGATGCATGAAGTTATTGAGGATGAATTGTTACTGAGCTTACTGTGGATGCCTAAGATCCTTTGTTTTGCTAAATATGCTAAATAATTTATGCTCAAATGCAAGCTATGTTAATGGACAAATTCTAAATAATTCCAAGCATAGTTATTGCAACCCCTTAATTGCTTGGTATTTATTGCAACCATTCTTTACACTATTACATTTACCCTGTATGCTTGTTGCAGGACTCCCATAAGGTCATCAATCAAGGCTTCTAAGCCTGTGGTTATATACTTTTCTCCAATCCATCCTGGTTCCTTTTGTTTTATGATTGTCCAGTTATACAGTGGACCTACCAGAGTCTGGAGGAGCTTTTCGATGAATTCCATGGAAGGATTTTTTTTTTTTTTTTTTTTTTCTGCTAAAATTCAGGCTTTTACACATTTGGTTATGGGTTTATGGTTCTCAGCCGCTTTGGTTTGGACTTGTGAACGACTCTCTGCAATTGATTGTGTTTTTTAGATACTAGTTCTTTACTGCTAGCTTCATCCATTTTAGGCTTTGATCTGTACCATAAAGATGCTGGATTCTATTCTGAATTTTGATTCAATCAAAGAATAAATAATAATGAATTGAATTAAAATTGACTTAAAAGAAATAGCTTTCAGGAAATAGCCTGGTGAGGTGTGCAATGCACTGTTTTAGAGTAGCTTTAGCCCCTCCATATGCGAGTCTTCGGTAAAGCTCCTCTAGTGATACAACACCTCGGATTATCCTGATCTCCTCAATTGCACAGTCTCAAAGGAGTGCTTAATTGAACATTAATCTGGTGTTCAAGATCCCAATTCAAGAGAAAATAAGAAGAAAAATAAAAGAAAAAGATCTCTATTAGAGTTGTTATTTTTATACAAATCTATAATTTTTTTTATAAAATACGAAGATCCATTGGATCACTATGGGAAGTTCTACTTTTTAGAAATATACGATCTCATTTTTTCACTTCACGAAAAAAGCGGATATGATTATCCTTTCTTAGATAAGAAAGAGATATTTAAGATATTATATATAAATTAAATTTTAAATTAAATATTTTAAAAATCAAATCTCCAACATCCCCTTCACTTAATTTAATAATTTAATTAAAAGAAAAGGAAAAGAAAAATCCTCAAATGTTAAAAACATATAAATAGTTAAAGTCATTAACAATAATTAAAACTAAAAGATATCAAAATTAACAGAGATCCTTATTCTATGCATTCGGCTACGGGTATCTTTTGGTTTGAATCTTAGCTTAGTACTGATTGTATACGTCCGCGGTCACTTGATGGACTAAGCTTTGAATCAGGCTGGTGAAACGGATTTCTATAAATTATACATACAAAATAGTCGATTATGTTCAAAGTGGGTGTATGTTTTTGATGGCCATGCACAAATATCAAATCATGTATGTTTTAAGATTAGCCCAAATTTCATAGTCATTGCCTCATGACTTCACATACTTAGTAGGTCCTAATAAAGGTGTAGGTAAGGTAACACCCCATCTCATAGGTCTCGGAACCATTCAGAACTTTAGCTCTTCCTCATCCCTTACTTTTTATAACATGAGCACCATCGCCATAGGGATAGAAAAAAAAAGGGTATGCTTTACAACAGTCATACATTTAGTTTGTTTCTTTCTATTGAATCTTTTAGGTTGGGTTTCCACCATTGATAACTTCTATTTTGGACTTAATCCCATTTCCCTTAATGACTCTAGGACTACTATCCTAGATAATCATTTTGTTAGTTGATCAACAATGTTCTTTATTGATTTTATAAATGATAGTGATATCACATTTTATTTAATTAAACCTTTACTATATTTGTGTCTCATTTTTATATGTTGACTCATCTTTACTTCTGAATTTTTTTATGCACATTTATCTAATACTACTCTAGAATCACAATAAATTGATATTGGTGGAATTGGATGTTCATCAAGCGGAATATAATACAAGAATTCTGTTAGCCATTTTGCTTCAATCATAGCTAAGGTTAAGTGCTACCATTTTAGATGATGAAGTGTTTCTAGCTATCAATGTTTATTTAGTTGATTTCTGAAAAATTGCTGCACCTCCTAGGATAAATATATATCCTAAAATGAACTAAACATCTAAAGTATCACTAATCCAATTTGCATTGCTATAACCCTCTAGGATGGGAGGATAACTAGTAAAATATAATGCATATGAAAGAGTGTCTTTAATATAAGCAAGCACTCTTTCAAGTATAATCCAAGCCTCTCTACTTGGGTTATATAAATATCTACTTCATCTATTTACAACAAATGCTAGATCCGATCTTGTAAAATTAACTAGAAATCATAAGGATCCTATAATTTATGCATATTTATTAGTATAAATAGGATTACCTATATTTTTCTTTAGATGAACAGAAGGATTAAAAGGAGTACCAATAGTTTTTAGATCAAAGTACCCAAATTTCTTTAGTAATTGCTCAACATAATGTTCTTAACATAAGATTATCATACTATCTTTTCTAATAAGTTTTGTATTTACGATTATATTTGCTTCACTTAAATCTTTCATTTCAAAATTTTGTATTAAAAAATCCTTAACATATTGGACCACATCCATGTTGGTTCTAAATATTAATATATCATCTACATATAAATACATTATTACAACTTGATCACCTATTCTTTTACTATAAATACATTCATCAGACATTAATTTCAAATCCATTTAAAATTATTAAATTATCAATTTTTTCTGCCATTATTTAGGAGATTGCTTAAGACCATATAAAGATCGACTTAATTTGCAAACCTTATTTTCTTGGCTTGAAATTATAAATCCTTCTGGTTGTATCATATAAATTTCTTCCTCTAATTCTCCATTTAAAAATATGGTTTTAATGTCCATTTGATATATGATTAATTTATGAATTGAGGTTAGAGCTAATAGTGTTCTAATTATTGTAGCTCTAGCTACTAGGGCATAAACATCAAAATAGTCAACCTCAGAACTTTGGATAAATCCTTTAGCTACTAATCTGGCTTTATATTTTTCTATAGTACCATTTGGCCTTAATTTCTTTTAAATATCTATTTACAATCTATTGGTTTACATCCTTGACATGGATCAGGTAAAGTCCAAGTTTGATTTTTTCTAATTGATTGAATTTTATTTGTTATAACTTCTTTCCAAAATTCAGCATCTATAGATTTTATAGCTTCTTCATAAGTTAAAGGTATATATTCTACTAGCATTATATAAAAATCTTCTCCATAATCTTTAGGTATTCTTGCACTTTTAGTTCTCCTATGTTCTTCATCTTCATCTTCATTTTGATCTCTAGGTCTAATTCTAGGATTTAAAATTTGAATATTTGATTATATATTATTATTTATGTTTGTTTTATATAAAAATTTATCTTCAAAATAAATTACATCTCTAGACTCTATAATTATATTATTTAAAATTTTACTTATTTCAAAATGAATGACTAAAAATCTATTTGCACTACTATTTGTTACATATCCTACGAAAATTGCATCAACTATTTTAGGTCCTATTTTATTTTTTTTTATTCTTCAGTATTTTTACTTTTGCCAACCAACCCCATACTTTAAGAAAATTTAAATTAGGTTTTCTCTTTTTCCATTATTCATATGAGGTTTTATTAGTATGTTTTGGAGGTACTCTATTTAAAATCATACGGGCAGAAATTAATACTTTCCCTCACAAGTTCTTTGGTGCATCAAAATTTAAAATCATTGAGTTTATCATATCCATTAAAGTTTGATTTTTTTTCTTTTAGTTACTCCATTTGATTGAGAGGAATATGGAGCAATGACCTCATGTATGATATCATGCTCTTGGCATAATAGAATGATATTATTCAAGATATACTCCCCGAACCTAATTTTCAGCTTCAGCTTTATATATTTTAAATTTATTCAATACTTTATCTTTAGTTTTCATTAAATATATATAATAATATTTAAAAAAGTCATCTATAAATGTTATAAAATATTTATTTTCTCCTCAAGATACTCAACTTGAGTCACATACATTGGTGTGAATCAAATTGAGTAAATTAGAGTCTTTATCTATGGTTCTAAAAGGTTGACGGGGAAGTTTAGCTTACACACAAATTTGATATTTATCTTAACTTATTTTTATTTTTTAAAATTAAGTTTAATTTCATCATATTTTTTAATGATTTATAATTTATATGTCTAAGTCTAGCATGCCAAATTTGAAAAGAACACTCAATATTTAAAACAAAAAATTTATATTTGCAAGAGAAGAAATAATGTTAAGCTTAAACAAACCATTACATAAAAATTCTTTTCCTATAAAATTTATTTCTCGACTAATTATAATTTTATTACATTCAAAAACTAGCTTGAAACCTTTTTGAACGAGTAGCTAGGAATCCATTTATTAATTTTTTTTTAATTTTCGATACATGATAGACATCGTGAAGGGTCAAGGTCTTGCCATAAGTTAACTTCAGATTCACTCGACCAATTTCCGACATGATAGCAGAAGTACATGTATCAAGAGTCACAAATCCTTCACTTGAGACCTGATAGGTGGAAAACTAAGAGCGATCAGCATACACATACACATTAACCCTGCTGTCAATCCACCAATCATTAACATCTAAGGTTATATTTATTTCTGAAAAATAAGAAACAGACCTGAATGTTGTCTTAGTGGTATAAGGTCCAATAGTCGGCATATGGACAAGAGGTTGTGCAGATTTAGATGATTTTTTATTTGATAATGAGGAAGATGTTTTCTTATAGAATAGTCCTTGGCAACATGGTTCATCCTGCCACACACATAGTAGCACCGACCCCCACCATTTTCCTCAACATGAGTTCTTTTATTGTTGTTGATGTTATTATTATTATTATTTTGATTATTATTGATGCAAAAATTCATCTCGAGGTCGGGATAGCTAGAGTCGAATGGAGATCATAAGTCGACGATAGTGGGGCGGCGGTGGAGCCAGTGGTTGTGATGTTGTTGTATGATTCTCGTCTGCATTCCTAATCGTATGAGAAGCAGTAGATCACATTGATCATTTGGAAGTGGTTCTCTTTAGAGGCATGATGCACAACAATGCTTTTTTTTCAAAAATAGGTGATGAAAAGTCAAACCTTTCCTCTAATCTATTGTCGCTGGAATTTGATTCTTTACTGAAGAAGCTAAAGTTGACTTGACGTCCTTCAAGTGGGGGATCTGCAAAAGAAGTCCTGAGCAGAAGTGGCTCCAGCGAGGATCTTTCAATGCTCAAGTCAAATTCAAAGGAACAAAGAGATGGAGTATTGAATATTAAGGTGTTGTTGTTGGAGAGAATCCAAAAGAAAAACTCAAAATTTTTTGCTTTAATTCTTTTCTAAATATTTTAATTTATTTTTAAAATATTATCATTTAAATATTTTAATTTTTTTATTATCATGATGTTAATTTCTGACCATTGGGCTCTTAATTATCAATGATCATATATATTTAATCTCGTTTTTAATTTTTGACCATTGAACTCTTTATTAAAAGTTTTGATCGTTGGACTCCTTAAAGGCCTTAATGGGTTAAATCAAAGCCCCAACGGTTATAAACGGTCACAACGATCATAAACGATCATATTAGATGGCTATAAAAAGACCATCCTAAGACTTGATTTTATATATCCAATCTAAGCCTTTTCCTCTCTTCCTTCTAACTTTTCTCTTTTAACTCTTTTATCTTCACGATTATTTTTCTGGGTGCTGAAAGAGTCTCCATCAACCTCCTCTACGATTGTGTGCTCGCAGGTGGAAGATCCCGATCGTATCTTGGGATGGTTTTTCGGGATATTCCTGCATGAGAGATGGGAATACGCCTTAAGATAGTGTCCAACACACTTCCGAATTTGATCAATTTTATTTCTTAATCTTCTATAAATTATTTATAATTTTTATAATTAAAAATTTTTATTAAACTTCTTAAATTATATTTGAAATTTCAAGTATTGTTCTAACAATCTAAGGCGTAATCTCTTTCTTTAATTTCGTATTTCAAGGCTACTAATACAAAAAAGATCACCTACATGCTTTAGGCATGATTTTCCACCAAGCTGTACATGTGCAATGCAGATATAAACAATTTTTTTTTTTTCTCCAGGTCGTTATTTTATTCATTGGCTTGTTCTTTTAAGTTTATAAGTTTTTATTTCTTTGGTAGGTGTTTCCTGATTCCTGACTGGAATTGCTGATCGTAAGTTTATCCATTATAACGGCATTAGTTATTTGGAGTTTTGACAATTCATTTTCAATTTCTAAAAGTTATATGAGACCAGCACTGAAGCGGTGAGGTCTTGGGATACCATTTATCTTTCTGTTATCCTGTTCTACCTGAAATAGCCATATCTACGAGGAAGTCTCATCCAGCGGAAAGGGAACTGTGGCATCCAATTTCTGAAGAAAGTTTTCAGTGCAATGATTTCTTTCAGCATCGTTTTTTTTTTTTTTTTTTTTTTAATGTTTTAAGCTGATGTTGATTAACATGATAAAATGCTTACTTTGTTAGTTTTTGTTTTCTTTAGGATCAGAAAGATTCTAAAGTCCTTTTCTTTTATGATATGAAGAAAATAAATATAAATGTCTTATGTGAATTTAACACTGTTTGATTAGATGTATAACAGTTTGTAAACAAAAAGGTTTATATACCCAACCTGATTCATGTATCAGAAACATGTAAGCATATTTAGAGTAAAACGCTATATAATTTTTGCTATGTTTCTTATTCTGTTTTTCATTTCATAGACTGGCAAGTGGCTACCATGTTCTTACTCCTAATCTGAACAATATTAAAGAAACGAGGTGGCGACATTGAGTTTCTCTATAGCTGATATTATACATGCTGACTTAATTGTAGTAAAAATAATCAATGTTGATACGTGGAGCGTGAGAATATATTCTAATAATCTAGATATCAATTAAGAAATTCATAGAGCTGTTGAACAAGGAAACTGTTGGTGCACAACTCTTTTTGAAGCTTGTGCTTGGTTTTGGTCACTTGATCAGTATATAAGCTAGGTCCAGTTTGCTTATGTTCGGCTTGATATAACTCAAAGCACAAATAAGTGCTATATATATATATATATATATATATATATATATATATATATATATATTCTAATTACTAAATTTTATGTCTTTAATATATATATATATTTTTTTGGGAGAAAAGATGAATTGAGACTTCAATCTAATGGTTTGACTATTTAATAAACGTGATCACTGTTTCACTTAATGGGAGAAGGGATCAAATAGATTAGATTATCATGCCATCCATTCTCTTGCAGTCCTATCACTGGCATCTTCTCCTCCCTATCTAATATCCTTGAGGAAATAGAAAAACATCGGGGTATCCATCTATCTCTTTAATATCCTTATAGAAAAAGTGAGACCATGGTATCTCTCTATCTATTTATCTATCTTACATGGTTGCAGGAATAGAGAGAAATTTTGGTTGTTAACTGGCTAGCCGATTTTTAAGTCATTTCCAGATATCACCGTGTGAAGCTCTAATTACAGCCGTATGGATTTGCTGATGATGGAATTATAATCCCTGGACAACCATGGAAAGAAGGGACTGCATCCACGCAAGCAAAACAAAAGTTGGATGTGGTCTCGCACAGCCTATTTCCATGTGTCACTAGTTTGCACGGTTGCAATTTTTTTAAAGCTTCATATTGTACCATATATTTTGTCTTTTATATTTAATGACCGTTTCTTATAGCATGCTCGTTTCATATGGTACTGGTTTTACTGTTTTACCTCTCATGTTCCTTTGTTTATAGTCTGATACTTCTGAAGTTGACTTGATCTTTGTTTTATAGTTTGTCTACTATATCCATCATCACCAACCAGGTTAGATAAATTTTCTAATATTTTAAAATTTGACATATTGAAAGCAATAGACCCCCTCTTGCTCTCATGGGCCAATGCAAATTTAATATAGGCTCAGTTGAGACGGTATGGTGCCAAATGCATATGACCATGCAGCATGGAGTCGCCCATGCGGGCAGATTACTAGCACGTAGTGCTACAAATTGGTAGATTTGGTATTGATTAAAATCTAAACTTATCGGTTTATAGTAATTTTTGAGTCCTTAAAAAATCAAGTTTTCAATTGGATTTATGGAACAGGATTTGGTTTGCAAGAGGTGTTATGTTCCCGTGCATATGTTACTTTGGATAAACTTTTCTTTTCTATTTATTCATTGAAATCTCATCTTTAAGAACTAAGGAATAAAAAATATTTTTATTTATTTTTTTATTCTAATGATATAGCTGAATAATTACAGGACATAGTCAATGCACTATATCTCAAGATTTATGGGGAAAATTTTTTTTTTTACTAAAGGTTTGAATAGGACTAAGATCTTTATATCATCGAGGGGGATAGGGCTTTCTCCATAATGGACTTTTCAATAGTGAAAACCTAATCTTTATGATAGGAGATTTCTTGAAGGAAGCTCAATATGGTAATAATAAGTTAATTGGTTGGTCGGAGAGTATAAGTGATTTATTTGATATACGAGTCATTGACTCCATCCCATCTCTATAGTGATTAGTGTTCCTATATAGTGGTTAGGAAGAGTTTATCTTTGAATGAAATCCGAAAGGTATTTTTCGAGATATGACACTATACATATTCTTCGAGAGGCTCACCTATACGAGAGTATCCATACATAACCACGGATATGAGATTTAGACCATTTCTAGAACTCATGAAAAATCAAGATACATATGCAGGACCATTAATGCACAGACTATCGATGAAGAAACTCTATACTATGTATGCGGTAGTTGAAATCTGAGTCAAAAAAACGTAGTTTAAGATCTGATTCACTCTATTTCTTTTAGATAGAAACTATTTATACTAAATAAGGTTAAGTCACCTTACACATTGCATAGCATAAGCACCCAGAAATTTGTATTATTTTATTTTATAATTTTTTTAAAAAATTAAATTTTTATGGGAGATTGTTGGAGAGAATCAAAAAAAACTCAAAATTTTTTCTTTAATTCTCTTCCAAATATTTTAATTTATTTTTAAAATTTTATCATTTAAATATTTTAATTTTTTTATTATCATAATGTTAATTTCTAATCATTGGGCTTCTAATTACTATCGGTCATATACAATTAATCTCATTTTAAATTTTTGACCGTTGGACTTCTTATTAAAAATTTTGATCGTTGGACTCCTTAAAGGTCTTAATGAGTTACAAAAAAGTCCCAATAATTATAAATGATCCCAAACGGTCATATTGGATGGCTATAAAAAGATCATCCTGAGACCTAATTTTATATATCCAATCTACCCCTCTTCCTTCTAACTTTTCTCTTTTAAGTCTTTTATTTTCATGATTATTTTTTTAGATGCTGAAAGAGTCTTCATCAACCTCCTTTATGATCGTGCTCGCAGGCGGAGGATCTCGATCGTATCTTGGGATAGTTTTTCTAGATATTCCTACACAAGAGATGGAAATATGCCTTAGGACAGTGTCCAACACATTTCTGAATTTAATTTATTTTATTTCTTGATCTTCTATAAATTATTTATAACTTTTATAATTAAAAATTTTTATTAATCTTCTTAAATCATATCTAAAATTTTAAGTATTGTTCTAATAGTTGTGTACCTTTGAGGATCCCTTTTCTTGGCCTTTTATAGATGATAGTGATAATCATGTCAACTCGATGATGTATTACTCCTTTTTAATTTAAATATATCATAATGAGATTTTAGGCTAAGATTTTCGAAATGTGGTTGTTATTCTTTTTTTATTTAATAGTAATCGGTTAGATGGAGTTGTAGTTGGAATAGGACTCTGGAGCTATAGTAAATTTTGAATAGGACTCTATTCTGAGAGTTCTGCGTATGCGGACGGAGTCAAGGATGATAAAATAGAACTAGATTAAATGTTGAAGTGCAGGTCGGCTGAAATAAGAGTTCGGCGAAAGAAGAAGTTCGATAAGAATAGTAGCTTGACAAAAATAGAAGCTTGGCAAAAATAGTGGCTTGGTAATTACTACTTATTCTCGGACTCTGTACCAAGCTTGGAGGCCCAATCATTGCACATAAGCTGAAGTGTAGTTCGAAGACCTCCTTAGTTGATGTGCCTATCAAAGATTATATTGAAGTACTTTGGAATAGAGTACTTTGAAAGAATCTATTACAAGCATTTTGGTCAAATTATACTTTAGAAAAAATCATATAGATTTTTAGATGAAGTTAACTTCGAAAAGACCCTTATGTTTTGGAAGGACCCTTATAGGTCTTCTGATGAGGTACACTTCAGAAGAACCCTTTCTTTCAAATAGGCTATGAGGTTGAGTAAAATAGTAGATCACTATCTCAGATAGTAGATCTTCAGCCAAAGTGATCTTCGTTTAAATTATAAGAATATGCTGTATAATCGACTAAAGTCATTTCTCCACCGAAGTTGGCATGACTGTTGATGTATTGCTAAGATTATCTTTCTTTGCCGCGGTTGCCACATGTTAGTCATCTAAGGATCATAATTTTATCCTCCAATAGTTATAATTAGTCCTATAATTATTATTATTATTATAATTAAAACATCTTTTATTAAATCTTTCTTTTTTATTGAAATTATTTCTATTTTGATTTTTTATTTAGAATTTCCTTCAAAATTATTTATGATTGGTTGTTTCTCTCCTTTCTTTTCTTTTGTTCTATTTTTCTCCTTAATCCTTATAAAGTTTAGGACATAATTTAAAATTAATTCACCTCGAATATGGTTTAGGTTGTGAACATGAGATGACCAAGAAGGTGGTAATTTGTCAATTAGGCTACCTACTATGTAATTTTCATCTAAAGTCACACCACTAGACCTAAGATATTCCACCATTAATTCAAATTCATTTAATTACTCAATTATGAATTTATTTTCTATCATTTTATATTTTATAAAAATCAAAAGCTTTAAATTTTTTTGTCCTGGATCTAATTGACCATATTTATCTTCTAAGATTTTTCATAGTTCTTTTTGGCAAAAGATATATAACAATATATGTCATAATTTTTTATTTAAAGCACTTAATACTCTATTCACACAATGATAATTAATCATGTCAAGAGTGAGGGTAGGTGTGGATGGTGAAGCTTTTATAGTGGGTGCGACAACGTCTGTAGATCTATGACCTCTATGATGGTTTGTCGGTGGATGAGCCTCAACATGACCTGCGCTCGAATTTGTCTTGATTCGATCAGAAATAGCTAAGAATAATCCTAAAGTAGTGAGGCAGAATTTTATTTGATTCTACCACCGACAAAAATTTGTTCCATCAAATAATTTTGATTTTGTCGAAACAATATTGGCCATTACAGTTCTCAACATATTTTTCATATATTAAAATAAATAAATAAAGAAAATAAATATTTTTAGTTTATTACAAAAAATAAATTGATAATAATGAAAGTTAACAAGTTATTGCAAATAATAAAATTAGATTAAAAGCAAACCACAGAATCTAAATAAGAGAAGGCTACGATGAATTTGGTCCGCAGGTGCAGCTTTTGTAGATAAATGAAATGAAATTTGAATTCCAGGTAAAGTTATTCTAGATTGTTGGATTATATTTTGAAATTTAATCTAAATTTCATGAATTTTGATTTAATCAAAAAATAAATAATAATGAATTGAATTAAAATTGAGTTAAAAGAGATGAATTTTAGAAAATAGCTTGGTGAGGCGTGCAATATACTGTTCTAGAATAGTTTTAGCCCTTCCATATGCGAGTCTTTCGCAAAGCTTCTCTAGCAATACAATACCTCGGATTATCCTGATTTTTTTCAATTGCACGGTCTCGAAGGAGTGCTTGATTGAATATCAATCCAGCTTTCAAGATCTCAATTCAAGAAAAAATAAGAAGAGAGATGAAGAAAAAATATCTTTGTTAAAATTGTTATTTTTGTGTAAATATGTAATTCTTTTTTATAAGTATGAAAATTCATTGGATCGTTATGGAAAGTTTTACTTTTCAGAAATATACGATTTCACTTCGTGAAGAAAATGAATATGATTATTCTTTCTGATATAAAAAAATATATATTTAAAATATTATATATAAATTAAATTTTAAATTAAATATTTTAAAAATTAAATCTCTAATAAGAAATACGAGTAAGCTTCGATCGCTTATAATATAGTCGGTTCCACGACCTGCTTCATTTACTCTACCTCACCTACCCCAAACATTAATAGGCATGGATATAAGGTTTCCAATTATGGAGCAGATAAGGCATTGACCAATCCAACTCACATCTAATCTGTTGTCATTTGAAAACAAGGATGCATTTGAAGTATTTATCGGTCATCTCTTCCTTGCTGGTTTGCATATTGTAATCTTGCAGTATAAATTGGGTTACGTCAGGCTAATGCAACGGGGTTTTCTTTTCCTTTCTTTTTTTTTTTTTTTTTTTTTGCGCGCGTGTGCAGGCTATGAACATGGCTGAAGCTGCGGAGGATGGTTTGGGTAATTCGGTGCGGGGATTCATGGATTCATGAGGATGCTGTCTCAGCTTTTATAGGTACTCAACTGGCAAAGCTCTGAATGCTTTGATTTGCGTTGCTTTTGTTTTTTTTTTTGGTCCACCAAGGTTTCTTTCCTGGTCACCAAAAACTGTTACATTATTGAATCCATATATAATTTTTTTTCTATTATTTAAGATTTATTTTTTATAAATAAAAATATTATTAAAAAAATTATATTTTTTAAATAATATATAGATGAAAAAATTTATTTATATTTTTTATATATAAAAAAATAGTTTTAGAATATGTTATCTATATTCTTTTATATTACTATTTTTTTTAAATAAGTTGCTAAAATTTATTTATATTTTTATAATATATTTTAGGTTTAAAGAAAGTGGACAATTGAATTATTAGATATTAAATAATAAAAATATTAAAAATAAAAATAAGATATTTTAGAAATAAAATTAAATATCTATTTTTTTAAAAAAAATAATTTAATCATCTTCTAAGTGAATAAGATTTTTTTAATTTTTTAGATAATATCATTCATGAAAAAAATAACTTATCTATCTTAAAAAATATAAAAATATCAATAATTTAATTAATAAAAAAATTGATTAATTTTTTTATAATATTTATATATCAAAAAACGGACTGGATATTATTTGCAGGAAGGCTATTAAATTTTTTCCCACAAAAACAGAATTAAGGCTTAAGTAACTTTCTTCTAATAGAGATTATTGACAAAATCACCCTCCAGGGTCCGGATGCCAGTTACTGGAATACTGGTACTGGTATTAGACGAAGTATTAGACTGTTAAAAGAGTTAAAGAGTAAGAAAAAAAGGTGACTTAGTAAAAGCCCTCCATCGCCACAAAATCCCATTATTCCCTTTGGTCATGCATGGCCATGTCATATGATGTTAGCTTCTCTTAAATGACATAATAAATCTGAGCTTTATGCGTGCCAAGAAAAATAAAAATAAATGTACTAGCTTCGCCGTATCTGCCTGGTAAATACTCACTTCTCACCTCTGCATGAAACATCTAAGGCTATTTTCTTATGCACTAAATTAACCTCAAAAAATTACAGCAGAGAAATTGAGAACTGATTTGTGAAGGACTCTTGGCTTGGTAGTAAGATAAATTAATCAGTTTATTATACAAAAAATGTATATTGAATAAATATGCTGCATATTGGAGTGCATATAAATTTTTCGTAAACATCGGCTATGTACCAAGCAGACATTAGATATTTATATAAGATTAAAATATTTAAATAATATTATTTTATTAATCTTTTTAGGTGAGATTTTATGTTATTACAATAGTATTTGAGCCCATGATATATGTCAATTAGAGAAATTCTTTGTACACCATATCCGATGTAGAGAAAATACAACACCCTATCTAATTGGGCTATGTAATCATCATTTTCCAACATGCATTTAATATCTGTAGTTTTATTTTTTTTATTTAAAATTTTGAATGATGAAAATATTCTACTTCTAAAAAATTATGACATCCCATGGTCATATTATAACATTCTGCGATCAAATTATAAATTCTTGCATGAGATATCATAAAAAAAAAAAGTATTTTCATCATTTAAAATTTTATAAATATTTAATGATGAAAATATTAATTTTTTATGACTTTTGAAAGAAAAATTATGACATGATGTCATGATATAGCTACATGATGTCATAATTTTTCAGAAAAAAAATATTTTTATCATTCAAAATTTTAAATAAAAAAATAGAACTACGTATATTAAATATGTATTGAAAAATAGTAACTATATGGTCCAATATAATTAGATGGTGCATTCTACATCAATTTTATTATATGTATAAAATATTTCTTATATCGACTAAGGAGCATTATGGTATGAATCCATTGGAGTTGACTATAGGTTGATTAAGATATTTGTGACTAGATTGAATGAATTTGAATTTTTAGTTCGTCGAGAATATCAGGATTTACACATGGAGAGCATATGAGAAGCACTGAGTGAATCTATGATATTTTTATAAAATTAAAAAATTTAAATAATATTATTCAGCTATTTATTTTAGATGAGGTATTATTTTACGATGCCAATGAGTTCTGCATGGCAATTTATTATTATTGGTGGTCAACGCATTTACATCAATGCATATATTATTTATTTTTAATTAAAAAATAAAATTTATATAAATAAATAATAAATAAAATTTAAATAAAGATTGATAAATTGGATTTATTTTATTTTATTTTTATATAATTATATAAATAAAAGAATAAATCAATGCTCGAATGAGGACTGGGATCTTTGACCCTATGGTTAAAGGAAACGTGCGAGATGGGGAAAGAGAAATGCGGACGGCGAGTCAGGCACATCATGCGAGTCCATGTTATGTGGCTGTATACGTTTAATACATCACTTACAGATTGCGGCGTGATTAAAAAATTAAATTAAAGCAAAGAAAGGAGGTATCCTAACAGCTATTACTCGGAGGTTAGAGTATAGAGTATGTTAAATTTCAAATCCAAAGAAATGTCAATGGGCTTAAGCTTGGGTTATTTAAAAGTAAAAGTACAATCACTAAATAATAGCAGCAAAAGGAATATTTTAATCTATTTAATTTGATTTGATCCATTATAGATCGAGTTAGGTTACATGCTTAATAAAATAATCTGATTTATTTCTAAATTTTTGATTTATTTAATAAATAGATCAATGTAGTACCATATGATTAAAATATTAAATTAAAGCAAAGAAAGGAGGAATACGAATAGCTATTGCTTGGAGGCTAGGGTATAGATTATATTAAATTTCAAGCTCGAAGATATATCAATTGACTTAAGCTTGATTATTTAAAAGTGAAAGCACAACTATTAATTAAGAGTGGCAAAGATAAACCTTTTAATTTGTTTAACTTGGTTCGATCCATTGTAGATTGAGTTAGGTTTTATGTTTAATAAAATAATCTTATTTATTTCTAGATTTTTGATCTATTTAATAAATAGATCATATTTGAGTTGATAAATGTTTGATCTACTTTATATTTCATCCAATCTAAATTTGGTTCAGTTTGATCCAATTACCATCTTGACCACTAATAACCCTGTTATATGATATTTAAATATCCCCTATAAGTATTTCTTTTTTATTTCTTATTAAGAATTATGATCTTATTATTTTAAAATAATATTATCTTATTATATCAATAAAAATAAATAAAATATTAGTATAATTTAATAACTCGTACAGGATATTAGCACTAATAATAAGTATTTTCCATTAATATCAGCATATGTTAAACAAATGGTTATTGTTGGGATAAATCCCGCTCCTGCCGAAGTCCGGCCCGACGCTCAGCCCAATGTAACCAGTAGCCGCAGAAGAGCTTCGGCAGATGGACTTCAGCCGAACTCCCAGCGGCCGAGCTTCTTCCAGCATGCCGAACTGGTCAGCTCCCGAGCTTCTCCCGGACTCCCAGCGTCGAGACCGAACTTCCTGGGCGGCCGAACTCCTTCGGACTCCCCACGGTCGAACTCCTTCAGACTCCCCACGATCGAACTCCTTCGGATCGACTCCAAGCGGCCGAGCTTCAATGAAGTCCTCTCAGCGGCCGAACTCCTTCGGACCGACTCCAAGCGGCCGAGCTTCAATGAAGTCCTCTCAGCGGCCGAACTCCTCAGCGGACGGGCTTTAGCGGAATCCCCAAGCGGTCGTCACTCAGGAGCCCGAACTCCTCAGCAGTCGTTACTCGGCCGAACTCCTCAGCGGTCGCCCTCATCGAACTTCGGCCGACCGAGCACCTACCGAACTCTCAAGTGTCCCAGCCTTAGCCGAAGTCCAACAGCCGGCCGAACCCCAAACGGCCGAGCTTCGGATTCTCAGCAGCCGAACTCTTCAGCGGACGAGCCTTAGCTGCATATCTCCAGTCAGACGCCTATGGGTGCCGAACTCCCTCCTATCTTCCTCTTCAGGAGCCCGAACTCCTCCGAAATGGGCACACGACGAAGGCCTTCAATCCTTCATTTGGCAAGCTCTGCAACCATCACCATCAGGCGGCGATGGCTGTCACCCTCAATCCACCGACCCACTGTCAGGCGGCGATGGCTGTCACCCTCAATCCGCCGCACACGGCACCATCCCGTGAGACTGACTCCGCCGAACCTCGAGCGGTCCGCCAGCACGCGGCTGCAGTTGTCACCATCAAGCTCCACTATATAAAGGACCCTCCCGACACACTAAGGCTAAGCTCTCTGATCTCTAAGCTCTTCTCCTCTTCTCTAAGCTCCGGAACTCATTCCGAGCACTCCATTACTGTTGGCCAGAGCTGACTTGAGCGTCGGAGGGTCCTGCCGGAGGATCCTACCCAGCCACCCCCACCGGCTCCGGATGGGACTTTGTTTTGCAGGTCCCCGACGGCGACCTCGGCGGCCTCGACTCCAGCGACCTCCGGCGACGACCAGTTTCTGCACCAACAGATTGGCGCTAGAAGGAGGGCCTGAACCTTCGAGGTTCCCTTGTTCTTAAAGGAGTGCTCGGCGACCCTTCTCTTCCCTCTTTGGAGATCTTCCTTTTCTCTTCCGAAGAGAAAACGCCACCCCGGAGAGCTTCGGCACGGCGCTCGGCGGCCTCCGCGATCCGATCCCGTCCAGGCCCGTCTGTTCCTGCTTCAGCCCCGGCGGCCTAGGTTCCACCTGCACCCGCGGTGGATGTGAAGCAGTTCGGCCTGCTTGTCCGACAGATCCGTGGCCTCACGGAGGCGTTGCAGGCTATACAGCAGCCTCCGGTAGCGACTCCACCAGCAAGCCCGCCATGAGGGCGCGAGGAATCAGCCTTAAGGAAGAGCCCAATCGCCCCGAAGAGAGAAACGGAGAGCAGAAGTTCCCCCGCCGAAGCGGAATGAAGTTCGGCGCGAGGAAGGCCGAACCCACCCATGAGCCCGTCATCGAGGAAGCTCCGACAAAGAAGTATGAAGTCCTCCCGCGGAAGCTTTCGCAGGAAAGCGGAACGAAGTTCGGTGCAAGTGAGGTCGAACTCACGCTCCAGTATGTCCCCCAAAGGAACCACCTACAAAGTGTTCACCGGAGGCGGAACGAAGTTCGGGCAAGAAAAGCCGAGCTCCCCTCGAGCTCGCCCGAACTCGTCCGAACAAGAGCAGCGGGAAGTTCTCCCACGGCAAGTCTCGCGGGAAAGAGGAATGAAGTTCGGCTCGAAGAAAAGCCGAGCTCCCCCCAAAGCTCGTCATCAAGGCGAAATGAAGTTCAGTGGAAAGCCTGAACTCCTCAGCTCAACCTCCAAATGAAGTTCGGCGCCGGCAAGGACGGAACGAAGCCCCCCCGCGGAATGAAGTTCGGCATCAGGGACTCCGAACTCCGCAGCAGATCACCCAAGTGAAGTTCGGCCGCGCTCGAGACCGCCCCAGGGCGATCGAGGCCGAACTCCCCCTCAAGTACGTCGCCACAACGAATTCACGGGAGGTGCGATAAAGTTCGGGCAAGCAAAGCCGACCCCCTCTCTGCGAGCAGGGAAGTCCGGACAAAGAAGCATGAAGTTCTCCCACGAAAGGAAAGTTTCGCGGGAAAGCGGAATGAAGCTCCACGCAAGCGAAGCCCGAACTTCTCGAGCTCACCGCAAAGGAAGCCCCGACAGAAGGGCGCGAAGAAATCCTCCTCCCGAAAAGATTCCGCAGCTACGACCAGCTCCTCTAACTCGAAATCCTCGGCGAAGTTAAGGAGCCAGCCGCCAAGACCTGAAGGACTACGGCCTCCCCAAACGTGCGCGATCGAAGCAAGTAAAGCCCCTACCATCGCGACCACGGCCACGACACTGAGGAATACGTTCAGCTCCAAGACGAGATTGAAGAGCTCATCAAAAAGGGACGACGGGATAAATTCCTCCGACGTCGGTCTGAAGCAGGAGAAGATCGGCTATAGGCGCTGCCGTAACTGGAAAAGACAAGAAGGTCGGCCGCCTCGCGGCGTCATCAACGCCACCCCGGGGAGGAGCTAGGAGCTAGCTACATCGGTGATTGTCGTCCCCCAGCGACAAAGTCAAGAGAAGCATGTTCCAAATTAAGAAGGCCGGCATGAGATAGAGGAGGTCGTCCGGACGGGACTTGCTGCCCGAGGGAACTCCGAGGAACAACACCCCGACAACCCTCGAACGAAAATGCGCTACGATCAGCTTCTCCTCGGTAAAACTCTCCCCTCTCAATAAAATCATTTCTGGATGCGAAAACTATGCGATGACAGGGAAGAAGCAGTCAGCCGCGTTAGAAATAGGAGGAGAACCTCGTCTTAGCGCGAGCAAAGTCGAAGGCCCCGTCCACAAAGGACGGGATGGGGGGAGAGGCGAGGACGACGGTCCTCATGTGCCCCCACAGCCGGCTAGGAACAGGAGGAGAACCTCGTCCTAGCGTGAGCAAAGTCGAAGGCCCCGTCCACAAAGGACGGGATGGGGGGAGAGGCGAGGACGACGGTCCTTATGTGCCCCCACAGCCGGCTAGGAACAGGAGGAGAACCTCGTCCTAGCGTGAGCAAAGTCGAAGGCCCCGTCCACCAAGGACGGGATGGGGGGAGAGGCGAGGACGACGGTCCCCATGTGCCCCCACAGCCCGTTGGGAACAGGAGGAGAACCTCGTCCTAACGTGAGCAAAGTCGAAGGCCCCATCCATAAAGGACGAGATGGGGGGAGAGGCAAGGACGACGGTCCCCATGTGCCCCCACAGCCCGTTAGGAACAGGAGGAGAACCTCGTCCTAACGTGAGCAAAGTCGAAGGCCTCGTCCATAAAGGACGAGATGGGGGGAGAGGCAAGGACGACGGTCCCCATGTGCCCCCACAGCCCGTTGGGAACAGGAGGAGAACCTCGTCCTAACGTGAGCAAAGTCGAAGGCCCCATCCACAAAGGACGAGATGGGGGGAGAGGCAAGGACGACGGTCCCCATGTGCCCCCACAGCCCGTTGGGAACAGGAGGAGAACCTCGTCCTAATGCGAGCAAGGTCGAAGGCCTCGTTCACCTAAAACGAGATGGGGAAGAGGCGAGGACGACGGTCCCCATGTGCCCCCACAGCCCATTAGGAACAGAAGGGGAACCCCGTCCTGACGAGAGCAAGACTCGAGATCGAGCCTTAAAGACTACGGCAAGCCTCGACTGCAGGAGATAAGATCTCCCCCGAGGGAAGCTCGGCTGCAGGAGATAAAATCTTCTCCGAGCGTGCGGTCTCACCTCGGCTGCAGGAGATAAGATCTCCCCCGAGTGAAGCTCGGCCGCAGGAGATAAGATCTCCCCCAAGCGCGCACTTCAACCTCGGCTGCAAGAGAGGAGGTCTCCCTTGAGTCAACTTCAGCTGATGAAGACAATGTCGCCCCCGAGGAGCTCAAATCCGACCTCGACCGTAGGAGGCGAGATTTACTTCGGCTTCAACATCAGCTTCATCGACTTTAGCTGGAAACGAGTTCCATTTCAACTCCAAACATCGACTGGAGATGAGGTCTCCCCCAAGCCTCAGCCTCAACTTCAGCGTCAATATTGGCTGGAGATGAGACCTCCCCCGAGCTTCAGCTGCAACAAATGCGGAGCCTGGAAGAAGACTTCGGCAGTCGCCTGTTTTGGTACTCCCTTCCTTCAATTTTTGAACTCGGGAGTGGGGGGGCTACTGTTGGGGATAAATCCCGCTCCTGCCGAAGCCCGGCCCGATGCTCAGCCCAATGTAACCAGTAGCCGCGGAAGAGTTTCGGCAGACGGGCTTCAGCCGAACTCCTAGCGGCCGAGCTTCTTCCAGCAGACCGAACTGGTCAGCTCCCGAGCTTCTCCCGGACTCCCAGCGTCGAGACCGAACTTCCTGGGCGGCCGAACTCCTTCGGACTCCCCACGGCCGAACTCCTTCAGACTCCCCACGGTCGAACTCCTTCGGATCGACTCCAAGCGGCCGAGCTTCAATGAAGTCCTCTCAGCGGCCGAACTCCTTCGGACCGACTCCAAGCGGCCGAGCTTCAATGAAGTCCTCTCAGCGGCCGAACTCCTCAGCGGACGGGCTTTAGCGGAATCCCCAAGCGGTCGTCACTCAGGAGCCCGAACTCCTCAGCAGTCGTTACTCGGCCGAACTCCTCAGCGGTCGCCCTCATCGAACTTCGGCCGACCGAGCACCTACCGAACTCTCAAGTGTCCCAGCCTTAGCCGAAGTCCAACAGCCGGCCGAACCCCAAACGGCCGAGCTTCGGATTCTCAGCAGCCGAACTCTTCAGCGGACGAGCCTTAGCTGCATATCTCCAGTCAGACGCCTATGGGTGCCGAACTCCCTCCTATCTTCCTCTTCAGGAGCCCGAACTCCTCCGAAATGGGCACACGACGAAGGCCTTCAACCCTTCATTTGGCAAGCTCTGCAACCATCACCATCAGGCGGCGATGGCTGTCACCCTCAATCCGCCGCACACGGCACCATCCCGTGAGACTGACTCCGCCGAACCTCGAGCGGTCCGCCAGCACGCGGCTGCAGTTGTCACCATCAAGCTCCACTATATAAAGGACCCTCCCGACACACTAAGGCTAAGCTCTCTGATCTTTAAGCTCTCTGATCTCTAAGCTCTTCTCCTCTTCTCTAAGCTCCGGAACTCATTCCGAGCACTCCATTACTGTTGGCCAGAGCTGACTTGAGCGTCGGAGGGTCCTGCCGGAGCCACCCCCCACCGGCTCCGGACGGAACTTTGTTTTGCAGGTCCCCGGCGGCGACCTCGGCGGCCTCGACTCCAGCGACCTCCGGCGATGACCAGTTTCTGCACCAACAGTTATTAATAATATCATTACTTTCTATGTTAATTTTGATAGTATTGATGAAAGTTCTTTATTTAATAGTATACTACTATTATATTATTATATTTTGATAAAAAAATTATATTAAATAATAGCTCTACTTATCATTGCTTTGTTATGACATTATTAAAGTGTCATAGGATGATGACCTTATTATTTTATAATAATATATTATTTACTATATCAATAAAAATTAATAAAATATTAGTATATGGTATAGTAGCACTAATGAAAAGTATTTTTGATTAATATCAGCATACATTGAATGGTGATGGTTATTAATAGTGTCATTAATTTCTATATCAATTTTGATAATACTATTAAAGATTTTTATTTAATAAATTTAATAATATTATTATTATATTTGGATAAAAAAGTATTTTAAATAAAAGCTCTACTTATTATAGCTTAGTTGCGATGTTATAAAAGTTTTCATTGGATGATGGTCTTATCATGTTATAATAATATATTATTATAGAAATTAATCAAATATTAGCATAATTTAATGATTAATGTAGGATATTAGTACTAATAAAAGCAATTTTGATTAACATCAACATACATTAAATAAATATAGTTATTAATAATGTCATTAATTTCTATATCAATTTTGATAATACTATTAAATTTTTTTATTTAATATAGTTTACTAATATTATATTATTATATTTTGATAAAAATATATTAAATAAGAGTTCTACTCATTATAGTGCTTTTATGCGGTTATTAAAGATGTCTACGTGATGGATAGAGAGCTCTACATAAATAGTACCTCTACTGTAATATATATATATATATATATATATGTATTGAATCACATGTTTGATAAAAGCAAAAGAGACGCTGGAAAAAGGAAAAAGGAAAAAGGAAAAGCTAATTAAGTGGTCTCAAATAGGAGATGTTGATTGAGATGACTCAGGGGCGGATTGGAATATCGGTTAAGCTCTTTACAGAATAAATGCTTCACATTGCAGTAGGGGCAGGCAGGCATAAAGAGAAGGATTTTACTATTTTAGGAGATTGGGAGAAGCAACCAACCGTGCAAACTCCCCAAAAAAAAAAAGAAAAAGAAAAAAAACTTTTAAAAAATGATATTGTTAAGACTTGAAGTTGTTGAGAAAAGCACAGTACTCTCCGTTGCATTAGTTCTCCTGAAATTCTGAGTATACGTTAATTTGGATATCCAAAGAGGGGATTCTCTAGGCAACTTGCTTCGCAGTTCTTAAGATACAGCCGTATATCAACTAGAAGGGATATATCAAATTTTTATCAATAAATAAAATAAATATGATAAACCATGAAAAGTTGGATGGCACTCTGTTTTTATTCAATTTTTATTATTTTAAGAGGATGTGTGCCTACAATTGTTTGTTTTCTAAGAATTAATATTTTTTATTTTTGTAATTATTTCATATAAGCACCGACTGTAGGAATAAAATATGATTACTGTTAGGGATAAATTTCGTTTCTATCGAAGTTCAGTCTGATGTTTGGCCTAATATAACTAGCAATCACGGAAGAGCTTCGATCAAAAATCCTTCCTCCAGCGATCGGACTCCAGCCAAACTCCTCCACCGACCGAACCCTAGTCAAACTCTTTCAGTGGCTGAACTCTTCAAACGGCCAAATTTCTTTCGGATCTCTCATTCAGTCGGACTACTATGGAAGCCAAACTCCTTCTGAATCCCTCCTTCAATCGGATTCCTACGAGAGCCGAACTCCTTTCGAATTTCTCCTTCAGTCGGACTTCTACAGGAGCCAAACTCCTTCCAGATCTCTTCTTCAGTCGGACTTCTACAGGAGCCAAACTCCATCTGGATCTCTTCTTTAGTTGGATTTCTATAGAAGTCGAACTCCTTCCGAACTTCTCCTTCAGTCGAACTCCTACGGAAGCCGAACTCCTTCCGGATCTCTCATTCAGTCGAATTTCTACGGGAGCCGAACTCCTCCCGGATCTCTCCTTCAGTCAGACTCTTATGGGAGCCGAACTCCTTCTGGATCCCTCCTTCAGTAGGACTCCAACGAGAGTCGAACTCCTTTCGGATTTCTCCTTCAGTCGGACTTCTACAGGAGCCGAACTCCTTTCGGACTCCTCCTTCAATCGAATTTCTACAGGAGCTGAACTTTTTCGGAGCTTCTTCTTCAGTCGAACTTCTATAAGAGCCGAACTTCTTTCGTATCTCTCCTTCAGTCGAATCTCTATAGGAGCCAAACTCCTTTCGGACTTCTCCTTCAGCTAGCGTTCCTCCCGGATAATCTCCTCTAACCGTATTTTCTTTAGGAGTCCGAACTTCTCTCGAATTGATATACGTTAAAGCTCTTTCCCCTCCATGCGGCTCCGAACGGCTCAGTATTGGATGGCTGCGGCCGTCACTATCAGTCCACTGTAGGCGATAACGATCCGCTATTGGATGGCGATGACTGTCACCATCAATCTGCTGTAGGCGGCGCTACAGGCGGCGCCCCCTCCATGACAGACTCCATCAGATCTTGAGCGGTCCGCTACCAGATGGCTGCAGCTGTCACTATTAATCTATTACAAGCTCCATCTATAAAAAGAGATCCTCTAGATATATTTTCTTTAAGCTCTCTTCTCCTTTCCGAAATTCTGTTGAATTTCTGTCTGAGCACTCCATTTCTATTGACTAGAAGGGCTAACTTGATCGTTGGAGGGTCCTGTCGGAGCCACCATCACCGACTTCGGATGAAACTTTATTTTGTAGGTCACCGACGGTGACCCCATCTTCTTTGACTCCAGCTCAATCCGATGTCAACCAGATTCTGCAACAACAGAATTGGTGCTAGAAGGAGAGCCTCTATTTCCGAGGTTCCCTTATTCTTAAAGGAGTGCTCACCAGCAATCTCTCTTCTTTCTCTCTAGAGTTCTTCTCCGAAAAAAATGCCTCTTAGAAAAGCTTCGATCCGACGATCGACGACCTCTGCAGCTAGATCCCGTCCAGACCTATCTGCTTCCGCTTCAGCCCTGGCAACTCAAGCTCCATCTGTAGCCATGGTGGATGTGGAGTAGTTCAACTTGCTGGTCCAGCAGGTTCGTGGTCTCATGGAGGTGATGCAGACCATACATCGGCAAGCCCTAGCACCAGTTCGACCGGAGCAGGCTTCTCCGGAGCCCCATGGTCTGGTCTGGGAACGGTCGACCTGGGCTATCCGACTTCTGATCTTCGAAAAGGGGAAGTAGAGGATGGAGGGCCCTTGCTCGGACCATGACTCAACCTAGGGGGAAGCTTCATGTCCGTTCCATTAAAAAATCTTAGAGATCAACGATCATGAAGATCTCTTGGATCAAAGGCTCCTAGAAATGAGCCGATGAATCAAAGAGCTCCGTCATACTTCCTTCTTACATGGTAATGATATTTGCACTGACCCTTCTTTTTCTCAAAGGATCATGCAGGAACCAATCCCGTCGAACTTCAAGCTCCCACAGTTCAAGAGTTACGATGGAACCACCGATCCGATAAACCATCTGGAGGTCTTTCGGATAATGATGTTGCTCCATGATGCGCCAGACACTATTTTATGCCGAACTTTTTCATCCACTCTTAAGGGAGCCACTGAAAACTGGTACTCGGCACTTAAGTCGGGTACCATCTTTTTCTTTGATCAGATGAGCCATCAGTTTGCGGCTCACTTCGTCAGCAGCCGACATCTGCACCGAGGTTTGGATTTTCTAATGAACATCAGACAGAAGGAGGAGAAGTCCATCCAGACTTATGTCACTCGATTTAATGCTGCTGCATTGGATGTCCGAAATCTTGACCAATCAGTCGCCATGGCCGTACTCAAGGACGACCTTTAGAAAAATAATTTGCTGTTCTCCTTGAAAAAAAAGTACACCAGAAACTTTGCCGATATGCTAGCTCAGGCTGAAGGTTATGCTCGAGCTGAAGAGGCCTTCAAGGCCAAGGATGATGAAGCTTTTGGTGAGCGACGAATCGCAAGCCGGACAGGCCCATCGAGGAAGGAAAGCCGAGTGAAGCTCGGCCATGCTCCCAAACTCCTCCTGAGCATAAGCAAACCCGAACTCCTTCCTGTGCTTGGAGGCAGGGAAGCCCTGATAGAAGGGCATAGCGGGGTTCTCCCCTTCGAAGATTTTACAACTACACCCCTCTCACTGCTACGAAGACCCAAGTGCTGATGAAAATTAGGAAGTAACTGCCGAGGCCGAAAAGAATGCATACTCATCCCAGCAAGTGCAATCCTAGCAAGTTCTACCTTTATCATCGTGACCACAGTCACGATACTGAGGAGTATATTCAACTCCAAGATGAGATCGAGGAGCTCATCAGGCGAGGCAGACTTGGCCGATTCCTACAGTGACAGCCTAAAGGATGGGAAGATCGACCAAGGGCATCACCACAATCTGAACCACCAAGGGGGAGGATCAATAAGGAGATCGGCCGCCTCTCGACATCATCAACACCATCTCGAGGAGACTTCGATGGAGAGAGGTCAGTGGATCTGAGGGATCAGTGAAGAGATGGAGGACTGAAAAACCCATAACCTTCACTAAGGTAGATGCTCTAGGGGTCCAATTCTCGCATAATGACGCGGTTGTAATCTCTTTAAATATTATCGACTATAATGTATACCATATTTTGGTAGATAATGAAAGTTTGGCTGATGTTTTATTTTATGATGCTTTCTAAAAAATATCCTTACTCAATAACCACTTGGAACCGATGAACTTTCTATTGGTAGGCTTTACTGGTGATTCCATACCAGTTGAGGGCATAATGACCTTGGCTGTGACTGCAGGGCAACGTCTGAAGCTGGCTAAGGCATAGGTCGATTTTTTAGTCGTAAAGACTCCATCTGCCTATAATGCTATTCTCGACCGATCTAGCCTAAATGTACTTCGGATAGTGGTATCAATTTATTATTTGAAGATGAAGTTTTCGATAAGTCATGGGATCGAAAAGATCAGGAAAGATCAAGCTCTGGTAAGACACTGCTACTCAATCATCCTGCATAAGGAAGAACAGTTTGACCCTTATTCTGTTGACGGACTGAATGTCCGCGATGACCTCATCGAGGAATAGGGTGAGCCTATGGAGGACCTCGTATCTATGCCCTTAAATGACGAAAATGTGGAGCACACAATACAGATTGGCTCCAACTTGGGGGACGAGGTTCGGGAGCAATTCATCACTTTCCTCAGAAAGAATGCAGACGTCTTCGCCTGAGCCCCAGTGGATATGCTAGAAATTGATGTCGAGGTTATGGAACATCAGCTGGCCGTTGATTCGAAGTATTGGCTGATAAAAGAGAAGATGCACAACCACACCCTGAAGAGGCAGAAAGCAATCGCAGAAGAAGTAGGCAAGCTCCTCAAAGTTGGATTCATCTGAAAAGTTAACTATCCGACCTGGGTCTCAAACGTGGTTCTCATCAAAAAGGCAAACAACAAGTGGAGGATGTGTATAGACTTCAAAAAGCTGAACAAGGCTTGCCCAAAAGATAGCTACCCTTTATCCATGATTGATCAACTAATAGACGCACATCGGGTCATGAGCTCCTCATCTTCATGGACGCCTTCTCTGATTATAACCAGATACGGATGGTGCTAGAGGACGAGGAGAAAACTATTTGTTACTGATCATGATTTTTATTGTTATAAAGTTATGCCCTTTGGACTCAAAAATGTAGGGACAACGTACCAGCGCTTGGTCAACAAGATCTTCAAGGAGCAGATCGATCGTAACATGGAGGTATACATGGATGACATGCTCGTCAAAAGCTGAGCTTCTATAAACCATCTCGTCAATCTTGAAGAGACCTTCAGCATACTCAAAAAGCACAAGATGAAGCTGAATCCGACCAAGTGCACCTTTGGTGTGACCTCTAGGAAGTTTCTAGGGTTTATGGTATCAAGGCATGAGATTGAAGTAAATTCAGAGAAAATTTAAGTCATTTAGAAGATGACTGCTCTAAAAATAATCAAAGAAGTTCAGCGTTTGACTGAAAAAGTGGCGTCCCTAAATCGCTGCATCTTGAGATCGGTCGAGCGATACATATCCTTCTTTTAAGTTCTCAAGCAACTAAAGAACTTCTACTGGATGGTGGAGTGCCAATAGACATTTGAGGAGCTTAAGAACTACCATGGCTCACCCCCACTACTGACAAAGCTCGAATTCGAAGAAAAATTATTTCTATACCTAGCAGTCTTTCCGACGGCCTTGGCAGCAGTCCTGCTCAAGGAGGAAACGAAGATGTAGCGACCAGTCTACTACGTAAGCCAAATCCTGAGGGTTGCAGAGACTAGGTACTCTAAGCTAGAAAAATTGACTTACTCTCTTCTAATTACTGCCAGGAGACTCCGACCTTACTTTCAGAGGCACACCATAACGATCCTCATGAACCAACCAATAGAAGCAGTCCTTCATCGAACAAACGCTTTTGGAAGAATCGCAAAATGGATAATCGAGCTCACAAAATTTGACATCAACTATCGACCCCGACCATCGATCATAGCTCAGATATTGACAGATTTTGTAGTATAATGTACCATCCCAACTAAAGTCGAGCTTGAACAAAACAAGACCGGCACTCTACTGTCGCAACCAAGCCTCTCCAAAGAGAGTGCCAACCTTTTCAAAGGCTTTTGGTCTCTATACGTGGATGGTTCATCCAACTCTACTAGAGCAGGTGTGGAGTTAGTCTTAGTCAGCTCCAAGAAAGTTATCGTCAAGTACGCGCTACGCTTCGAATTCTCTGTGACTAATAATGGGGCCGAGTATAAAGTGCTAATCACCGGGTTAAAAATAGTAAGAGAGTTAAAAGTAGATCGACTTCAAGTCTATAGTGATTCTCAATTAGTGGTCGATCAAGTTAGTGGCAACTACGAAATGCAGGAAGAAAGTATGATGAAGTACCTAAAGAAAGTAAAGAATTTGACCCCGACCTTCGGTAGTTTTGGCATTCAATAGATTTCGAAGGCGAAAAATATAAGAGCCGACCTTCTCTCTAAATTGGCTACTTCAGCCCTAGTTGAATTATCAAAAGAAGTATTTTTTGAGACTCTAAAATCCCAAGCTTAGAGGAATCACATGCCATTATGCAAACGGAGCTTGAGCCGAGCTAGATTGACCCATTGGTTGCCTACTTCAAGAAGGAAGTTCTTCCTCATGATCCGAAAGAAACTCGAAAACTCAAGAATCAAATCTTTCGGTACGTTTTGTACGAGGGCAAGTTGTATAAGAGATTGTATTCTCTACCATTGCTGAGATGTCTCCGACCTTCAGAGGCCGACTTCGCATTATGAAAAGTAACAAGAAAATCTATGAAAGTCACATAGAAGCCAGATCTCTGTCATAAAAACTACTTCGATAAGGATACTATTGACCAACCTTGTATCATAATTCTATGGAGTATGTCAAGAAATATGACCGCTGTCAGAAGAATGCAAATATACAAAGATAATCGGCCTTCGAGCTTACTCCACTAAGCACATCTTGGCTATTTGCGTAATGGAAAGTGGACATACTTGGCCCTTTTCTGACGACGTCCGGGCAGCGAAAGTTCCTCCTGATCGCGATTGACTACTTCACCAAATGGATCGAAGCTGAACCACTAGCAAAAATTACCGAGGCCAAGGTATAGGACTTCATCTGAAAGTTAATAGTCTGTCGGTTTGATTTGTCTCAAACTTTCATAACTGATAATGGACGATAGTTCGCTAGAACGAGGTTCGTCAAGTTCTACGAAGACCTAAATATCTCCCATCACTTCACATCGGTAGCTCACCCATAGGCAAATAAGAAAGCTGAAGTAATCAACCGAACTCTACTACAAGGCATCAAGACAAGGATCGATAGAACAAAGAAGACCTGGGTGGACGAACTCTACCACGTCCTCTGGGCGTACCAAACTACTCAAAGATCGTCGACTAGGGAAACACCATTCGTCTTAGTCTTTGGAACGGAGGCAGTCATACTAATCGAGCTTAAACTCCCATCAGCATGGGTCGTCGCCTTCAATGAGTAGCATAATCCATGGGACCTTAGAGCCAACCTCAATCTGCTGGAAGAAAAAAGAGAGAAAGCCCAGGTTCGGATGGCGACCTACAAATAAAGGGTGGCTCAATATTATAACTCCAGAGTCAAAAGTAAAACATTCAAAATAGGAGACTTAGTGCTTCGACGAGCCGCCATCTCCCAGCCTCAAACCCAAAAAAAACTTGGCCCAAATTGGGAAGGCCCATATGAAGTGGTGGAGGTCGTCCGGTCCGAAACTTATCACCTAAAGAAGTTCGGAGGAACAATACTCTCACGATCTTGAAACTCAGAAAATCTGAGGATGTACTACCAGTAATTTTTCCATAATAAAATTTTTTCATTTCAAAATTATTATTTCTTGTTGCAAAAATTATGTGATGATAGGAAAGAAGCAATTAAAAGTGGCCATGTTAGAAATAGAAGAAGAACCTTATCCTAACGTGAGCAAAGTCGAAGGCCTCGTTCATTTTAGACGAGATGGAGGGAGAGGCTTCGACAATGATCTTTATGTGTCCCCATAGTCCGTTAGGAATAGAAAGAGAACCTCGTCCTAATGTGAGCAAAGTCAAAGGCTTCATTCATTTTAGACGAGATGAGGGGAGAGGCTCTGACAACAGCCCCTATGTGCCCCCACAGTCCGTTAGGAATAGGAGGGAAATCTTATCCTAACATAAGCAAAGTCGAAGGCCTCATTCATTTTAGACGAGATGGGAGAAGAGACTCTGACAATGGCTCCTATGTGCCTTCACAGCTTGTTAGGAATAGGTGGAGAATCTCGTCTTAACGTGAGTAAGGCTGAAGGTCTCGTTTATTTTAGATGGGATGAGAGAAAAGGCTCTGACAACGGTCCCATTGTGCCCGACAATAAGAGAAGACAAGATCTCCCCCGAGCTTCAGCTTCAACGTCAACCTCGGCTGGAGACAAGATCTCTCATGAGCTTCAACTTCGACGTCAACCTCGACTGAAGATGATCTCCCACGAGCTTCAACCGCAACGTCAACAGGAGACGAGATCTCCCTAGACCTTGGCTGAAGACAAGATCTCCCCTGAGCTTCAACTTCAATAGGTGCGGAGGTCAGAAAAGGACTTCGACAGTCACCAATTTTATACTCCCTTTCCTTCGAGTTTCGAACTCAAAAATGGGGGGACTATTGTTGGAGATAAACTCCACTCCCGTCGAAGTCCAATTTGATGCTTGGCCTAACGCAATTGGCAATCATGGAAGAGCTTCGATCGAAAATCCTTCCTCCAGCAATCGAACCTCAATCAAACTCCTCCAATGATCGAACTTCAGTCGAACTCCTTCAACGGTCGAACCCTAGTCGAACTTCTTCAACGGCTGAACTCGTCCAGCGATCGAACTCCTCCCGGATCTCTCCTTCAGTCGAACTCCTATGGGAGCCAAACTTCTTCCAGTCTCTCCTTCAGTCGGACTCCTGTGGGAGTCGAACTCCTTCAGGATCCCTCCTTCAGTCGGATTTCTATAGGAGCCAAACTCCTTCCGAATCTTTCCTTTAGTCGGACTTCTACGAGAGCCAAACTTCTTCCGGATCTTTCCTTCAGTCGGACTCCTACGGGAGCCAAACTTCTTTCGAATCCCTCTTTCAGTCAGACTTGTATAGGACCCGAACTCCTCCCGGATCTCTCTTCAGTCGGACTTCTATAGGAGCCGAACTCCTTCCGGATCTCTCATTCAGTCGGATTTCTACGAAAGCCGAACTCCTCCCAGATCTCTCCTTCAGTCGGACTCCTATGGGAGTCGAACTCCTTCCAGATCTCTCCTTCAGTAGGACTCCTACGGGAGTCGAACTCCTCCCGAATCTCTCTTTCAATCGGACTCCTATGGGAGCTGAACTCCTTCCGGATCTCTCCTTCATTCAAACTCCTACAGGAGTCAAACTCCTTTCGGATCCCTCTTTCAGTCAGACTTTTACAGGAGCCAAACTCCTCTCGGATCTCTCCTTCAGTCGGACTTTTATAGAAGCCGAACTCCTCCTTCAGTCGGATTTCTACAGAAGTCGAACTCCTTCTGAGCTTCTTCTTTAGTTGGACTTCTGCAGGAGCCAAACTCCTTCCATATCTCTCCTTCAATCGAATCTCTACAGGAGCTAAACTCCTTCCGAACTCCTCCTTCAGCTAGCATTCTTCTCGGATAATCTCCTCTAGCCGTATTTCCTTTGAAAATCTGAACTCATCTGAAATTGATATACGTCAAAGCTCTTCATCCCTCCATGCGGCCTCGAGCGGCTCAGTATCGGATGGTTGTGGCCGTCACTATCAGTCCACTGCATGCGACAGCGATCCGCTACCGGATGACGATGGCTCTCACCATCAATATACTGCAGATGGTGCTACAGACGACGCCTTCCTTCATGACAGACTCTATCAGATCTCGAGCGGCCCGCTATCAGGCGACTGTAGCTATCACTATCAATTCGCTACAAGCTCCGTCTATAAAAAGAGATCTTTCAGATATATTTTCTCTAAGCTCTCTTCTTCTTTTCGAAATTTTGTTGAATTTCTATTTGAGCACTCCATTTCTGTTGGTCAGAAGAGCTGACTTGATCGTCGGAGGATCCTATCGGAGTCATTACCACCGACTCTGAACGAAACTTTATTTTGCAGGTCACCGACGACGATCTCATCTTTTTCGACTCCAATTCGATCCGATGTCAATTAGATTCTATGATAATAATTATAATTATTTATTATGTATTCTTTTATCTTAAATTTTTTTTTGATAGAAAAATCATGCAAATTTTTGTGATTGTGTAGGGAAGTTTTGGTTAAATGAATCGGTCGCAAGATTTTTCAGAAAGAAAAAGAAGACAACATAGCGTAGGCCTGACAAGTACGTTTCATGTTCATCTTCCACTCATAATTTTTTACCATTTGAGCATCGGCTAGGAACCTGGAATGCTGTCTGAAGCCGGATAGCTAATCCTTGCTCCTTGAGTCGGATCATCACCCGCCATTTAACGATCGTTCAATCGAGACCGTTCATCCTGTGAAACGTTCACGCAGACAACTGCAGACATCTTTAATAGCGCTGTTATATATTAGAATACCCCCCGTCACCTTTCAAACCCTTTTGATACCTGACAACTGGATGTGCGCAGGAAATTACCATGAAGCTCCCTACCACTTCCGTCTATTTACGATGAGAGCCGTCGTGTCTTGTTCGTAATAAACCTCTCGAACCAAGGCCGCATCGGCGAATCCCTTCCCATTCGCACCGTCCAATCTCGCGATTCGCGAGCCTTCCGAGTCGGGCTTTTTCTTAACAGCAAAGCAAGGAAAAAGATCAAAAAAAAAAAATCATAAAGACGCTTAACGGGCGAACAAACGGCGAATCTCCTGTGTCCATAAAACGCGCCCTTTCTAACCCCGTCCGAAACCCGGCGAATCGAGGGAAAGACGGAGAGAGAGAGAGAGAGAGAGAGAGGGAGAGTCGATAGAAGAGAAATGGAGGAAGACGGAGGAGTTGCTAACGGCGGGAACGCCCACGATCTGCAATCGATCCTCTCCGGCGAGGGCAGGGACTTCCTTGTCCGCAACAACGGTGATCAGGTGTCGATTTTTCCCGATTGTTCCCGACTTCTTTTTTTAAAATTATAAATATAAGCATACTACTTCTAAAGGTACTTCGATTTTTGGGAACTCATCGGCGTTAGGCTTATCGTTGTTAGTTAAATAACGGCTATTATAACGGAGAGCTCTCCCGGACAACGTGCTGGTCTTTTTGGGAATTGATCAACTTGGCGACAGTTCCTTTGTTTCTATTTCCAGTTTGATTATCCAATTTTGATTATTCGTCGTTTTAGGATTTTCTTTTCCTTTTCTTTTAGTTTGTAGTTTAAACAGTATATGGTGGCTGATTGTAGCAGTGCTATTTTGAAAATTTTATATTTTAAGTAATATTATACGGTATTTAGTTGTATTATTAATATAAGATGAGGTGATCAAACTTTTGTTGATTTTAACGATTATGATGCGTCACCTTCAAGTTATCCTTATTATTTTTTGTTTTCTAATGGAAACGTCACCTTCGCTCTCAAAGGGATGAGTTGGTAATGAGTCATACATCCAGCAGATATCCATAGAATCCTGAAGATTATTAATATTTTTATTGGATCCAGACGGCAGAAGTCTCCGAATTTATAATTGTTCTTTGCTTGTATGCCCAGGAGAGAATTTTTTTTTTTTTTTTTTCAAAAGAAAACTTTATATTACTGATGGCTTAAAGAACTGAACAATGGATAACATCTTTAACCTTGAAACGCTACAGGTGAAGGTCCGCAATTTAGATGGTAAAGTCACTGGTCTTTACTTCTCAGCCTCGTGGTGTGGCCCCTGTCACCGGTTCACTCCGAAGCTGGTCGAAGCCTACAATGAGATATCATCGAGGGTTGGGGATTTTGAGGTCATCTTCATATCCTCTGATGAGGACGAAGAGTCATTTAACAACTACTTCTCTGAGATGCCATGGCTTGCCATTCCTTTCTCAGACTCTGAGACCCGAGGCCGTCTCAACGAGGTGTTCGATGTCAGCGGAATACCCCACCTTGTAATCCTTGACAAGAGTGGCAAGGTTCTCACCGATGAGGCTGTGCAGGTAGTGAGAGACTATGGCTCGGCGGGGTACCCATTCACACCTGAGAGGATTGGGAAGATGAAAGAGGAGGAGAAGGCTGCAAAGAATAATCAAACTCTTCGGAGTGTGCTGGTTTCCTCCTCTCGTGACTTTGTGATATCAAACAGTGGGAATAAGGTGATTGCTATTCTTTGTTGTTATTTTTGATGCTTCGAATTCGATTCGGATATGTTCCTTTTGATCTGATCTCCGTCCTTGTGAACAGGTACCTGTGACAGAACTTGAAGGAAAGATTGTGGGTCTGTACTTCTCATTGAGTTCTTTTGGGCCATGCAATGAGTTTAGCAGAGTCCTTGCGGATATGTGTCGCAAGCTGAAGGAAAAGGGGGAGAGTTTTGAGGTTGTGCTGGTATCCTTAGATGATGATGAATCATCTTTCGAGCAAAGCTTTGCCAGCATGCCATGGCTCGCAATCCCCGTCAAGGACAAGAGTTCCGAAAAGCTTGCCCGCTACTTTGAGCTCGAAACCATCCCCACACTTGTTGTGATCGGCTCAGATGGAAAGACTCTGAATGCCAATGCTGCCGAACTTGTGGAAGAGTATGGGGTTGAGGCATACCCATTCTCTCCAGAGAAGGTGGAGGAGCTCGCAGAGATGGAGAAGGCGAAGATGGAAGCTCAGACATTGGAGTTACTTCTTGTTTCTGGGGAGCGAGATTATGTCATTGGAAAAGGCAATGTGAAGGTAAGGATTCCATCCAGTTTGGTGTACTGCTTGCTTGGTTCGATGTGACGATTCTATCCAATTCTGTTTAGTGCTTGCTTAGGTAAACTTCATCTCGAGTTTATTTGAGTTCATTGGCTTTTAATGCTGCACCATATTAAACCTTGACTTTAGGTATCCTTATAATGACACAAGTTTGATCATTGTTAGGTCCACTTATTTCAAACCAGGTATAAGACTGCCTTATGAGTTCATCCGTGGTAACGGTGGCATTCAATAGTAAATAATTTTAGTACAAGCTTAAATCAAATTAATACATTATAAAATAGAAATCATGTCTCGTACCTGGAGAATGATTTTGTTGGAATTAAATGGAAAGAAAAATATGCTCTGTTCAGCAGATGACATTGGATTATGTAGGTGGCAGCATGGACTCTTTCCCACAAAAATATCACCTACTATGTGCTGATAGGATCTCAAAAGCATGCATATTATCTATATAATCAGCAGCATGTTTAAATGTTTGAAGAAAAATGGGGATAATCACCACTCTTTCTATTTACATAGCAAACATTTCAAAAATCGAGTTAAGGTTTCTTTTCAACCTTACTTCAATGGTGGTACTTACATTACTCCTTGGTTGTCAGTGGTTAAGGAAGAAAAAGCTTGGATACATAATGTCTCATTGGATAGATAGGAAGGACTAAACAACAACATGAATCAATGCATGTTTCTTTTCCTATTCTTGTGCAGATAAATGGTTGCATGGAATCCGTAAAGCAAGTAGTATAAAGACCAGTTAATGAATGTTTCTTTGGCCAAATGATTCTCCAAACTATTCTTGGAACATGCCTTTAAGCAAGTTTTCACACTTACCTTCTGTCTCCTTCCTCTTGGATTAGGTTCCCATATCTGAACTTGTTGGGAAGAATATCCTTCTCTACTTCTCGGCGCAGTGGTGCCCTCCATGTCGTGCATTTCTGCCCAAGCTAATTGAGGCATACCACAAGATCAAGGAGAAGGACAGTGCCTTCGAAGTGATCTTTGTCTCAAGTGATCAGGACCAAAGCTCCTTTGATGACTTCTTTTCTGGCATGCCCTGGTTAGCCCTCCCCTTCGGAGATGAAAGGAAGAAGTCTTTGAGCCGCACCTTTAAGATCTATGGCATCCCATCCCTTGTTGCCATTGGCCCAACTGGAAAAACAATCACCAAGGAAGCAAGAGGGCTGGTGATGGACCATGGAGCTGATGCTTACCCCTTCACTGAGGAGCGAATAAAGGAGCTTGAGGCAGAGATCGAGGAGATGGCAAAGGGTTGGCCGGAGAAAGTGAAACATGAGCTCCATGAGGAGCACGAGCTTGTGAAGACCCGCCGTAGGGGGTATTTCTGTGACCGGTGCGAGGAGGAAGGCAAAGGGTGGTCTTTCTATTGCATGGAGTGTGACTTTGATCTGCACCCCAAGTGTGCATTGGAGGAGGATAAGAACATGGAAGATGTCGATGTGGGTGGTTTGCCTGGTGAGGACCCTCAAGACGGGCAAGGGGAGGCTGGCAAGGAGGGATATGTGTGTGAGGGGGGAGTCTGCTATAAAGTTTGAGGTCTTCAATTACTGGTTTTTAGACAATTGTGTGTTACCTTAAGTCTTAAACTACCTTGGATTACTCATGATGCTTGTTTAGATTTTTTTTAAATACTTGTCTTTGTGTTCAGAAATTGAGGTGAAAAGACTTTGTTCTTCCATGGTTCATGAATGTACTTGTAGAATGATGCAAATCTTAAGTTTCTTGTGTGTGTTGCAGTCGAATTGCCCGGACCCTTCCAAAATCTTTTATATAACTGTTATATGAGATTATCAAAATTATAGATAGTTAATACTCAACTTCAATGGTTCCTGAAAAAAAAAAAAAAGGCTTCAACTTCAAAGGATGATGACATATATATGATAGAATTCATAGAACTTGTCTTCCATTCAGGCCCTCCTTTTCTAGTTGCAATTTGAAATTGAAGTTCCTGCTCTTTGATCATTTTTAGGTAGTTGAGTATATAATTAAGATTGCTTCTCTGTCTGTGAAAAAGTGATTTTATTTAGGAAGCCATTATGTCTGAATTTGTCAAAACGGTAATGTACAAGCTGTTATACTAATTTTAAAGAGTATATATTTTACCTCATAAACAAATATATAAAAGGTGACAAATGACACTAAAAAGACAGGGTTATGCATAAAGGTTAATTAAAAAAAATAGAAAATTTAATAAAACTAATAAGAACAGTGATAAGTGGTAAAAATATATTAATAAAAGTATTAAATTATAAAATAAATTAATTTATTTTATTAGAAATTGATACTTTTATTAATCTTATGCAGGAAAGAAGGCCACCAATATGAAGATCTCATTTTTCTGGTTCAGATGAAAAAAATTTCAGACAAAACGGACTTCAAACGAGCCCAGAATTGAATTTCAAAAAAAAAAAAAAACCAGTTCGGTTCGAACCGGTTCAGAAAATCGGTTCAGCGGTTTGGCCCGGTTCGATCGAAACTGCAGACCGCCCACCGACGCAATGCTGACGTCAGCATTTTTCGTGGCTCACGATGGACCATCCGAAGGGTATTTCGGGCATTTCACATCAGAAGAAGCACTTCGATTGGCTGAAGAATGCGGTGGTCCATGCAACACCGGGCTTCGCGCATGATCCATGGAGGGCAATTTGAGAATTTTGGCTGATCCAATGACGGTCAAACAATTTTCATTGAAACTCGATCGGATGGCCGAGAAGCGAAGGCGCTGATGGACGGCATCCGCAGCACCCGATCAAGAGCCAACGGCGGATTCTGAGATTCATCTCGATGGTAAACTAAAGATCAGAAGGCCTCTTTCTACGTGATCGGATTGCCCAGATTCAATCCAACGGTAGATCCAACGGCTGGCATGAAATCTGACTTGATCTGGATTATTTTAAGGGATTTTTGAGTGATTTTTGGATCGTTTGATCAACATCTAACGGGCAGAATTATCCAAATCTTAATTTGAGTTGTTTTAGGAGTCTTAAACCTAATTTTTTATGGATTTTAGGGAGAAATCAATCTCTTGATCTATAAAAAGCCTATTGTTGCCGTGAAAAAAAAAAAAAGAGAGAGAGAAAGAGAGAGAGAGATGGGGAGAGAGAAAGAGAGAGAAAGGAGAGAAGATAGAGAGAGAGAGAAAGAGAGAGGAGAGAGAGTAGAAAGAGAAGAGTGATTTGTGAGAAAATAAAAAAAGATTTTTTTTTTTTTTTTGACAATCAAGACATCAAGATCAAGGAGCATCTTCTTCTTCACCAAGTTCTCCACATCAAGAGCAACAGACAATCAATTTCAGCAATCAAACAGTCTAATTTCTTCTATGCTTTTTATTTTATTTACTATTTTTGAACTTGTTATCATGAACTAAATTTTTTTTTACTAAGGCTAAGGTGTAGCCACTCTTTTGATGCAATATTCAGTATGATTTATTTTTAAATTTTATTCATGAGGAGTATATAAATCTGATCTTAATGCTTTTAGATTACTGGCCATCTTCTAATTGATCTGATGAACATAGATGTTACGGACCAAGTACATCTATGTTATTGCTTCTTGATTATATACCTTGTATTATGAATCAAATTAGAATTCATATGCATGCAGGAATTTTAGTGCGCTTTGGATGCAGCATATTTTAATTAGAGGGTTTCACAAAACCTAATGCATTAATATTTATTTAAATTACACCTGGACCAAAGGATAATTAATAAATATTAATAGTTTTGCTATGCCTGGACCAAAGGATAGTGAATAAATTAGGAGACTCCACCGTCACATGAAATAAAATTAATCTAAAAATCTGAATATTGTATTGACTGAGTTGGTGAACCGATTGCCTTAGTAATCCATTACTCTTGAGTTTAAAATCCTAATAATTTACACTCTCTCTATTTTCTTAAAAAACTTTTAATTATTTTTTTTTATTTTTTCTTTAATTTCTTTATTCTCATAAATCGATCTTCTAAATAAAGCATAGGAAAGAGCTTTTCAGTACTTATTTTTCAATCCTCTAGGGACGATACTCTACTCATTCACTTTATTACTTGATCGACTGGTGCACTTGCCATAGCTATAAATTAGCACGCATCAAGTTTTTGGCACCGTTGTTGGGGATTGTGTCTAAAACAATATTGAAATTTTGATCCTAGCTTTACTTTAGAAATTTATTTTTAATTTTTATTATTTAAAAAAAAAAAATTTCAGTGCATGACACGTACTGGACATAGTAACTTACTACCTTTAGATCCAGAAATTGAAAGGACCATTAGAAGACTACAACAAGAAAGAAACATGGCAGCTGAAGATCCTAACGACATCAATCTAGGATTGGATATGGCGACTGAAGGACAGCATGAAGCTATTCGATCAGTACATCATCCATTAAATGATTATATCACACCATCTGTAGCCGATGTAGCTTCGAGCATCAGGAGACCGCCTGTACGAGCAAACAACTTTCGAAATAAAATCGACGATGATCCAGATGATTCAATCAACTGTCCAATTCAGTGGACACGTGCATGATGATCCGAATGCCCATATTTCTAATTTTCTTGAACTTTGTGATACTTTTAAAATTAATGGGGTGTCGGATGATGCTATTAGATTAAGGTTATTTCCTTTCTCTTTACGGGATAAAGCTAAAAGTTGGCTTCATTCTCTTCCTGCAGGTTCTATCACAACTTGGGATGTCCTAGCCCAAAAATTCTTAGCCAAGTACTTTCCACCTTCCAAGACTGCTAAGATGCGCAACGATATCACTTCTTTTATGCAGATGGACATGGAGACACTATATGAGGCTTGGGAGCATTTCAAGGAATTACTGAGGAGATGTCCACATCATCAACTATCCGTATGGCTTCAGGTACAAACTTTCTATAATGGTTTATCTCCTACTAATCGATCTATGATTGATGCAGCAGCAGGAGGAACCATTAATCGAAAAATGGAGGAAGAAGCCTTTCGATCTGATCGATGAGATGGCATCAAATAGCTATCAATGGCAAGACAGAAGCGCATGATGCCAAAAAGACTAGCAGCTGTGCAGGGAGTAGATTGCGTGCCAACTTTACTAGCTGAAATTGCAGCCCTTAGAGCCGAAGTCAACAACTTAAAGGGAACAAGCTATGCATGTTCAGAGCATTACTTGTGACCTGTGTGGAGGAGGACATGATACGAGCAATTGCCAGACAGGTAATCCTTTTGCTAAAATAACTGATACAGCTAATTATATTGGTAATTTTTTCAGGCCGCAACAAAACAATCCCTACTCCAACACATACAATCAAGGGTGGAGGCAGCACCCAAATTTCTCATGGAGCAATCAAAATGCAGCACAACAGCCACCCCCAGGATTCCAAGTACCTGAAAAGAAGTCCAACATGGAAGAGCTGATGGTCAAATTTATGCAAAACCAAGAAGCAACTATAAAAAATTTGGAAGCCAAACTTAGGCAGGACCAAACAGCAGCAATTCGAAACTTGGAGATGCAAATAGGTCAAATGGCTAAGATAATCTCCGAGAGACCTCAAGGATCCTTGCCAAGCAATACGGAGACAAATCCAAGGGAGCAAGTCAATGCTATCACCCTAAGAAGTGGTACAAAGCTGGAGGAGCCACATCAGAAGAATGAGACTGAAGAGCCAACTACAAATAAGGAACCATCAACTAAAATTCGTCAAGTCACCAAAACAACCAGCAGATGGATGGTCTCCAGGTATACGGTTTGCTGATCCAAATGTGAAGCCCTACGTGCCGCCACTACCATTCCCAGAGAGACAAATACAGCATCCAGATAAGGAATTTTCTAACTTTTTCAAAATTTTAAAGAATTTACATATTAATATTCCTTTTGTAGATGCTATTACTCAAATGCCCAGGTATGCCAAGTTTCTCAAAGAAATCTTAACAAATAAGAAAAAGCTGAAGGAGCATGAGAGAATAAATTTGAATGAAGAATGCTCAGCAATACTTCAAAATAAATTACCACAGAAGCTAAAAGATCCAGGGAGTTTTACTATCCCCTGCATTATTGGTGATTGTAGTTTTGATAAAGTTTTATGTGATTTAGGAGCAAGCATTAATCTCATGCCTTTTTCTATTTTTCAGGAAGCTGGGTCTAGGAGAACCAAAGCCTACCACTATTACTCTTCAATTAGCCGACAGATCCATTAAATATCCAAGAGGTATAGTGGAGGATGTCTTGGTAAAGGTAAACAAGTTTATTTTTCCTGTTGATTTTATTGTTCTTGATATGGAAGAAGATTATGATGTACCCCTTATTTTAGGGAGACCCTTTTTAGCTACTGGAGGAGCTTTAATAGATGTTCAACAAGAAAAATTAATTCTTAGAGTCCAAGATGAACAAGTTACTTTTAATGTTTTTCAAAGATACTAAACATCCTGATGATAATCAAACTTATTTTTCTAATTGATATTATTGACAATCCATTATATGAGAATTCTGTAGAAAATAGGTTTGAGACTATAAAAGCGAGCAATGTCAAATTGAAAGAGGACTGCAATCAAACATGAAAGTATTCCAATTGAAGTGGCACCAGATTGATCCACTTTAGAACTCAAAGAAAGTCAAGCTGAAGACTATAAATCAGAACTACTAGATAGGTTGTTTCTTTTCTTTTTAGTTTTGATCATTTTTTTTTCTTTTATTTTTTAGTAATTTGTTGTTGCTCTTTTACTGCTTCTGGTGTGTATTTTTCAATTTTGCAGAAAAATCAATGAGAACTCAAGCAAAATTTCAAAGCTCCAAAGAACCAGACTGAACAAAATTCAGGTGTATTCCTTCCTATCCTTTATTGCATCCTTTATTTTTTTTCTTTCTCCTTTAAGACAATGTAGAATAATTAATAAAAAAAAAAAAATCATGTGTCAAGAAGAAAATCTTGAGCAAGATAAACTGGATAAGTGATAAAAGATAGAATTATTTGCTAATGAATGTAATGAGTTAAAGAAGTAGATTAGTTGGTCAACTTTTAGCAGCCTACTTAGGTCATTAAAAGATTATTAGCACTTTTTAATTGCACATGCACACTAACAAGGCAAAGTAGGTATTGATTATAAGGCCAACTGAGGATTCAATTATCACTGAAAATTGATAATTAATATACATTCTAATCAAAGAAACTTGAATTTAAGGAAAGAGCTACCTGCCTATAAATAAAGTGCAAAAGACAGAGTATATGTGGATTGCCCAAAGCCTAGTAACTGGGTCTCTGCACCTAGGTCAAGTGTGAAAATTCACGTAAAATGGTGAAGGAAAGGCCAGGATGCTCAGCACAGTAAAAAAAAAAAAAAAAAAAAAAAGGCAGTGTGAAAGCTACCTTAATTCATGAGTATAAAATTGAGAATGTATAGAAAATTGACCAAAATAGGTGATAAGAGAGGATACTTTTGTTCTTTTAATTTAATACTGAAATGCTAAAGTTAGTCATCACGAACACAAGTGCTATAGATCTTTGATGTACTCTAAGAAAGTTTTTAATTGTATTGACTGAAAAATTTGCTTCTGAAGCTCAATGCTTAGTTAGCAGTATTTTCTAAACTTTTTGACCTTTAATCCTAGATTTTATCTTTGTGATGGATAATCTTATTGAAATATGGTATTAAATAAAACATTGCTAAGGGACTAGCAATGACTAAGTTGGGGGGTGTGATAAGTGGTAAAAATATACTAATAAAAGTATTAAATTATAAAATAAATTAATCTATTTTATTAGAAATTGATACTTTTATTAATCTTATGTAGGAAAGAAGGCCACCAATGTGAAGATCTTATTTTTTCTGGTTCAGATGAAATAAATTTCAGGCAAAATGGACTTCAAACGAGCCCAGAATTGAATTTCAAAAAAAAAAAAAAAACCAACCGACGCAACGCTGACGTCAGGATGATGTCAGCATTTTTTGCGGCGCTCACGGTGGACCATCAGGAAGGGTATTTCGGGAATTTCATCAGAAAAGAGCGCGCTGATTGGCTGAAGAACGCGGCGGTCCATGCAACACCGGGCTCATGCGCATGGTCCATGGAGGGCAATTTGGGAATTTCTGGCTGATCCAACGGGCGGTTTTCATTGAAACTGAAGCTTGATCGAACGGCCGAAGCGAAGGTGCTGATGGACGGCATCCGCAGCTCCCGATCGAGATCCAACGGTTGAGATTCATCCCGATGGTAAAACTAAAGATCAGAAGGCCTTCTTTCTACGCGATCGGATGGCCCAGATTCGATCCAACGGTTGACATTAAATCCGACTTGATCTGGGTTATTTTAAGGGATTTTTGAGTGATTTTTGGACCGTTTGATCAACATCTAACGGACAGAATTACCCAGATCTTAATTTGAGTTGTTTTAGGAGTCTTAAACCTAATTTTTGATGGATTTTAAGGGGAAATCAAACTCTTCATCTATAAAAAGCCTGTTGCCGTGAAAAAAAAAAAGAGGAGAGAGAAAAAAAAGAGAGAAAAAAAAGAGAGACAAAGAGAGAGACGGGGAGAAAAAGAGAGAGAGAAAGAGAGAGAGAGAGAGAGATAAAAAAGGAGTGATTTGTGAGAAAAATCAAAAAGGGTTTTTTTTTTTTTTCGACAATCAAGACATCGATCAAGGAGCATCTTCTTTCTTCGCCAAGTTCTCCACATCAAGAGCAAGCAGACAATCAATTTCAGCAATCAAACAGTCTAATTTCTCTATGCTTTTTATTTTATTTGCTATTTTTGAATTTGTTATCATGAACTAAATTTTTTTTACTAAGGCTAAGGTGTAGCCACTCTTTTGATGCAATATTTCAGTATGATTTATTTTTAAATTTTATTCATGAGGAGTATATAAATCTGATCTTAATGCTTTTAGATTACTGGCCATCTTCTAATTGATCTGATGAACATAGATGTTACGGACCAAGTACATCTATGTTATTGCTTCTTGATTATATACCTTGTATTATGAATCAAATTAGAATTCATATGCATGCGGGAATTTTAGTGCGCTTTGGACGCAGCGTATTTTAATTAGAGGGTTTCACAAAATCTAATGCATTAATATTTATTTAAATTACACCTGGACCAAAGGGTAATTAATAAATATTAATAGTTTTGCTATGCCTGGACCAAAGGATAGTGAATAAATTAGGAGACTCCACCGTCACATGAAATAAAATTAATCTAAAAACCTGAATATTGTATTGACTGAGTTGGTGAACCGATTGCCTTAGTAATCCATTGCTCTTGAATTTAAAACCCTAACAATTTACACTCTTTCTATTTAATTAAAAACTTTTAATTATTTTTTTTAAATTTTTTTTAATTTCTTATTCTCATAAATTGATCTTCTAAATAAAGCATAGGAAAGAGTTTTTCGGTACTTGTTTTTCAATCCTCTAGGGACGATACTCTACTCATTCACTTTATTACTTGATCGACTGGTGCACTTGCCATAGCTATAATTCAACTCAAACTCAAACTAAGATCTGGGTAAATAGAAATAGGTGACTGCCTATATTGTATTAAGTGCAGATGTTAGAATACCATCTTATCTAATGAATCTAAATTAACTAAACCAATACCATAATTTCAAATTTCTAACCAGAGCATCATGACTTAAGTGCGCAAATACACTTGCTTACACATGATTAGTCCCCTGGTAGACAATGATAACTTTTTGTTTCAAAAGCTAAGGTAGGCTAATATTTGAGATGGCAACAAAATAGATGTTTGAGGGAGCAAATTTGCGATATCTATTTTCTTAGATACTTTGATATTTGTCAAAATCCAACATGGCATCCGTGTGACACAACTGGTAGATGTCACACGCTAGATATGAGTCGACCTATTGACTCGTTGCTAAGGTGTCACATTGCAACGAGTAACACGGAGATCTAAATTGAGATTCCACATCAAAAGTAGGGATATTAACCTTGTAATAGAAAACAATTAGGGGTATTATTAACCAGGTGGCAAGGCCACCGAATGAACCAAAGGATAATTGATTCAAGTTTAGTCCTTTTTATTTATTTATTTATTTATTTTAATTCAGCTAAGCTCCTTTCAGGTCAATTAATATCAAGCAGACCTCAAGCTCATGAAGAATGGCCGGTTTAAAGAGCCGCAAAGACAACGACATTTTACTAAGCTTCCACATATTTAATCCAAGACAATCTTGCTCAGTATATTTCACTCTTAACAACTAGAAGATAGGGTAGCATGTCTAACAGTGTAGCCCTTAAATTAACATCTGGTTGCCAAGAAACAAATTTATAAAAATTATAATATACTTAATAAATAAATATCAAAATAATTATAAATACTAGTTAGAAATATAATTTTACTTATATATATATTCATCTACCGACTTTAACCAAGCTGAATTAAGCTAGCCAAATATCAAGCTTGGGTCATTTATTAATCGAACTAACTTGTTTGTTTTGACAATCCTAATTTAAATATATGTGCATACCTTGACTCTCCCTCCGATTCCATTTTCTTTTTCATGATACATTGCATCATCTATATAAAAAGAAAAGAAAGAAACATATGGAGAGATCATGGTGGTAGGATCAACAACCACAGGGAATTCCATGCCTACTAGTAGGGGGTTCAATTATTGGGATTCTTTTTGGGGTGCCAGTAGAGCTGCCCTTATCCGGATATCAGAAATGGGGCCCAAGTCATACGGAGGCCATGGCCGGTAACGGGCATCCCCTAAAGGCTGACGTGGCACGGGCGCATGAGGCGGAGGGAGGCTCCCCCTTCTCCATTTCAGGCCACTTGAACCCCACAATCTCCGGTTTCCATTTCTCCCCTCTCCATTGAGCAATCTCCCATGATGTTGTGCAGATAACCATCGGGGAGTTTTTATTTTATTTTACCCTTTTTTTCTTACAAATCTTCTGTAGAGGGAAATATAATGGAAGGGAATGCTTTGGATGATTTGATCGAGAGGCTACTGGAAGGGAAGAAGAACAAGGGGAGTGGCAAGAAAATTCAGCTCAGCGAGGCCGAGATTCGCAATGTCTGCGTTACTGCGAAAGAAGTCTTCCTGCGCCAACCCGTCTTCCTCGAATTGGAGGCGCCCGTCAATGTCTGTGGTAATGCCCGCGACCCCTGCACCATACGGCTGCGGGTTATATCTTTTGCACGGAAAAAATTTCCGTTGGATCGTGTATTGCATAATTTTTAAAGCACTCCGATCTTTTTTCTTTCATCGTATAGATCTCAAAAAAGTTATTGTACGATCGCGAAAGAAGATGGATCATCCTTCCGTATGAAAGATACAATCCGAACCTACCATGACTTAGGAGCAAGAATTGCTAAATTATGATGTTGAATTTATTTGGGTTTAAAATTTTGGCCAGCTTTAATTTTAATGATTTCTTTCGTGTCTCTGCTCTTCCAAAATTGATCATGAACTGTATTCTTCCAAAAAAAAAAAAAAAAAAAATCGTGAACACGTCATGATACATTTGATTCCTAAATAGAAATAATGATAGATTTGATTCCTAAATAGAAATAAATTGTTAGAGTATGGAGTCGAACTTGTTTACGACCCACGCTTGTGCTCGTGCTTCCATCCTCAAGGCCATTTTGGTAGCAAGCATGATGTGCATGTTTCTTTTCGTTGTGGTCCACAGATTTTTAAAATTATTGCCGGGATGAATTGTTTTGTTTCAATTTTTTGTCATTTATTTGTAATCCGCCTTTTTAGATTCATTAGGCATAAATTTGAATTTATTCGTTCTTTCAATTTGATTGTGCATGACTTTTATGGTTAATTTTCATTTGAAATTTTAGAAATTCAAATATTTACTATGTTAATGATGATTTTAAGATAAAATTTTATTGACAGTATTAATACGCTCTGATACCATTTGTTAAGAATCTAGTACTAAAGGATTACGATAAAAAGAAAAAAAAATTAAAATGAGAACAATCAAGTATATGGATCAACCTAAAGACTTACCTCCATGAAATATATAAAACTTCACTATGAAAAAAAAAAGAGATACAAGAGGAGATTACCCACTCTTAACTCACGTATACAATTCTCTCAACAAAAAGTTATCCTTACCAAATACTCTCTTAGAGACCTTCTGAAACGATCGCAGTTCATCGCCTAGCTGTCTGTCGAAAGCCCCTGCTCCTGCTGTCGCTAGCGTCCTTCTCTCTGCTCCAATTGTCTCAGTCACCCTCAAATTCACCAGGCCACACCTTCTACCTCAAGTCACGACCCTTCTGTCAAGTCACATCTTTTACTTTTCTTGGTCTGTTGCTTAAATAGCCACGATCACAGTCCAAAATTCAAGCAAAAATGAAGAATGATCACACACAGTCCGCATGGAGAAAGAACTCCCCCGTTCGTCCGCGAGGCCGCCTGGGCCCAGGCGCGTGGAGAAAGAACTCCCCCGCGCGTCTGCGAAGCCGCCTAGGCCCAGGCTGCGCGCGCGCCTGGGCCTGGGCTGCGCTTGCGCACGCCCAACCTGGGCCACGCATGGCCTAGGCCATGCACCTGCGCCTGGGCCGGCCCTAGTGGGCTCGTGCGCCTGGGTCGCACGTCCGTGGGCCTACCAGTCGTGGGCCCTACTTTGGCGATCCGTCAGATGCTCCGCGTGCTTCTTTTGCGCGTATCTTCACCATCCAGACTCTGATTGAGGTGTTCTTGGGCTCGTTGGACTCCGTTCGTCATTCTGAACCTCGCTGTGGGCTTAATATGAAAGAATTCGAGGCATTTTGCTCAATAATTTTTACCTCGACTCGATATTCGATCTCCATCTATTCGAGAGTTCGTCTAATGCCCCTATGCCCTAGGGCAATCGCCTGCTGATCATGGATGGACAAATATGGAAATTGAGCCAGGCCACTCGATCCCACATTCGTCAACTGCTGTGATCCATCTGACCTGAGACCTGCTTGGGATAGCCTCCTGCGGCAATAGGAACTCCACCTTGTGACGTCGCATGTCGTCCTCCCGAGTCTCTCATCCCATGCCCGATCCTTCTCCACCTGGAGCTCCATCTCGCACAGGGCTCCCTAACATGAGGTAATATCCTCCATACCTTCTTCCTCTAAGCACGACCCTACTGCCATGCATGACCTTCAGGATTCCTCCATCAGTTTTTCATCTGAAGCCAGTTGAATATAGTTTGCTCAGTGAGATTAGATTCTTCTTAAAGCTGGGTATATATCGAACCTCACGCAACTTCTTCACTGTTTCATTATGGAGCTTCATTCTGACCGTCCCGCTGCCCTTGATCTCATGGCTCGATCCATCTGGCAAGAATACAATATCGTCACCGATCTCCAGGGAGTCGAACATATCTTCTCTGCAACATACATGATGGGAACAAGCAGAATCTATAATCCACTGAGAGGAAGAAGTAGATACCTCATCAGAAACTAGAAGGACATCATCACTGCCTTCTGTATCGCAACTAGCCACCGCCACAGTAGCCCTTGTCCGATCCTTGAGTTGCGGGCAATTCTTGACTCGATACTCCAACTCGTCGCACCTGTAGCATCTGATCTTGCTTTGGTCCCTCGTTTTGGATTTGGATCGTCTTCATCGCGATCCTCTGCCGCTCCATCTACTGCCTCCTGCTCCTCCAGAAACCGCCAAAGCTGAGCTGTCGCCATCTGAGCTCAAAGTTGGGTTCTCCCTCCTAAGAACTTCATTCTGGAGTATCGCTGTAGTGACCTCGTCCATCTTGATGGTGCTCTTCCCCACTAAAAGAGCAGTCATCAAGGACTCATATGAAGAGGAAAGCGATGCTAGCAAGACCAACGTCCTAGTCTTCTCCTCAACTTTTTTGCCAATGCTGAGGAGGTCAGTGAGGATCTTTTAGAAGTTGGATAAATGCTCCTACATGCTCTGACCTTCGTCCATCCGCAGCTGGTAGAACTGCCTCCAAAGGAAGAGGGTATTGGTGAGGGACTTTGCCATGTATAACTCCTTGAGCTTCGATAGTGCCATCGAAGAAATCTCATCAAATACATGGATCACCACATCATCCGCTAGGTACAAGTGGATCGTGCTCACCGCCTGCATCTGAATCCGCTTCCAATCCTTCACCTCTATGATGGCTGGCATCTCATCGTATAAGAGAGCGTCGATCAAACCATGTTGGATGAGAACATCCTTTATCCTTGCTTGCCACAAGAAAAAATTGCTCTTCCCATCAAACCTGTTGACCTCTACCTTGATTGCACTTATCTTCTCCATATTCTTCAATCTCTATAACTACTGTTGCAATCTGCACTCCGGTACTATCTAGGCTTTGATACCAATTGTTGGGAGTATCAACACGCTTTGATACCATTTGTTAAGGATCTAGTACCAGCGGATTACGACAGAAAGAAAGAAAAAAATCAAAATGAGAATAATCAAGTACGTGGATCAGCCTAAAGGCTCACCTCTATGGGGCATGTAGAATTTTACTATGAAAAAGAAAGAGATACAAGAAGAGATTATCCACTCTCAACTCACGTATACAATCCTCTCAATAAGAAGTTATCCTTACCAAACTCTCTCTTGGAGACATTCTGAAATGATCGCAGTCCGTCGCCTAACTGTCTGTCCGAAGCCCTTGCTCCTGCTGTCGCTAGCGTCCTTTTCTCTGCTCCAATCGTCTCAGGCTCTCTCAAATTCACCAGGCTACACTTTCTATCTCAAGTTACGGCCCTTCTGCCAAGCCACACCTTCTACTTTTCTCGATCTGCTGCTTAAATAACTACGGTCACAGCCCAAAACCCAAGCAAAAATGGAGAACGACCGCACGCAATCCACGTGGAAAAAGGACTCTCTCGCGCGTCCGCAAGGCCGTATGGCCCTAGGTCGTGCACGCGCCTGGGCTTGGACTGCGCCCACGCGCGCCCGACCTGGGCTCGCTGGGGCGCCAATGCACACCTAGGTCGCGCATCCATGGACCTACCGATCGTGGGCCCCACTTTGGCGATCCATCGGATACTCCGCGTGCTTCTTTCGTGCATATCTTCGCCATCCGGACTCCGATTGAGGTGTTCTTAGGCTTGTTGGACTCTGTTCGTCATTCTAGACCTCGCTGTGGGCTTAATGTGAAAGAATTCGAGAGATTTTTCTCAACAAACCTAGAATCATAAAATGAAAAAAAAAAATGTACGAAGTAAAATAAAAGAAGGGGTAGAGGTTCGATTCTGCAAGCCATCGGTCCCTTCAACCTACAAGGCTCCATCGAGGATGCTGGTGGCCTCTGTCCCCAGACGTTTGGAAAGATTGTTAAAAGCCTGTCCAATAGGAAGTGCAACACAAGAAGGCTCGCCAACTTGCCTGGAGGAACAAGAAATGTATTCTAATTTCTTGTGAGTTTATAACTGATTAATGTGTGATATTATTTGTTTTCTATCCAACATTGAAATAAGGTTGTGATTGATAAAAATTCAGCTAATTCAACAGGTTATAGTGCTAAAATTACTGTTAGATTTAATTTTCAGCATCCAATAATAACTACATCAATATATTATATCCTGGACTTTCATTTCATAAATATTCTTGCCTTTTCTTTCTCATATTACCGAGTATAGTTACGATACAATATTTGATAAAACATACTGATATGCCATATTTTTTTTTTCAGGTGATATCCATGGCCAATTCTCTGATCTCCTCCGACTATTCGAGTATGGTGGCTTCCCTCCACAGTCCAACTACCTCTTCCTTGGCGACTATGTCGACCGAGGGAAGCAGAGCATTGAGACCATCTGCCTCCTCCTCTCCTACAAGATCAAATACCCTGACAACTTCTTCCTCCTTCGAGGAAACCATGAATGTGCTTCCATCAATCGGATTTATGGCTTCTACGATGAATGCAAGCGGCGTTTCAGTGTTCGGCTTTGGAAGCTCTTCACTGATTGTTTCAACTGCCTCCCAGTAGCCGCTCTCATTGATGACAAGATATTCTGCATGCATGGTGGGCTCTCACCGGAACTGCAGCACTTGGACCAGATAAGGCAGATTGAGAGGCCAGTGGACGTGCCAGACCAAGGACTGTTGTGCGACTTATTATGGTCGGATCCTGACCGAGAAATTAGAGGATGGGGAGAGAATGATCGAGGTGTTTCATATACTTTTGGGGCTGATAAAGTGTCCGAGTTCTTGAGGAAGCATGATCTTGATCTTATTTGCCGTGCACATCAAGTATGCATGCCTAATCAACATTTTATTGAGCACTGATGTCAATTCTAGATCATCTAATCTCTAAATTTATAAGAAAAGTATGCCTTAAAAAGGGGTTGCATGTTGGAAGAGCTGTGGTGAAAAATTAAAATAAAAAAAAAGAATCGATATCATTTTGGTATACTAAACTATTATTTCTAGCGAAAGTGAGATAATATGTTGTTTTCTTAGGTTTGTGTGACTTTCAAGGCATGATAATCTAACAAACTGCTTGAACGAAACAGGTTGTGGAAGATGGCTATGAATTCTTTGCAGATAGGCAATTGGTGACAATATTCTCAGCCCCAAACTACTGTGGGGAGTTCAATAATGCTGGTGCACTGATGTGTGTGGATTCAAGTTTGCTTTGCTCTTTTCAGATCCTCAAGCCTTACAGAGGGAAGGTAGGGGGGCAGCTGGATTAAAAGCACTGATCATCACAGCAGAAGTAGCAAACTTTAGACTTAAAACACGAGAAAGGGAGGATGACAAAGTTGCTTGCATTTGTTTTCTTTTCACTCACTTTACCAAAGGATTATTTTGATACTCCATTTTGCAGCAGATTACTTATGCTCTCTGTTGCACAAATTCTTCAATTTGTATCTGTATATATATATATGTGTGTGTGTGTGTGTGTGTGTGTAAGGAAATTTATTGCATTCATACACTGATCTAGCATGTCAATTGATTCATGTCATTTAATCAGAAATTCAGAACCACAAAACGGTTAGCAGCCTACCGAGCAATCACTACTTTACATCTTAAAAGGTCATGAATGGTATGGAAAAAGGAGACATCAGATTTCATCATTTTGGTGCTTCCAATAACATTTAAGGATCAAGAAAGCACTATGCAGTAACAATTCAGAACTAAATGGCAGACTTAATAGTTTGTACCTTTCTAAGTGGAAGATCCTTCTCCAGTCAAATGAGGAAGAGATGGGTGTACCAGCTATATATCCAAGAATAATTCCCTCTTTGCAATGCTGAGGAAGACAAGTGCTGGCACCTTGCTGGTGGTAAACGAGCTTTCTATGATGTTAATGCTAGTCTAGGGACACTGATCTGGAAATTCAATAAACATCAAGTTTCAGAGATTGCAATATATTAGCCAAGCATCTAGATTGTTTTAATTATTCTTATCCTCATCAAGAATTATATGGCTTGTAGTGATTACCAGCTGGCTGATGACTTCATCATTTTGCTTGCACCAGAGAAACTGTAGTAGTTTGGCAAAGGCTAGTGGAATGTACCATAGAATCAGTTGAAGTAAAATCATTGACAATAATCATCACAATGTTCCAACCTCAAGACCTGAAAACCAGCTTCGTGCAGGCTCCTTTCTCAACCCGCTAGCATTCAATCTCTCCCTCAAACTCTCCTTTTCTTCCCACATTCTTCGTTCAGCATATATATTTGACAACAACACATATGGCCCATCCTTTTGTGGCTCCAATTTAATAAGCTTCTCTGCAGACCTCTGTCCCAATTCCATCTCCCCATATATCCCACAAGCTCCAAGAAGAGCTTCCCATGCCAATGGATCCATTTCCATCCCCATCTCCCCTATGAACCTCTCAGCTTCTTTCAACCTCCCTGAACGACCCAACATATCAACAACACAAGCACAGTGTTCCCTTTTTGGTTTAATTCCATAATGGTTCACCATAGAGTTGAAAATTCTAAGCCCATCATCCACAAGACCTCCATGGCTACATGCAGATAGGGCTGCAAGAAAAGTAATGGCATCTGGCTTAAATCCTTTGCTTTCCATTGCACCGAAGATTTTGAGAGCCTCTCTTCCCTTCCCATGCTGACCGAGCCCAAGAATCATCACAGTCCAGCACACCACATCAGGGCTCCTCATGGTTTCAAACACCAGCCGAGCATCTTCCAAGCTACCGCACTTGAAATACAAATCTACTAGAGCATTCCCCACCATTACATCCAATGAAAACACCGACTTGACAATCCTAGAATGAACCATCCTTCCATGCTCAAGGCTTGCCAGGAAACTGAATGCTCGTAATACACTAGCAAAGCAAAATTCATTCTCCATAACATCAGATGTCACCATCTCTTTGTAGAAGCTTGCTGCTTCCTCTGCCAGGCCATTCTGCACTAGCCCTGCAATCATTGCAGTCCAAGAGATAATGTTTGGTTCCAAAACCCTCCGAAAGGCTGCAACCATGGAATCCATCCCACCTCCACATTTGGAATACATGGTTATGAGAGCATTCCCAATGGGAGCATCTGACACCAAGCCAGCCTTCCATGCACACCCATGGAGCTGCATGCCGAGCCTCAAATCCCCTCTCTCCAAGCACGTCTTTAGTACACTCGTTAACGTGAACGAATCGAAGCTTCCATTTCCCTCCCTTCGCATTCGAGAAAAAATGTCCATGGCAAGCCATTTGCTCCCTCTCCGAGCACACACATCAATCATGATGTTGAAAGAGACCGAATCCAATTCAGCAATCTCTTCGAACGCACAAAGTGCTTCCTTTAGCCCTCTACACCTCTCATATCCATTCACCATCGCACTCCCCACGAATTCATCCGAGTTGAGTCCAAATTTGATCGACTGTGCATGGATTTGCTCCACAAAGTGGGATTCTTTCATGCCATCAGAGGCAACGAGCAACGAGGAGAAGGTGATGTTGTTAGGCTTCACGCCATCGGCCAGCATTTGAGAGTAGAGTCGGAGAGGCTCGAATGCATTGCGCTTGATACGGATTTGAGCTGAGATCATGGTGTTATAGGAGATGGCGTCTCTCTCGCGCATTACGTCGAACAGCTGACGGGCTCGGCGAGCGAAGCCGCATCGGTAGTAGAGACTCAGAAGCTTGTTCCAGAGAGAGAGGGAGCGACCGACCGACCGGTGGAAGAGTTTTAGGAGGCGGGCGTGCACGGCTGCGCCGCGGCGGGCGTCCCCCGCGGCCGTGCACGAGTCCAGGAAGTAGGCTAAGCGGTGTAAGTCCAAGGAAACGGCGTCGGAGGAGAGAGGTTTGAGGAGCTTCAGTGTGCTGCCCATACGAAACCGATTGCTTCCGAGTTCTATGCATGACTTGCGTCCTCGTTGAGACAACAGGACGCGGGAAATTTATGTGTCCGCGCCTCCTTTGTCCATGCTTACAAACGGTGCCCGACTCGATTAAGAGGCGTGGTTCCCAGAATTGGAAAATACTTTTCACACCGCAGACGGGGGTGACGTAGCTCCACGAATACCATCTATAATACTTTCAATTTTTTTTTTTTTTTTTTTTTTAATTTTTATGCTTTAAACATGCACGAAAGCCGATCAGCATAAATGATATTTATGAAGCTACATCATTTATAATATAAAAAAAGTTTTCCTCCATAATTTTATCTTTAGAATTTTTTTATAAAAATTATAAAAATATCTTTTAAATTTTAATTCAATTTTCCTTATACTACGGTACTTTAAAAAATATCAAACAGCTAAATAGAAAATTCTAATATATCCTACCATTTATCTCCATTAACAAAATGATATCACATGATCTTGATATGATATTATTAGTATAGGCAACCCTCATCATACACGTGGCACCATCAAAGAGACCACTATCCTAAATAATATGAAAATGACAATTTTCGGCCTTAGATCGATAAAGCATCGATCTGAAATTTTGGTTATTTCTTAACAATAATGAGAACCGACCAAGTAATCGAGACTAGATTAGTAATATACTGACTACAACACACCAGAATGCCTAAAAGCAATCAGCAGCCCGGGATCAACAAAATGTTGAGTTTTCACTGATGCGAATAATTATAAGGTCCAGGATCTACAACCCTAGCCTCACAAGATCGGTAAAACATCGATCTTGTCATAAACCCAAATCGGTTATTTACCGATCTCGACACTCCATAAATAAGCTAAGCGCCAACTATGCTCTTGCCTAATTATAATCCTTTAGCTGTACTATAACTGATTGCCATCAAGATAAAATGGCTAACAGCTATAATAGCTGGCCATAACAAACTAATGGCCAAACAAACTCTCCTTAAGGCCTAAGCAATCTTCTCTATAAATAGGAGAGCAAGGTACTCCTTCAGGGGGTGGATCCTTGAGGTCAACAGAGCCAAAATTCTGCTAAAATCAATTCTCGACTTTCCTACGGAAGGAAGATCGAATTTTCTTTAAAATTCTCTCATTTTGTCTTCTGAATTTTCATTTTTCACTATTTGTTCTCAAGGCCTTAGCTGACTTAAGTATCGGAGGATCCGAAATTAGAAGATATTCCATCAATTCTTGGACTTTTCTTGTAGGTTCATCGATGATCTGGATTAATCCAACCTGACCGGCTCTCCAGTATTAGATCGATCTTCGCTCCCCTCTGAAGTCTTATAATAGATTGGTGCTAGAAGAAGGACATCAATTCAAAATTTATGAAAAATGGTTAAAAAGACACAAAATTCAACTCCATCCTCCCCCAGAGCTCCTCCGGAGATGCACCATCCCAATCCCCCATGATGATCGATCTCCAGTAGTTTGGCCTCCCAGTACAGTAGGTCTAGGCTCTGACCAACACCATGCAACAACTCCAGCAGGTAACAGAGTGGCAGCAAGAATCGATTCTACAAGAACCTCAAGAAGTTGCATCACGGACCAGCCACCCCCCAATTTCTCAAGAACACCGCCAGGTATATCTTCTTGATCAAGAAGTAGAATCGACTCCTTGCAGCAAGATGCATTGTGAGAGATGGATCTTGGATAGAACTTCAAGATCTGGAGAGGAGACTGAAAGAGGTATAACTCGAAAAATCATCTCAGAATAAGAGAGATTTTCACCTCTCCTCCCCTTTTTTCATTGATATCCTGAATAAATCGGTTCCATCTTGGTTCAAAATGCCTCCCCTTGAGCCATTCGATGGCTTCACGGACCCTGAAGACCATATTGAGGGATACTGTAATGTGATGAGGCTTCAGAACGCATCTAATGCCCTTCTTTGTATGACTTTTCCCATCACCCTCAAGAAATCTGTGAGGGTATGGTTCTTTGGACTCCATCCTGGGTCCATTTCTTATTTTGATCAACTGAGCAAGCTCTTCGTGGCCTATTTTGGAAGCAATCAGCTCCACTTGAAGCACTCGGACAGCTTATTCTCTGTAGTGCAGCAGGAGGGTGAATCCCTCCGAGAATATATGGCCCGTTTCAATGTAGCCATCCTTGAAATCAAAGACTTCAATGAGTTCGTTATGATGTCGGCCCTAAAGCAGGGACTCAAGAGCTATCGTTTGACCTTCTTTTTCAAGAAAAATTTTTTGGAGAATTATGAAGCAATGCTGGATAGAATTCGAAAGTATGCTCACGCTGAAGAAGAGAAGAGGCTGAATAAAAAGGAGAAAAAGAAGAAAAAAGATGAAAAGAAGTGGCCCCATAAGGAAGAACGCGGGAACCAGAGGAGTAGCAGTGAACCACCTCGAAAAAATTCGAGGTCCCAAAGTCCTTCCTATAAATTTGACAGTTACGCTTCTCTGTCTGCCCCTCGATCTCAGATTCTGATGGAGATAAAAAAATTAAGAATATCTCCACCACCCGATTCCAATGAAGGCCTTGCTGACAAAAGGAACAAAAGTAAATTTTGCCGCTTTCATCGGGACCATGAGCACGATACTGAAGAATGCCATCAACTTAAGGATGAGATTAAAACATTGATTCACCAAGGTTACCTCGACAAGTACGTTCGAGAACAGACGGACCAGGCCCTAGAGCCACGCTAGAGATCTGAAGATGCTATCGAGCACAACCGATCCACTGCAAGAATCATCAATATGATCTTACAAAGCAATGAACCTTGGTGGGCATCTAGGAATCTTTCTCCCAAGAGACTGTACACTGAAAATATTATTTCTTTTTTTGATGATGATATCCGGGGGTTTCAGACCCCCCATAATGATGCTGTTGTTATTTTCATGATGATAGCAAATTATGATGTAAAAAAATTTTGATAGATAATGAAAGTTCAGTAGATGTATTGTTCTACGATACCCTCTCAAAAATGAATGTGATCAATAATCTAAGACAGGGTGGGTGTCCTTTGGTCGGATTCTCAGAAGATTTCATGATAGTAGAAGGAGAAATAACACTACCAGTTACTATTGGAAGAGAGCCATATCAGTCAACAGTACAGCTTATATTCCTGATCGTCAAAATCTCATATGCATATAACATCATACTTGGTCGACCTAGGCTCAATGCCCTCAGAGCAATAGTGTCAACTTATCACCTGCTAGTCCAATTTCCAACGTTGAAAAAATACATGGAGACTAGATGATGGCCCGATAGTGTTTTCTTATAGCATCTAAAATAAAGAAACCAGTCAGAAATCCACCAATAGAAATATCTAATCTAGATACTGAAATCAAGGTCGATGAATTTTGAGGCGAATCAGTGGAACCCCTCATCACTGTTCCTCTAGGAAGAGATCTGAAAAGAATAGTTCAGATAGGAGCTAGGTTAAATACTGACCTCAAGAAAAAAATGATTTCCTTCCTCCAGTAGAATGCTGATGTCTTCGCATGGTCAGCCTTGGAAATGCCCGGGATCCCCGTTGATGTCATAGTACATAGGTTAAACATTGATCCCAAACATAAATCGGTAAAGCAAAAGAAGAGAAGTTTTACCTCGAAGAGACAAAAAATGATAGATGAAGAAGTTGACAAACTTTTGAAGGCAGGATTCATTAGAGAAGCCCAATACCGAAGCTAGGTCGCCAATATGGTAATTATTGATGCAGAAATTAATCATCATCGGAATCAGCTGGAGTGGAAGCCGATGAGATCACCGTCGGGGACCTGCAAAATAAAGTTCCATCCAAAGCCGGTGGAGGGTGGCTCCGGTAGGATCCTCCGACGATCAAGTCAGCTCTGGCCAACAGGTATGGAGTGCTTTGAAATAAATTCGGCAGAGTTTAAAGAAGAAGAGGAGAGCTTAGAGCTTATAGCTTATCTAGAGGATCCTTTTTATAGACGGAGCTTGATTGATGGTGACGGCCATACCATCTGATAGCGAGCCGTCGAGGCCGCATGGAGTTCGATATGGAGAGGAAGGCATCGTCAGGTGGATAGTGACAGCCATACTGACAGATCGTGGGTCGCATGAGGCTTATTACGGAGGGAAAGGTGTCGCCAGTAGTGGTGGTCATGTCGTTTGGTTGCGGATTGCATGAAGCTTGTTACGGAGGAAAAGATGCCGCCAGACTACTAGTGGCGGCCATACTGTCGAGGTCCGACAGCCGTAGCTCGAGAAAGCAGGCATTGGTTGGTGGACTCGGGCATATACCAATTTCAAAGAAGTTCGGACTTCTGGAGGAGTTCGGCCAAAAGGGAGGCTCGGAAGGAGTTCATCTCCCATGGGAGTTCGACTGAAGCTCGACTGCTAAGGAGTTCGGTCGGGGCGCAATCGCTGAGGAGTTCGATCGAATGGAGAGCTCGAAAGGAGTTCGACTCCTGTGGGAGTCCAACTGGAGCTCGATCGCTAAGGAGTTCGGTCGACTGAAGGAGTTTGGCTAAGGCCCGATCATTGAAAATCCGAAGGAGCTTGACCGCTGAGGAGTTCAGCCGGCTGAGGAAGTTTGGCTAAGACCTATCCGTTGAAGCTCTTTCGTGGTTATCGGTTGCATTAAGCTGAGCATCGGACTGAACTTCGGTAGGAGCGGAGTTTATCCCCAATAATAGTCCCCCCACTTTCGAGTTCGAAACTCGAAGGAAGGGAGTGCAGAAAAAGTGACTGTCGAAATCTTCTTCTGGGCTTCGTGCTGGTTCAGATTGAAGCTCGAAGAAGATCTCATCTCCAGCCAAAGTTGATGTTGAAGTTGAAGCCTGAAGGAGATTTCATCTTCCATCGAGGTTGAAGTAGATCTCGCCTTCTATGGTCGAGGTCGGAGGTTGAGTTTCTCGGGGGCGATATTATCACCAGCAGTCGAGGCTGACTTAGGAGAGATCTTCTCTCCTACAGCCGAGGTCGACTCGGGGGAGATCTCATCTCTGAATGAGGTTGACGTGGTCGCTCGGGAGAGATCCTATCTCTGGCCGAGGTTGTCTCCGATCTTATCTCTAGCTGAGGTTGTCTCAGTCGCTTGGGAGAGATCTTATCTCTGATCGAGGTTGTCTCGATCGCTAGGAAGAGATCTCATCTCTGATCGAGGCTGACGCGGTCGCTCGAAAAAGATCTCATCTCTGATCGAGGTTGATGCGGTCGCTCGAGAGAGATCTTATCTCTAGTCGAGGTTGTCTTCGATCTTATCTTTGATCGAGGTTAATGAAAATCCTGTCTCCTGTAGACATCAGAGCTTGGACTTGGACTTTGCTCACGTTAGGATGAAGTTCTCCTCCTATTCCTAATGGACTGTGGGGGCACATAAGGGCCGCTGTCAGGGCCTCTCCCCCCATCTCGTCTAAAATGAATGAGACCTTTGATTTTGCTCACGTTAGGATGAGGTTCTCTTTCTATTCCTAACGGGCCGTGGGGGCACATAAGGATCATTGTCAGGGCCTCTCCCTCCATCTCATCTAAAATGAACGAGGCCTTCGACTTTGCTTACGTTAGGATGAGGTTTTCCTTCTATTCCTAACGAACTATGGATGAGGTTCTTCAAAGCTCGGAAGAGTTCTTATCTCCGATCGAGGTTGACTTGATCGCTCGGGAGAGATCTCATCTCTAGCCGAGGTTGTCGCCGTTGTTCGAAAGAGATCTTATCTCTGACCGAAGTTGATTCGGGCGCTCGGAGAAGATCTCACCTCCTGCAGTCGAGGTCGACGTGGGTGCTCGAGAAAGATCTTATCTCCTACAGACTTCTGAGCTCGGACTTAGACTTTGCTTGCGTTAGGATGAGGTTCTCCTTCTGTTCCTAATGGGCTATGGGGGTACATATGGGCCACCGTCCGAGCCTCTCCCCCCATCTCGTCTAAGGTGAACGAGGCCTTCGACTTTGCTCGCATTAGGATGAGGTTCTCCTCCTATTCCTAACGGACTGTGGGGGCACATATGGACCATCGTTCGGGCTTCTCGCTCTATCTCGTCTAAGGTGAACGAGGCCTTCGACTTTGCTCGCGTTAGGATGAGGTTCTCCTCCTATTCCTAACAGACTATAGGGGCATATACGGATCATCATCCGGGCTTCTCCTTCCGTCTCGTCTAAGATGAACAAGACCTTCGAGTTTGCTCGTATTAGGATGAGGTTCTCTTCCTTTCCTAATGGACTGTGGGGGCACATACGGACCGTCGTTTGGGCTTCTCCCCCCATCTCGTCTAAGGTGAACGAGACCTTCGACTTTGCTCACGTTAGGATGAGATTCTCCTCCTATTCCTAATGGGCTGTAAGTCTCGGGCCGGACGACCTCCTCTATCTCAAGCTGGCCTTCTCAATTTGGAGCAAGCTTCTCTTGGCTTTGATGCTGGGAGATGACAAATCACCGATGTACCAAGCTCCTCTCAGGGGTAATGTTGATGACGCCATGAGGCGGCTGACCTCCTTATCATTTTTGATTATGGCAGCATCCTTGGCCGATCTTCTCCTGCTTCAGGCTGGCATCAAAGAAATTTACCCAGCCGCCCCTTTCTGACGAGCTCCTCAATTTCGTCTCGAAGTTGAATGCATTCCTCACCATCATAACTGTGGTCGCGATGGTAGAGGCAGTACTTGCTTCGATCGTGCTTATTTGGGAAAGATCGTAATCCTTCTTATTTTGGCAGTTGGTTCTTAACTTCTGTGAGAATTTGAATTCAAGGAGTGTTGAGGGGGGCGTAGTCGCGAAACCTTTCGGAACGAGGACTTCTTCGCACCCTTCTGTCGGGGCTTCCTTGGTGGCGAGCTCGAAGAGTTCTAGCTCATTTGCACCCGGAGGGAGTCCGTGAGCGCGGTCGAACTTCGCTCGGCTCTCCATCAATGGTGGATCTATTATACTCGTTTGCCCGCTACTTCCTTAAGGCTTCTTCGTCCTTCAACTTGAAGGCTTCTTCCACACGGGCATATCCCTCGGTCCGAGCCAGCAGATCGGCGAAGTCCCTGGGATACTTTTTTTTCAGGAAGAACAGCAAGTTATTCTTCTGAAGGCTATCCTTGAGTGCGGCCATCGCAACAGATTGGTCCAGGTCCTGGACCTCCAATGTCGTGGCATTAAATTGGATGACATAAGCCCGGATGGATTCCTCCTGCTTCTGCTTGACGTTCATCAGAAAATTCGAACCTCGATGCGAATGTCGACTGCTGATGAAGTGAGCCGCAAACTGATGGTTCATCTGGTCAAAAGAGAATATCGTATCCAGCTTCAACATCAAGTACCAGTTTCTCGCTGCTCTCTTTAAGGTAGATAGGAAGGCTCGGCACAGTGAAAACTATGGGAGTTCCGCCCTCCTGTGAAAACTGCGGGAGAACTTCATGCTCCTTTATCGGGGCTTCCTTGATGGCGAGCTCGAGGGGGAGTTCGACGGCCTTGCTTACGTCAAACTTCATTTCGCCCTTCTGTGAAACCTTCGATGGGAGAACCTCTGCTCTCTATTTCTCCTTCCTAAGGGCGATTGATGTGCTAGACCAAATGCTCTTTCTTAAGGCTGGTTCCTGTCATCTTGATGGCGGGTTTGCTGGCAAAGTCGCCGCCAAAGGCTGTCGCATGGCCTGCATTATCTCGATGAGTCCACGAACCTATTGCACCAGTAGGTTGAACTGCTCCACATCTACCACGGCTTTAGGTAGAGCTTGGGTTGTCGAAGCTTAAATGGGAGCAGATGGACCTGGCACGGAGGCCACCGATTGCCGAGTCGAAGCTCTCCTAGGAGGCATTTTTTCTTGGGAAAGAACTCTGGAGAGAAAGGAGGGAGATCCCTAGAGAGAGATCGTCATTGAGCACTCCTTTAAGAACAAGGGGGCCTCAAGAATACCTCAAGAACAGAGGCCGCCCTTCCTCTAGCGCCAAATCTGTTGGTGCAAAAATTGATCGTCATCAAAATTAGCTGGAGTGGAGGTCGACGAGGTCGCCGCTGGGGACCTGCAAAATAAAATCCCGTCTGGAGCTGATGGGGGGTGGCTCCGGTAGGACCCTCCGACGATTAAGTCAGCTCTGGCCAATAGGTATGGAGTGCTCTAGAATGAATTCGACAGAGTTTAGAGAAGAAGAGGAGAGCTTAGAGCTTATAGCTTATCTGGAGGGTCCTTTCTATAGGTGGAGCTTGATTGATGGTGATGGCCATACCACCTGGTAGCGAGCCATTGGGGCCATATGGAGTTTGGTATGGAGAGAAAGGCATCGTCAGGTGGATAGTGACAGCCATGCTGGTGGATCATGGGTCGCATGAGGCTTGTTACGGAGAAAAAGATGTCATTAGTAGTGGTGGCCATGTCGTCCGATTGTGGGCCGCATGGGATTTGTTACGGAGAAAAAGGTGCCGCCAGATCGGTAGTGGTGGCCATACTGTCGAGGTTCCATAGCCGTAGCTCGAGGAAGCAGGCATTGGTTGGTGGACTCGGGCATATACCAATTTCAAAGAAGTTCGGACTCCTGGAGGAGTTTGGCCAAAGAAGAGGCTCGGAAGGAGTTCGACTTCTGTGGGAGTCCAACTGGAGCTCGATCGCTAAGAAGTTCGGTCAGGGTGCAACCGCTGAGGAGTTCAATCGGTTGAAGGAGTTCGGCTAAGGCCTGACCGCTGAGAATCTGAAGGAGCTCGGTCGCTGAGGAGTTCGATCGGCTGAGGGAGTTCGGTTAAGATTCGTCCGCTAAAGCTCTTTTATGGCTATCGATTGCATTAAACTGAGCATCAGATTGGACTTCGGCAGGAGCGAGGTTTATCCCCAACAGTAATGATTAAAAAGGCAAATAGAAAATGAAGGATCTGCATTGATTTCACTGACCTTAATAAAGCTTATCCTAAAGACAACAATTCTTTCTACCAAGAATTGATCAATTAGTTGATACTACCTCAGAGCACAGGCTGCTAAGTTTTATGGATGCCTTTTCTGATTATAACCAAATCAAAATAGCCCCCAAAGATGAAGAAAATATGGCATTTATAACTGATAAAGGTTTATATTATTACAAAATGATGCCTTTTGGATTAAAGAATGCAGGTGCAACCTATCAGCGCCTTGTAAATAAAGTTTTTAAGCAGCAGATCAGATGCAACATAGAAGTCTATGTTGATGACATGCTGGTAAAAAGCACAAGAAAAGATCGGCATATCACCAATTTGGAAGAAGCCTTTGGAGAGATCTGTAAGCATCAGATGAAACTCAATCCCAATAAGTACGCTTTCAGGATCACAGCTATTTTTTTTTTTAATTTTCTTATAACACAAAGAGAAATAGAAGCTAACCCTAAGAAGATCTAAGCATTACTTGAGATGAAGCCCCTGAGCTCCATAAAAGAAATGCAGCAATTCACTAAACAAGTGGCGTCACTCAGCAGATTCATATCCAGGTCAGCTAAAAAATGCCTCCCATTCTTCAAAATATTAAAACAAATCAAAGATTTTAGATGGACAAAAGTATGCCAAGCCATCTTTGATGAACTCAAAATATACCTTGGCTCCATTCCTCTGCTATCCAAGCCTATTGAAGGTGAGAATTTATTCATATATTTATCCGTTTCACCTAATATTGTCAGCTCGATTTTAGTCCAAGATGATGTAGGAACACATAGGCCCATCTACTACACTAGCAGACTGTTATGGGATGTAGAAACTTGGTATTCTAGAATAGAGAAAATGATTTATTTTCTGATTATGATAGCTAAACGGCTCGAATCGTATTTCCAAGCTCATTCTATTATTGTTTTAACAAATCGACCATTGAAGTCGGTCCTTCAATGACCTGACACTTCTGATAGAATGGCCAGATGGACCATTGAACTCAGCGAATTTGACATCCACTATCAGCCCAAACCCTCAATGAAGGCTTAAGTACTAGAAAATTTTGTAGTGGAATGCTCAATACCTAAAGAAAATCCAGTCGTTGAAATTCAAATAGAAGCCCTTGAAGAAGCTTATTGGCTCTTGCACGTCGATGGAGCCTCCAATGCCTAGGAAAGTGGTGCTGGTTTAATATTGGCAGATCCAGAGGCAGCTGTTACCAAACATGCTCTGAGATTCAATTTCAAAATCTTCAATAACAGAGCAGAGTACGAAGCCCTCATCACAGGACTTAGAATGGCCAAAGATCTCAATATCAAAAAGCTCAAAGTCTTCAACGATGCTTAGCTTATCATTGGATAGGTATGAGATCTCTATGAAGTCAGAGATACTATTATGTCTCAACATTTACATAATACAAATAAATTATCTAAAAACTTTGATGACCTTAAGATCATCCAAATACCAAGATCGAAAAATGCTCAAGCTGATGCACTTTCACACATAGTAACATCAGAATTCTCTGATCTCAACCAAAAGGTATACATTGAAGTCTTTAAAAAATCCAGCATGGTGGTCGAAATAATTGCCCAGGTCAGTCATGAACTGAGCTGGATTGATCCTTTAATAGATTATTTGAATAAAGGTATATTGCCCGATGATAAGTATCATAAATTCATCAATAAAAATATTAATTTATCAGTTAATTTATATTAATTTTTAAAAATTAATAATTAATTGATACATATTTTTGAGAAATTCATATTTTTATTTATTAAGAAATTAATAAAAAATAATAAAAATAAAAAAAATAAAATTTATTATCAATAGAAAGAGCTTATTTTTTTTATCATAATGAAATAAATTTTGAGCAAAACGAAGCTAAAACGGAGAAGATATGAATATCTAAAGAAATAAAATAAATAAAAATTAAATTAAAAAAATAACATACGGCTCAGCCGGCTCAAGCTACCACGCCATATCAGCCAGCGTGTCCAAACATGCCGAGCTAAGCTGATAAAGCCAGCGTGCCAAGCCAGCCATGATAGCCGACTCAGCCGTGAAAGCCATCAGCTGGTCTACGATCCAGGCGTGGACTGCTAGCCAGCAGAAATCGATGAATCACAAAGCGATATGTGGTGAACCTAGACCCTTAAAGAATTTACAGAAAATCTATAATGACTCATAAGGCATTTTAGACTTTTCACTTAGCGATAGGAGGCATTGATTCATTGTGGTGTGTGGTGCAACCGATCCAAGCGGTCCATGAGAATAGTAATTGCATGATCGTGCGGCTGTGGTTGATTGCGGTCACGATCGAACGATGGAGAGAATTTCCTACTTCAAACTTCATGCGGATTGCCATCAGATGGCAGCGCTCACTTCTGACTCAGATCCAACGGTCCAGAATATTTTCGATGGTGATCAGGACTCCCAATGCATGATCAGCGGCTAGATTTTCTCCATCAACGCACGATCAACGACCAGAATTTAATTCGACCTAATTTGGATCGATACACATCCGATTTTGATAATTTTTGATTCATTAGATTTCTATTGAATGGCTAGATTTCACCATACTTCAACAAAATTCGTCTTTCTTTTTAATTCAATTTTCACTCAAATTTTTTCATATTTTGACGATCAAAGACCTCCTTAGTTCCATATTGCTTGCAGAAAAAAAATCCTCAACTGCTCTTAGCTCTATAAATAAGATCCCAGGCTTTCAGAATTTATAATCTTCGATTAAAGTGAAGCTTTGGTACAGGATGAAGCCAGGTTTTGGGTTAATGGCTACTTCGAGGCAACTGGTGTCGAAAGAAAAAGTTGGACTTCTACACCATCTTTCCACTAATGCTGATCCAAGATCAGAAATTAAGCTATTTTATTTTATTTTTTTTAAAAATTTTATATATTTAAATCTTAAAATTTTAATTAATGTAATATTTATTTTTATGCTTTTTAATTTCATGCTCTTTATTTTTATTATAATTTAATTTCTACACTTTAATTATTACTTTTTATTTTATTACAAGTAGATGCTAAGATCTAACTAGTAGATCTTAGTACCAAGTTTAAATTTCTGCATTTTTTAATTTTTGCTTTTTATTTTCTGACTTCACTTTTGATTTCAAAACTTTTTTCTTTTCTTTTTTTTTCAAAAATCAAATATTTCAAAACTAAAACACTACCTTCCCTATGGATTCGACCCAACTCATTGCTATCTACATATTCTTAATTATTTTAAGAAGTTGGATTAAACTGATAAATATGGTGTCTTAACGACAACATCGCATTCTTATCAAGTTTTTGGTGCCATTATCGGAGAAGGATTAGATGCCATTTTTTATTGATTTCTTTGATTTTTTTATAAATAAATTATTAATAAAATTTTAATTTTTTTAAATTTTCTATAAATATTGCTTACTAACTTTTTCTTCTTTATTTTATAGAAAAAAAATAAAAAAAAATTAAAAAGATTTGGATAAGAAGGAAGCTTCTAATCCTGCTTGGTGAGATCAATCCTAATCTTAGTCCTTTTCTCTTTTTATTTATTTATTTATTTTATTTTTAAATTAAATTAAAAAAAAATATATCCACTTAAATCTAATTAAAAATCTTATGATTAGAAATCCTAATTACTTAGAGCATGCAACATATTAGTTTTATTTTTATTTTATTTTTTTTATGATCGTTGGAGATAAGGTAAGCTCTTAAGTTTAATCAATTTCATATATTTACTTTAGTTGCATGGAATCCCTTTTTGAAAGTGATTGTGCATATGCATCTTTAAATCAAATTAAGGGCAACACCCAATTAAATAAGATAAGATGGAAATTTAATCACCCTTTCTTGGCCCATAAATAACTAGCCAGCATCCTGCATTGACCTAAGCCTTTAATTTTAAAATCAATTAGACATCAGCCTTAGGAGCTTGAGCTCAATAGGACAAGGAACACTAAAAATTGAATCAAATTAGGGTTAGTCAATTTGACTTATGTCTAGAAAAGTGGTTCAGGGATGACTAGATCCGAAGAAAGGTGGTTTCAAATTAATTCCATTAGCTTACCTAGCCAAGCATAATTGGTATCTAAGGCAATCAATGGGAGGACTCCCACCGATCTTACACTTATCTGATCAGTTGATTGGCTGATCCTATACTTGGAGGACTTGAAGGTGACCTTGACAGTTAGGAGCTATCTAGATTTAAGATAATCATTAGTTAGGATTGATTGACCAACTTGATTGATAACCAATATCAAACCTAATTAAACCTAATTCTTCTCTCTGTTCTTAGTTCTAGGACTCCTTAGGACCTCTTCTTTATAACTCTTCTTTCTCTCTTCTTCTTTCTCCTCTAAAAATAAAATAAAATAAAATAAAATAAAAATTAAATTAAACTAACTAAAAAAATATTAAAAATAATAATTAAATTAAATTAAATTAAAAATAATAATTAAAATAATTAAAAATATATATATTTTTAAAAATAATAATATAATAAAATAATAAAAAAATATATATAAAAAAATTTAAAAAAAAATTTAAAAAATTCTGAACCATACATTAGGGTTACACTAATACATGCACGATAGAAAATTGCTTTTTCTTATTTAGTTGAACTTAATTGAATGGTTGATTCATATTAAACCTGATAATCAAATGACTGATCTGAACCTAATAGTCCAAAAATTAGATAAAGTTGACCTTCTTGTCCAAAAATTAGATCAACTCCTAACTCTAGGTCAACAATCTCCTGTATAATTTATATCATCTTTTAATTATCAGAAGATTTGTTCAATCTGTGCTAGCCCAATCTATTATGTGAGTGAATGTCCTATGACTGCACAGTTTTCATCTTTTATCCAAGAATAAGTTCAAGCTGCTCAAGATTACTCCAAATTGATTAATGACCCATTTTCAAATTCATATAATCTAGATTGAAGCAACCACCATAATTTTTCTTAGACATCCTAACAGACTCAGACTCAGACCCAAATTTCACCCATCCAAAACTATCAAAATAGGCCCCAATACCAAAACTATACTTATAATAATGGTCAGCCTAGTCAGTTTACCTAGCCATCTTATAACAACCAGCTATCATACCCACCTCCTCAATAAATTAATTTAGTTGACGATAGATTTAACCAACTTTAATAATTAATTCTGAATCAACAACAATCGATCTTGACTCAACAAGAATCTATCGCCAATTTAGAAGCTCAAATAGGATAATTAGTTGAGTCTAACACGAGGAGAAAACTAGATCAACTACCGAGCCTCTCAATTTCAAATAATCCACCTAATATCCACCAACTATCTGGACCAAGTTATCAATCTAATATCCCACTTAAGAATCCTCAATTTGAGAATGCCAAAGTAATTTTTGAACTTAAAAGCTATAGGATTCTTATGGACCCATACCAAGATCAGGTGAGAGAAGCTAGTATTGATGCTAGCCAAAATAAAAATTTAGAAAAATAAATTAGTACTGAGACTAACCATATAGAAAAATCTAAGCTCAAAATTAGTACTGATATTGGTTCCAATTTAAATGAGATAGATATAGGAAAAAGGAGAATAGATAATTTATCCAAGACTTATAAACCTAATGTCCTATTCTCTTCAACCCTAAAAGTCGATTCTTTTTACATTAAGAGGCATGTAATAAAGTATCAATGAAGTTATTTAAGCAAGATCACATTAATTTATCTTCAGAATTAAACCTATCTTTAGACACCCTTCTAGTACCCAGTGTATTAAACTTAACTTCTAATACAAAAACTCCATTCATGAGTATTTTAGAAGAACAAATAGAAAAAATTCTTAATAAACATGGGTTTAAGAATGGGAACACAAATTATGTTCCTCTAATTAATAATGAATATATCAATAATGAGCTTATAAATCAACTTTCTGAGTGGCAATCCAAAATCATTGAAATTTGTTAATCTAATATTTCACACAGGATAGTAAGCTGCATTGTGTCTAGCTGAAGATGGTAAACTTAGCGCTTGTTGGAAGACAATCCAATGTTTAATTTTTTTTATCTAATTTATCTTTTTAGTTTATTTTTTTTTTAGGACATGTTGAATAAGTTGGAGGAAGAATCCAAATTCTCAAAGACATGTGCTGGACTAAAAATATACTGAGTCAGGTGTATTCTTTCATGTTCTTTATTATATTCTTTATTTTTTCTTCTCCATTGAGGATAATATCGACTAAGTTGGAGGGAGGAGAAAAATAAAAATTTTAAAATTTTAAGTCCTCCAAAAAGTTAGTATTTAATATTTAGACACCTGATTATGCTTAAGAATCAAATTGAACTGAGCATTTTTAAAATAAAATTGATGCACGGATTAGAGAATTTGTGAGATATTGAGGGATCAAGTATTAAGAAAATTCAATAAAGAGTTAAGTCTAGAACATAAATTTTTTTTCTTTTGAGCATTTCTAATTTTTTCTACTAATATCAAAAAGAAAATCTACTTTTTATGGGCTTGTATAGAATAACTATACATTTTTTCATATAAAAAATTAAAATAAAATAATTTTTAAGTACTTCTTATTGAGTAACCGGGCCTCTTTACCTAAGCAAGCATTGAGTTTCACATCAAAAGGTGGAAAGGGCAAAGAAACTCATTATAAAGCTAGTCTTAACTCGTAGCTTGTTTGATTTGAGCTAGTAAGCCCGAGGGGTATTCTATACCTAGTGCCCTAAAGTCAACTGATTTGGAAGTCATTGGCCCAAGACTCGCTACATAAATCAAATAGAAAGCTTAAGGAGTTAAGACACTCAATAGTGCTACAATGTTAAAAAAAAAAATACATTGATTTTTCATCGAGTAATCGGGTTCCGTTGCCTAAGTAAGTAATGATATTCGTATCAAAAAGTAGGCAATGTGAAAATAAAAATCAATAAATGAAGGACGAAAGTAGCAATAGACTTGCCTATATGAAAGTTTAGACAAATCAGAGATAAAGGTGGGATAATTTAGAAAAAATTTAGAAAAATTTAATATTTTTTACTTAATTTTTTTAGTGATAAGTATTAATACTCCAATGATATACTTCACTTATACTCTACTGAATATCAATGGCTATTTTGAAAATTGCTTAGGTAAAATTCAAAACTCTAAAATTAAAAGATATTTAAAACTAAATTCTTTCTTTACTCGAGGATGAGCAAAGCATAAGTTGGGGGATGTGATAAGTACCATAAATTTATCAATAAAAATATTAATTTATTAATTAATTTAATTAATTTTTAAGAATTAACAATTAATTGATACATATTTTTAAGAAATTTATATTTTTATTTATTAAAAAATTAATTAAAAAATAATAAAAAATAAAATTTATTATCAATGAAAAGAGCTTATTATTTTGATCACAACAAAATAAGTTTCAAATAAAATAAAGCTAAAACGAAGAAGATATAAATTTCTAAAAAAAATAAAATAAATAAAAATTAAATAAAAAAATATCATATGGCTCAGTCAGCTCAAGCCGTCGTGCCATATTAGCCAGAGCGTCCAAACGCGCCAAGCCATGCCGACAAAGCCAACATGCCAAGCCAGCCACACTAACCAACTTAGCCGCGGAAGTCATCAATCGATCCACGATCCAGACGTGGACCGTCAGCTCAGCAGAAACCGACGAATCACAGAGTGACACATGATGGACCTAGATCCTTAAAGCATTTATAGAAAATCTATTATGGCTCACAGGATATTTTGAACTTTTCACTCAACAACAGGAGGTGCCGATTCATTACGGTGTGTGGTGCAGTCGGTCCATGCGGTCCATGAGAATAGTAATTATGTGATTATGCGACTGTGGTTGATTGTGATCATGATTGGACGGTGGAGAAAATTTTCTACTTTAGACTTCATGTGGATCACCATTGAATGGTAGCGCTCACTTCTGACTCAGATCCAATAGTCCAGAGCGCTCTCGACGGTGATCAGGACTCCCAATGTGAGATCAGTGGTTAGATTTTCTCCATCAATATGCGATCAACGGCTAGAATTTAATCCGACCTAATCTGGATCGATACACATCTGATTTTGATGATTTTTGATCCATTGGATTCCTATTGAATGGCTAGATTTCATCAGACTTCAACAGAATTCGTCCAGAACTCTTTTTAATTCAATTTTTACTCAAATTTCTTCATATTTTGATGATCAAAGACCTCCTTAGTCCCACATTGCCTACAAAAAAAAAATTCTCAACTCCTCCTAGCTTTATAAATAAGACCCTAGGCTTTCAGAATTCATAATCTTCGATTAAGGTGAAGCTTTGGTATAGGATGAAGCCAAGCTTTGGATTAATGGCTGCTTCGAGATAATTGGTGCCAAGAGAAAAAGCCAAGCTTCTATACCATCTTTCCATCAATACCGATCTAAGATCAGAGATCAGACTATTTTATTTTATTTTATTTTTTTTAAATTTTATATATTGAAATCTTAAAATTTTAATTAATGTAATATTTATTTTTATGCTCTTTAATTTCATGCTCTTTATTTTTATTATAATTTAATTTCTATACTTGAATTATTATTTTTTATTTTATTGCAAGTAGATGCTAAGATCTAACTAGTAGATCTTAGTATCAAGTTTAAATTTTTGCACCTTTTAATTTTTAATTTTTATTTTTTGACTTCACTTTTGATTTCAAAACTCTTTTCTTTTTTTTTTCTTTTCAAAAATTAAAGATTTCAAAACTAAAACACTACCTTTCCTATGGATTCGACCCAACTTACTGCTATCTATGTATTGTTAATTATTTTAAAAAGTTAGATTAAATTGATAAACATGGTATCTTAATGATAACATCGTATTCTTATCACCTGATGACCCTATAAATACGAGAAAATTAAGAGGCAAGCATCCTGGTACATCATTCTAGATGAAAAACTCTATAAAAGATCATTTTTTCTTCTATTGCTTCGATGCCTGAGGCCCTTTGAAGTCGATTATGTCTTTTGAGAGGTCCATGAAGAGATTTATGGTAACCATTTGGGGGTAGATCTTTGGCATATAAGGTCATTTGACAAGGATATTACTAGCATACCATACAAAAAGAAGCAGCTGATCTTGTGAATAAATGCGACCAATGTCAAAAGTACGTCAATATTCAACACCAACCAGCTATTGAACTCATTTCTATTACTGCCCCATGTTCCTTCGTTATATTGGGATGGACATCTTGGGATCGTTTTCTATAGCAACAGGATAGAGAAAATTTCTAGTGGTAGCAATAAATTACTTCACCAAATGGATGGAAGCAGAGCTATTGGCATAAATTACGAAAGAAAAGATGCGAGACTTTGTGTAGAATCAATTATCTATCGATTTGGCTTACCTTGGGTAATTATCACTGATAATGAAAAGCAATTTGATAATGCAAAGTTGAAGTAGTTCTATTCTAAACTACGTATTAACCACCGATTGACTTTAGTGAGGCATTCATAATCTAATGGAAAAGTTGAACTTACAAATTGAATAATTCTCTAAGATCTTAAAATAAGGCTCACTGAAGCTAAAGGCCTATAGGCTGATGAACTATATAGTGTTCTTTGGACTTATAGAATCACTCCCAGATGACCAATTAGAGAAACACCTTTTAGACTTACATTTAGATCAGAAGCAGTCATTTCAGTGGAAATTGGCCTTTCGATGCCAAGAATAGAAAATTTTCATGAAGAAAGTAATTTAGATCAGTTGCGAACGGACCTTGATTTACTAAAAGAAACTCAAAAAAGAGCTCAAATTCAAATGACAACCTACCGACAGAAGGTAGCCAAATATTATAATGCCACGGTCAAGCCGAAAGTCTTCCGGGCGAGAGATTTAGTACTCCATCGAGCAGAAGTTTCAAAATTCCTAGAGTAAGAAAAGCTCACCCCAAGATGGGGGGGACCATACCGGGTTGCTGGGGTAATTTGGCCAGGAGCCTACAGAATTGAGAACTTAGATGGTTCAGGCATTCCTAGAACTTGGAATGCTGAAAATCTTAGGACGTACTATTAATGAATTTTGAATGAAAGACTTTGAAAATTTTGTCCCATTAAAGACTTCTCCAAAATTTTGAAATTTCTCCAATCACCTTAGTAAAAATCCGATCTCCAAATTGGCAGAGCTCTGAAAAGAGCATAGAAGATAAGATCTCCATTAAAAGTTCGATCTTCGGATCGATAGAGTCCTAAAAAGGGCACGGGAGATAAGATCTCCATAAAAAATATGATCTCCAAATCGGCAGAGCTCTAAAAAGGCATAGGAGATAAGATCTTTACTGTCCGATCTTCAGATCGATAGTGTCCTGATGGGCATAGGAGATCAGATCTTCATAATTCTAAAAGTCTAATCTTTGGATCGATAGAGCTCCAAAAAGGGCATAGGAGATAAGATCTTCACTATTCTAAAAAGTTTGATCTCTGGATCAGTAAAGTTTCGAAAGAGCACAAGAGATGAGATCTCCACTACTCTCAAATACCGATCTCTAGATCGATGTTATTATGAATTTCTATCAAATATCAATCTTCGGATTGATGTTATTATGGATTTCTATCAAATACTGATTTCCAGATTGATGTTATTATGGATTTCTATAAAATACCAATTTTCATATCGATGTTATTATGAATTTATATCAAATACTAATCTCTGGATCGATGTTATTATGAATTTCTATCAAATACCGATCTCTAGATTGATGTTATTATGGATTTCTATAAAATATCGATTTTTAGATCGATGTTATTATGGATTTTTATCAAATATCGATCTTCAAATCAATGTTATTATGGATTTCTATAAAATATCGATTTTCAAATCGATGTTATTATGGATTTTAGATCTTCGGATCGAAGTTAACTAAGACTTCTGTGAATTACTGACCTCAGGGTCAATGTTATGAATTTCTATTGATTATCAATCTATAGGTCGAAGCTACTAAATTATGCAGATTTCTATTAACCATCGACTCCTGGATCGATTATATTACGGACTTCTATTAATCCCCAATCTTAGGATCGAAGTTATTATATGGGACTCCTGTCTAAAATCAATTTCCAAATCAACACTGTCACTAATATCGAAGGCAACTTACATTAGGATCCTATCGATGAGAAGTTATTCTATTGTTAGTTAAAAAAAATTTTAGAATAAAATATGCAAAACATTGCAACAAATTACATCAAGTTAGAGAAATCCGATGTCACATGTAGAGATCATTCAAAAAAGAAGAGGGAACTTCATTTCATTTGAAAAAGTCATTACAAAAAGCCTGAATTGGATCGATACAAGAAAACAAATGGAAATGAAGATAAAAAAAAAAAAAGAAAAATACAGAATTAGACGTATGCTTGAGGAGCTTTAACTGGAGCAATGTCTGTCGTGTCGTCCTCCAAGGAGATAACTTTGGTGGGCGCTAGAGCAGGAACTGAAACTTTAGTCGGGATGAACACGGGGACCTCAATGGGGCCCAAGATCTCCACCTTCGGATTGATCAGTGCAGCAGGTACCTCTAGGGCAGGTTGAGGCACCTCTGCAATAGAACCCACCTCTGGTGCTAGCTGGGGCTCCACTCCTACAGCCAAGGTAAGGATAGCCTCTTGAGTAATGTCGCTCAGATCCAAATCAGAAAAGAATTTTCCGACCAGCTCCTTGCAACCATTGAAGCCACTCTCGAAAGCCTCTTCCAAAGCCTCCGTCACCTCCTTGGCAAACTCCTTGGAGGCCTTGAACTCCTCTACCGTCCAGTTGGCTGTCAACTTTCAGTAGTCCAAGTCCCTCTGGTATGTTAGCAGTGTCTTGTCCTGGGCAGCCAGTGTCTCCTCCTGCTATTTTATTTTGGACTCCAGGTCTGGTATCTTGGAAACCTCCTGCTGGAGGTCCAGTAGTTTCTTCTCATCATCATTGACCCTCCTCTAAAAGTCCACCAGGGACTTATTCTTTTCAAAGATTATTTGTAGCTTCTCCTGCAACCGCTTCTTCAGTCCCTCCGAGGTCTTCTCTTTCTTGGCGGCTTTCTCTTCTGCCATCTTTTGATAGTCCTTCACGAACTGCAATGCCTCCTCCAATGACTTTTTATTTTCGATCAACCAGCTGATGTGCTCCATGTATAGTCAAAAAAAGGAGGTAGACTGAAAGTAGAAAAAAAATCATTAGTTCGGTAAAAAGTGACTTCAACATGTGAGATTGGTATATTATCAATCAAAAAAAAAAGAAGAAAAGAAGGGAAAAAAGTTCTCTTACATCCAGAAGATAGCTAAAGCCTTGGTTCAGCATCTCTTCCGACCCCATGTCCCTCCTTCGGGCATAAAGATCATGCTGCGGCATCATAGCATAGAGAAGATCCCTGCCAAGAGTCGAAGTGTCTCACATGAAGGCCCTTGCGAGGTTGATCCAGTCGGCTAACATGCAAGGTGGATCGACAAGAGGAACCCTAGGCCCCTCAAAAGGCTGAGATTGTCGAACAGAGGCTGTAGTTGATGCAGCTGATGGACTAGGCCTTCGCAATGCAGTAGTTGGACCTGACCTCGGATGGGTGGTCCGCTCCTTTTGGGGTGGGTGGTTCACCCTGATGGAATCTCGATGTCCTCCCGACATCAGGGAAGAAGCTGATAAAGGTAGTGCTGACGGGCAATGCATGGATGACTAACGCACCCGAATGTGGAGGCACGGCTTGGGCAGGTCCCAAGCTAGGAGTAGCAGCCTCCTTTCCCTTTCCCTTCTTCACTGGCGGAGGGTCAGAAGATTCTGACTTCCTCTTCTTTTGCTCTACTAGTCTCTAGAGATCGAACCTCATGAGTGCTGTAGTAAGCAATAAAAAATATGGTCAAAAAAAAGTTGAGCTAAAAAGAAGTTGAGAAATCTAGCGATAGACTCACGCTGGGGAGAGATAAGGCTGATGCCAAAGTCGAATAAGAATTGATCCATCACCAGCTGGCTGAGCTTCGGCACTTTCATACCCTATAACTCTTCGAAGACCTCCTTATCCCTAGGAAGAGCAAACTTGTTGGAGTTTTAGTTTAGCCGGGATCTATCCCAGCGAGTGCTGAAAGCTCAGAAAATATCGGAAGAAGCAAAGAAGAAACGACTTTTTCAATCACAAATTAAGGAAGGGCATGACCAAATTTACAATTTGACCAAGATGAAAAATACCACCAATCTTTCTCGGTCGGGTGTTTCTTCAAGACTAAAAGAGTCCTAAACAACGAGTTCCTAAGATTGATGGCAACAAAACTACAATAGATAATAAAAACCAAAATGATCCTAATGGCATTGAGAGTGACCTGAGTTGGCTGCAGGCCATAAAAGTCTAATATATTATAAATGAAAGAGTGTAAGAGAAAGCACAGCCTGGATGGGAGTGATTCATCATAGAAGGCTATACAACCTTCAGGAGGCTATGTAATCCGATCACCCAGATTGGAAGCGATAAGTTGGAAATGGTCAGGGATGAAATACTTCTTCTTGAGCCTTTCTAAGTCGGCATGTATCATGATAGAAGACTCAATGCTTGGACCAAAATAATCCAAGAATCTCTTTATTGGAGACTTCGGACTACTTTCGTCAGACATACTAACCTCAGCGGCATCCTGAGATGGATTATCTGCCTCAATGGTGAGCAGAGGTAGGTGGACCAGATGTCATGGTCATTCGGGATTATTTTTCCCCTACTACAGCCGCCAGGAGAGTTGCTCTCCTGAGAGGATATTGAAGAGAAGGAAGAAAGGTGAATGAAACCAAAGAAGAAGATAACGGATACAAAGAAAGGAAGTCCTAAGAAGCAAGGGCTCTAAACCTAAAGGAAGGAGAGAGGACTGTTGGAAATTATATCCTAAAATCAATCATCTAGATTGTAGATGGTTGAGCTAAATATAATTATACTTAAATTATTAATAAATAAAATTATTATTTTGGTCTTTTCATCATTTTGTGTATCATTCTGTAATGAACTCTTCTGTGATGAAGTCCTTAGGGCTATTTAGACTTGACAAAAAAGATTTTATCATTTAGTTCTTAAATTAGTTCACGATCAAATGATACGCTGTTACTCAGGATGACAACATATCAAGTGTAGGTCATCATGTGCCATAAGTGTTGGTTGTCCTCTTAACTAAGAAGTATGGAGATACTGTTATGGCATGCAGGTGAAGTATAGGAGTACATTTCACTAAATATGATCCAATTATGGAGCTCTCTACTGTCAAGAGTTGCTCACGAAGGATATGGGTATAAGTATCCCTTAGACCTGAGACCACCATAGTAACTTGTAAGCAACTCACTGTACTTAGGTACCGGACTATCTAAATTTTTAATTTAATGATGGAAGGCTACTGGATGCAGTCAAGTACTTATGAGTCGGTGTGTGTGTGTCAAGATGGGATTGACCTCTCCAAGTGTTGGAGTAAGTGCATCACTGTATTTTAATTTAGCAAATCCTCGATCGGGGTGGTCTATGTGATGGACACTGAATTTTGAAATACATGTGGATGAATTTTTAGAGTTGGTAGTAAATCTTAGATCATCCTTTCAGCATCGAGGTTAAGAGAATGAATTATACGATAACCATATACCATAGGTTCGTCATTATTGCGTTGTGATTTTTTGACTTATCTGGACGTCGGATACCATTGCTAGATGGTCACATCGATTGGTATAGAAAATCAGTTCTTATGCTACCAGCTTAGAAATCGAACCTATGGGATCACATACATAAGGAGTTTCTATTTGATCTGATGGTTGATCATGAGTCTTGATGATCTAGGACACCGTGGTCAAAAATTTTACTAGACTGGGACTCTGTAACTTGGAGTCCCACTAGACTAGAACTCTACCTTTATGGGTCCCATTAGATTGAGACTTAGAGTTTTACTTATCTAAAACTCTCTGATCAAGAGTCTCACTGGTTTGAAACTCTATGATCATGATTTTCATTCGTTTGGGACACTGGGTTCAAGAGTTTCACTGATTTGGGACTCTTTAGGAGTTTTATGTTGATGGAACTCTGTTGTTCGGACACCCATCTAATTAGAACTCTAATATTTTTTATGGATTAATTAGCAATTCAATTGCTGATTTGCTTAATTTGATGGAGTGATGAGGATTTGATCAAGTCTGATTGAATTTGATTTAATTGGGTTTGATCCAGTCAGGTCATAAGATGACCTAATCACTTCAAAAGTTTTGATCCTAATTTGATCAGACCTAATTAATTTTTAATTTAATTAGAAATTAATTAATTTGGGTTAAGCCTAATATGATTAGATTTGACCTAGTCTAATATGGTCTGGTTAAATTAGTTTGGTTGAAACAAATTTAGACCAAGTCAAAATGAGTTTGAATTTCAAACTTGTTTTCTCCCTGTGCCACTTCACATTTTTCCACATCTCTCTTTTTTCTACATGATTTTTTCTCATACAGATGAGAAGTATCTACGCCCTCTTCTTATCTCTCTTTGACTTTCCAAGGGTTGGGCTAGTTTAAATTTAAGTTGAATTTTGAATTTAGCTTAGATTGTTTTGGTTGAAACCACTTAACCATCACATCCTTATCCAAATCCCATGCCTCCTTTGTGTTTTCTCATGCACATTTTTGTGCATTCTGGGTGTGGGCATGTAGAAGGAGAGTCCTTCTATGCATCATCCACTTGGGAGGTGGCGTTGGATGTAGATAGGGATACCACTTGAATTTTGAATTCAAGTGGTTGATTTGGTTTGAACCTTATCCCCTGCACACGCTTTCCACACTGTGTCACCCATTTTTAAAGAATTTTTTTTGTGGGTGTGTGTGGATGAGCATGGGGGCATCTGAGAGGAGTCTATGAGGTTTCCTAGAGAGAGAAAAGGTGGGCACATTTTCTTGGGGCATGAGAAAATTCCAGCATAAGAAAAAGTTCTCTTACGCCCTTACTCTCTCTCGCACCAATCCTCTAATTTTTATCTCTTTAGTTGTCCATCTAAAAATTGGTTTTGAAGTGGATAATGGTAGAAGGGAGAGTCCTTGACCCATTAAAATTTGTTTCATGAGAAAACTCCAACGAGAGAGGGCGTGAGAGGGTTTCTAGCGCATCAGGATTTTCTAGGTGAGTGAAACCCTAGATCTGGGTCTCTAGGTTCAGGTGGAGAGATTGAGTGCTGTGAGTACCCGATCGCCACCAAACTTCAGACACTAACTCGTCATCCTTCATACTCCATGTTCTAATTTTTTGGAGTATTTAGGAGATAAGAAAGAAGATGATCGATTGGATCAATCATGATCAACCATCGAAGGCCCCGATGAGGAGCTAGCACTCCAGTGGAGTTGGTCGAAACCAGAAGCTCTGTGTGGACCAACCATAAAGGTTGGACAAGCATGCAACTATAATGTGATACTAGAGACTTATTATGGTGGATTTAGATTATGAAGATCAGCTACCCATGCATAGGTATCGAGTTCTGAACTCGTATTGGTCAGCAGATTTGATTTGCTGATTGATTGCATTTAAATTTTAAATTACATATTAGTATGTCTAGATCCTAAGTAGAATTTAAATTGATTAGATCAATACATACAGTAGATTAATATTTAATTAATATTAATTTTTACTGCTTTAATTTTAGAAATAGTTTAAAAATGCATGCTAAAAACTCCGCTCGATTACCATCATTGGTATCAGAGCCAAGTTGCTTGACATGTCTAATATGTAATTAAAAATTAAATGTTAGTATATTTGATATGCTTAATCTAGATAATTTAGTAATTAAGAATGAATGAGCCACCAAGCTGTCTGGTCATAAGAGACAAGTATGGTTTAAAGACCATGTCCTCTCATTCAGTGGGGATCCCTTATGACGGTAGGGGTGCCATCGTGAACTCATTCATTAAGATAAATAGTGAAAGAATTTTAATGATTAAAATTATTTTAATTAAAAAATTAAATATAAATATGTCTTAGATTATATCTAAAAGATTGATTCATAGTTTAATTTTTATTACATTTTATTTTCTGTTTAAAACTAGCAATAGGTTGCTATTTGAGAAATGAGTCGATCCTTTTCTAAAATGAGTCAACCCATTTGAAAAATAGAAAATAAAAATCTTTCAAAATTTAAAAATTATTTTTGAAATATCGAATCCTAACCCATCAGTCCAAAAATTTAATTAAAAAAATTAAGTATTGTCTTCTAGGTTCTAGAATTGTGAATTAAAGATCCTAAGACAAAATCATAAGATTGTGGGTTAAAGGGTTAGATGAATTAGATCCATTAATTATGTTAGATCTAAGGTTAGTTAAAGAATGAATTAATCTAGAGTAATTGATCAAATCTAACTAAGTGTTGAATTAGATTAGATCAAGGATACTTTTGAATCAACTCCAATAGTTGTAGTTGGACAAGTCCTTATCTTTAACTAGACTAAGATGGACTTGATTCATGGCTACGCAGTTAAGCCCAAAATTATTAGGTTGATCAGATTAAACCTAATTAAGTGGTTGATGTCTAAGATAAGTTTGACAGTCTAGACCAGTGGTTTTTAATTGGGAGCTACTCGTACTGATTCGATCTTTGATGAGTTAATAGCATATTTCTTCTACTGATCTCACTTATCTGATCGATATAATCGATTGAAATTTAATTAGATCACTTGGTGATTCAGACTGATCCATGTCATTAGGAATCAGTTTGACTGATTTCAATCAGTAAGACTGAATAAGGTGCCTATGGACCTAAATTGATCCTAGTCCTAATCTATTGATTTGATGAAGTCAGTGGGAAGACTTGACTTGGTGAAGTCAGTAGGAGAAATTTGATCCGTATCATTTCTATCCTTAAATCATATGTAAACTAAATCCTCTAAATTATTAGATTCTTAAAATGATTAAGTTTTAGGGATAACCGAATCATAGCCTCCCATTAAGGTGAATAGTAATAAGTCCAATTTTCTGGGTGAACATTGGAAGTGCCTTATACCTGGTGTTTATTTAGATATTGAAATTACTATACATCATATGATGATTAGATTTTACTCTCTTAATAGTGATCAGGTTAGCTAGAGCTTTCCTCGGGCCTAGTTATCATTGGTTTGATGCACCGAAGTCAATCATGTTAATGGTTGGACCTAACCAGACCTTTTCAGTGGAGGTCATAGCCTACTGATTTGGCATTTGGGGTAAAATATAAATACTAAAAATTATTTAAAGAAATAATTGATTATGAACCTACCTGTAGATGCACATGGATTAGCCAGAGCTTTTTTCGGGCCCGTATGTAGTCTATGTGGATTCCAATACCTGCTAAGAAGTTAGTGTAATTGCTCGAGTTAGAGGTAGAGGCTATCAATTCGTTAAAAATAGTGAAAGAACCTTTAGACTAAAATCCAAATCTTTATGATTAATTAATTTGAGTACTAATAAGGTTTCATATTTTTCTTTCAAATAATTAAAATTGCTAGAGTTAATCTGCTTCGTTCACTATTGGACAGTGGCAAGTATTTAGGACCTAAGAATAAGAAGTCTAGTGTTGACCCTAATAAGGTAGACCCAAAGAGAAATTATCCTCTTAACCCAAATAGGTTGAACAGAAGAAATCAGCAAGTGGTTGCTGGTCAAGACTATTATATGATAACACCTTATAATTTCTCCATATATGATATATCTGTCTGGGTATTATATATCGGAAGTTCGATTCATATATGCAATTCATTGCATGGACTTCAAATTGGTAGAAAATTTGAGAATGATGATAGATTTCTTAATGTTGGGGATGAAAGTCAAGTTTCAGTCCTAGCATTAGAAACTCTTGAACTATTTTTCAAAAATAATAGTGTCATTTTAAGTGACCGTCACTATTCTTCATCTTTTATGATGAACATAATATCCATTGGACTTTTGGCCCAAGATGGTTATAGTTTATCTATAAAAGAACATTATTGCAATATCATTATAAATGATGTCACAATAATATAAGGATAATTAAAAATTGATATTTATATTTTATCACAGTCTATTAGTGTAATGTACATGTCGAATAAATGATCAAAACTAGATAATGTCACTAATGCTTATCTTTAGCACTGTAGGCTTGGTCATATAAATAAGAATAGGATTAACATATTAGTCAAGGAGTGTATCCTTGATATTGATGATTGTAAATCATTGAATACCTATAAGTCCTATCTTCTTGGTAAGATGACCAAATCACCTTTTACTGGAAAGGGTGAGTGGGCCACTGAGCTTCTAGGTCTAATACATACTGATGTATGTGGACCTATGAATACATGTGCTAGAGATGGATTTTATTATTTTATTATATTTATCGATGATCTATCTAGGTATGGATATGTCTATCTTATGAAGAATAAATTTGATTCATTTGAAATATTCAAACGATATCGAAATGAGGTAGAAAAATAATTTGAGAAGAGTATTAAAACTCTTCAATCTGATCGAAGAGGTGAATATCTTTTCAATGAGTTTTTGATATATCTAGGAGAAAATGAAATTCTCTCACAATGGATCCCTTCTGGAATACCACAACATAATGGTATATCTGAAAGAAGAAATTAAATCCTGTTGGACATGGTTTGGTCCATGATGGGGTTTATAAGTCTGCCAATTTTATTTTGGGGTTATGCACTAGAAACTACCTATTTTATTTTGAATAATATTTGGAGCAAGTCTGTTGCAAAAACTCCATATGAGATATGAACTAGGCGTAAGCCGACACTCTCTCACTTTAGGATTTGGGGATGTTCGGCTTATGTTAAACGTTTGCAGCCAGAAAAATTTTGACTTAGGTTCGATAAATGCTTGTTCATAGGATATTCCAAGGAGACTAGGGGTTATTACTTCTATCTTGCTGAAGAACAAAAGATATTCATTAGCAATAGAGCAGTCTTTTTAGAAAAGAAGTTTCTTAGTGAAGGAACAGCTGCCTCTAATATTGAACTTAATGAAGTTTGACAGGTGAAAGAACTGACACATTCTAGTGAACCTATAGAACTAGATTTGATAAGATCAAATCCAGACCCTATTGATATGGCACCAAGAAGATCCAGTAGAGTACCACGTTAACCAAATAGATACTATAGTTTCTTGGACCGAGACCATGATCCTATTGAACTCAATGAGAATAATGAGGATCCGATTACCTACATGGATGCCATGCAGAGGTCCAACTTCGATAAGTGGCTGAAAGCCATGAAGTCCGAAATGGAGTCCATGAAGTTCAACAGTGTATGGACACTAGTTGATCCATCTGAAGGGGTAAAACCCATTAGGTGTAAGTGGATTTTCAAAAAAAATGGGATGTAGATGTGAAGGTGGAGACCTATAAAGCCTATCTGGTTGCTAAGAGATATCGTCAGCACTATGGTATTGACTATGATAAGATGTTTTTTCTAGTGGCAATGCTCAAATCTATTCGGATCATGCTTGCGATAGCGACATACCTAGACTATGAGATCTGGCAAATGGATGTGAAAATAGCTTTTCTAAATGAAGAGCTGGATGAAGAGGTGTATATGATATAGTCTGAGGGTTTCACATCCACAGATGAGTCTAAGATGTGCAGGCTTCAAAGATCCATCTATGGATTGAAGCAGGCATCACAAAGTTGGAACATACATTTTAATAAAGTAATTAGAACGTATGGCTTCGTTAAGAACGAAAAAGAATCCTGCATGTATAAATGGGCCAATGGTTCTATTGTTATATTTTTTGTACCGTATGTTGATGACATTCTCTTAATCAGAAATGACATCCCTGCATTATAGAAAATAAATGTTTGGTTATCATCTTAATTCTTCATGAAGAACTTGGGAGAAGCTTCCTACATCCTAGGAATGAAGATCTATAGGAATAGATCTAAAAGGTTGCTAGGATTATCCCAGTCCACGTACATTGATATCGTGCTAAAGAGGTTCAGCATGAAGAATTCCAAGAAGGGCTATCTTTCGATAGACCATGAGATTTCGCTCTTGAAGAGAGATTATCCGACAACTCCTCAAGAGAGAGAGCGCATGAGTAGAATACCATATGCTTTGATAGTGGATTCTATTATGTATGTCATGATGTGTACGAGATCGACATGGCATACTCACTAGGGATAGTGAGCAGATATCAGTTTGACCTAGGTGAGAATCACTGAAAGGTTGTGAAGACAATCTTGAAGTATTTGAAAAATACCAAGGAATAATGGCTCATCTATAGAGATTCTGACTTAAAACTTATGGGATATACTGATTCTAATTTTTAGTCAGATCATGATGATAGCAAAAGTGTGTTAGATTTTGTGTTTAACTTAAATAGTGGAGCAGTCTGCTAGAAGAGTTCCAAGCAGCACACTATAGCCAATTCTATGTGCGAGATGGAGTATGTCATAGCATCTGATGCTGCGAAGAAAGCTGTATGCCTGTGGAAGTTCATCAACGAGCTGAAAGTGGCACTCTCCTTGGATGGTCCAGTTCTGCTATACTGTGATAGCACTGGAGCCATAGCTCAAGCGAAGGAATGGAAGGTACATCAGCACACCAAACATATTTTATGTCGCTACCACCTTGTATGAGAAATCGTGGAGTGAGGTGACATCGAGCTTTAGAAGATCAACGAAAAAAAGAACGTGGCCGACCCCTTTACTAAAGCTCTAGGAATCAAAGAGTTCGATAATCATAAATGAAAGATGGATATTCGATACTGTTGTAAGTGGCTTTAGTCTAAGTGGAAGTTGTTAGAAATTATTTTCTAAAGCCAATCATCTAGGTTGTAGATGATTGAGCTAAATATAATTATACTTAAATTATTAATAAATAAAATTATTATTTTGATCTTTTCATCACTTTGTGCATCTTTTTATAATGAACTCTTCTGTGATAAAGTCCTTAGGACTATTTAGACTCGACAAAGGAGGTTTTGTCATTTAGTCCTTAAATTAGTTCACGATCAAATGATACACTATTACTTAGGATAACAACGTATCGAGTGTAGGTTGTTGTGTGCCATAAGTGTTGGTTGTCCTCTTAATCAAGAAGTATGGAGATACTATTATGACATGTTGGTGAAGTGTAGGGATACATTTTACTGAACGTGATCTAATTTATGAAGCTTTCTATTGTCAAGAGTTACTCGCGAAGGATATGGATATAAGCATCCCTTAGACCTGAGACCACCATGGTGATTTGCAAGCAACTCACTGTACTTAGGTACCGGACTGTCTGAATTTCTAATTCAGTGATGGAAGACTATTGGGTGCAGTCAAGTACTTATGAGTTGATGTGTGTGTCAAAATGGGATTGATCCCTCCAAGTGTTGGAGCAAGTGCATCACTGTATTTCAATTTAGCAAACCCTCGGTCGGGGTGGTCCATGTGATGGACACTAAATTTTGAAATACAATATGGATGAATTTTTAGGGTTGGTAGTAAACTCTAGATCATTCTTTGAGCATCGAGGTCAAGAGGATGAATTATACGATAATCATATGCCACAGGTTTGTCATTATTGCGTTGTGATTTTTTGACCTATCCGAACGTCAGGTATCATTGCTAGATAGTCACATTGATTGGTACAGAAAATTAGTTTTTGTGCTATCGATTTAGGAATCAAATCTATGGGATAATACATATAAGAAGTTTCTAGCCGATCTGATGGCTGATCATGAGTCCTGACGACCTAGGACACTGTGGTCAAGAATTTCACTAGACTGAGACTCTATGATCAGGAGTCCCACTAGACTGAGACTCTATCTTTATGGATTTCACTAAACTAGGACTCAGAGTCTTACTTATCTAAAACTCTCTGATCAAGAGTTCTACTGGTCTGAAACTCTATGATCGCGAGTTTCATTCGTTTGGGACATTGAGTTCAAGAGTCCCACTGGTTTGGAACTTTTCAAGAGTTTCATATTGATGAAACTCTATAATCCGAACACCCATCCGATTGAGACTCTAATATTTTTAATGGATTAATTAGCAATTCGATTGTTGATTAGCTTAATTTGATTGAGCAATGAGGATTCGATCAAGTCCAATTGAATTTGATTCAATTGGGTTTGGCCCGATCAAGTCATAAGATGACCTAATCGCTTTAAAAGTTTCGATCCTGATTTGATCAGGACCTGAACCTAATTAATTTCTAAGTTGATTAAAAATTAATTGGTTTGGGTTAAGATTTGACCTAGTCTAATATGGTCTGATTTAATTAGTTTGGTTGAAATAAATTTAGACCAAGTCAAAATGAGTTTGAATTTCAAACTTGTTTTCTTCTTGCGCCACTTCACATTTATTCATGCCTCTCTTTTTTCTACGTGATTTTTTCTCATGCAGATGAGAAGTATCTACACCATCTTCTTATCTCTCTTTGACTTGGTCCAAGGGTTGGGCTAGTTTAAATTTAAGTTGAATTTTGAATTCAACTTAGATTGTTTTAGTTGAAACCACTTAACCATCACATCCTTATCCAAATCCCACGCCTCCTTTATGTTTTCTCACGCACATTTTTTTGCATTCTGGGTGTGGGTGCATAGAAGGAGAGTCCTTCTACGTGTCATCCACTTGGGAGGTGGCGTTAGATGCAGATAAGGAGACCACTTGAATTTTGAATTCAAGTGGTTGGTTTGGTTTGAACCTTATCCCCTATATACGCTTTCCACACTATGTCGCCCATTTTAAAAGAATTTTCTTTTATGGGTGTGTGTGGATGAGCGTGGGGGCATCTGAGAGGAGTCCATGAGGTTTCCTAGATAGAGAAAAGGTGGGCGCATTTTCTTGGGGTGTGAGAAAATTCCAGCATAAGAAAAAAGTTCTTTTGTGCCCTTACTCTCTCTCGCACCACTTCTCTAACTTTTATCTCTTTAGTTGCCCATCTAAAAATTGGTTTTGAGAGTGGGTAACGATAGAATGGAGCGTCCTTGACCCATGAAAATTTGTTTCATGGAAAAACTCCAACGAGAGAGGGTGTGAGAGGGTTTCTGACGCGTCAGGATTTTCTAGATTAGTGAAACCTTAGATCTGGGTCTCTAGGTTCGGGTGGAGAGATTGAGTGCTATGAGTACCCGATCGCCACCAAACTTCAGAAACTGACTCATCATCCTCTGTACTCTATGTTCTAATTTTTTAGAAAATTTAAAAGATCAAAAAGAAGATGATCGATTGGATTGATCGCGATCAACCATCGAAGGCTTCGACGAGGAGCTACCACTTCAGTGGAGCTGGTCGGGACTAGGAGCTCTGTGTGGACCAACCATAGAGATTGGACAAGTGTACTGCTGCAACACGATACTAGAGACTTATTTTAATGGATTCAGATTATGGAGATTAGCTATCCATGCATAGGTATCGAGTTCTAAACTCGTATTAGTCAGCAGATTTGATTTTCTGATCGATCGCATTTAAATTTTAAATTATATATTAGCAAGTCTAGATCTTAAGTAGGGTTTAAATTAATTAGATCAATGCATGCAGTAGATTTATATTTGATTAATTTTAGTTTTTGCTGCTTTAATTTCAAAAATATTTTGAAAATATATGCTAAAAATCCTGCTCGATTACCATAAAGGACCTACCAGAAAAGGGGAAAAAATGGTGCCTTCTTTACTTTCGTTGGCCGTCCCAAAACTCCAGCGACCACCAGGACCACCTCTCTTTTCTTCTCTGATCACTTGAGTGTGCGGAATCTCTTCTAGCACTGGAATCTTCGCTTAGAAACAAAGATAGCAAAATAAAAAAGGAACAGACAAAGTGCCCTATATATAAGGAGAGGCAACAGTTCAGATTAATCCATCAACCATTAGATTTGGGCCACCTATTGATCATCCGAGAGAGCTGCAGGTAAACTGTTTAAAAGTAGCGACTCAAATTAAGCCGTGTAAGTATGAATAGTAAGGCAATTTGATCCACTTACAGATGACCGCCACATGCCCCACGATGCCTGAAATATAATGGAATAGCCAATGATGGCTCCGCACCCTTCCACACTTTCTTAAATGCTAGGTATGGTATATACGGCAACCAAAATGCTCTACCACCTTAAATCATTAGAAATTTCAAATCTGATGGCAGCGTGGCATGATTTTTGGCATGAATGATTGATGGCTACTCGTCGAACAACTACTTTTCACACTTCTCACAGAAGGTTCTCCATGCTATGTCTGAAAAGTGAGGGGAGGGGCAACTATTGGTATGGACAACCCTCATCATACACGTGGCACCATTAGAGAGACCACCATCCCAAATAATGCAAAAATGATAATTTTCAGTCTTAGGTCAGTAAAGTACCAACTTGAAATTTTGGCTATTTCTTAACAATAATGAGAATCGACTAAGTAATCGAGACTAGATCGATAATATACCAACTACAGCACACCAGAATGCCTAAAAGCAATCGGCAGCTTGGGATCAACAAAACATTGGGTTTTCATCGATATGAATAATTATAGGGCCCATGATCTACAATCCTGACCTCACGAGATCAGTAAAACACTGATCTTGTTATAAATCTAGATCGGTTATTTACCGACCTCGATGCTCAAGAAACCAGCTAAGCGCCAACTGCGCTCCTGCATAATTATGATCCTTCCGCTATACTGTAACTAACTGCCATCAAGGCAAAATAGTCAATAGCTACAATAGCTGGCCATAACAAACTAATGACCAAACAAACTCTCTTTAAGACCTAAGCAATCCCCTCTATAAGTAGGAGAGCAAGGTACTCCTTCAGGGGGCGGATGCTTGAGGTCAACAGAGCTAAAATTCTGCTAAAATCAATTCTCGACTTTCTCATTGAAGGAAGATTGAATCTCCTCCAAAATTCTCTCATTTTGTCTTCTAAATTTCTATTTTTTATTATCTATTCTCAAGATCTCAGCCGACTTAAGCATCGGAGGATTCTAAATCGGAGGATATTCCATCGGTTCTTAGACTTTTCTTGCACGTTCATTGGCAATCCGAGTTAATCCAACCTGACCGACTCTCCAGTATTAGATCTTCGCTCCCCTCTGAAGCCTACCATATCTTTATTAGATAACAATAGTATCCTTACTATCAGTTGCTAGTAGGGTACTAGTCATAGTGCCAAAAATATCAAAGTATGTATCTTATATAGGGCTAAAATCAAATCGGATATGGATTGAATATCAGCATATCCATATCTATATTTATTTTGTCTAACAAATACAAATACAAATATAATATTATTCAAATGCAAAAATTCATATTCATATTTATTCGAAATGGATACGAATATAATTCAAACATTAGAAATATGGATATAATTATGGATATTACTAAATAGATATAAATCAAGTTAATAACATGTTTATATAATTATATATTTTTTTAAAAAATTAATAAGTATTGTATAAAATTATATAAGATTATATATAGATTCAGATATTCAGATGCAGATCGGATAGTTATCTATCCATATCCATATCCATTTTTCTTTGATGGATATGGATATGGATATGGATATTAGTTGGATCCTCAAATTTTTATCCATATTCGAATTAATTAGGATATGAAAATAGATCTAGATGAATAATATCCATACTACTTTCATCCCTAGCTAGCCTTATATGATCCAAGATTTTGGATGTCGATTACAAGAGAAAGAAAAGAAACCTAAATCAAATTGGATGGAGAAGAAGAATTTCTAAATCAAGCTGAGTGGAGATGAAGAAATCTATAATCAAGTCAAGGGCGAAGAAGAAGAAATCTGGAGAGGAAAGGGAGGTTATAGGGGAAGAAAAAGACTATGAAGGGTTCCTAATCAAGTTCTTCTAATTATTCCTTCTAAACTATCAATTTTTGCCATTATGGAATCAGATCATATTTGAGGACCTCATGGACCAGTGAAAATCTTGGTCGGCATTTCTTTGGATGCGGGATGTATGAGGTATATTGCCATTTTTCTCATTTTCAATTTATTATCTGATTTTTGGCTTTAATCTCCTATCCCAAATTATTTTTCCAGACAAATGGAGCCTGTGATTACTTTCGTTGGCATGATCCACCTTCAAATGCAAGGGATAACAATGTTATTTATAAGCTGTTGCAATGAAACATAAGGCTTGAGGACCAAATGTCGAGCTACAAAAGATGAGCCAAAAAAGATGTTTACTATATGCTAGCATGCTGGATTATAATGGCTTTTCATATAATCGGATATGAGTTTTAAATATACTAAGTATACTTAGTTGAATATTTGAGGTTTATCCTAAAAGTGGATGTTTTGTTTTAGAAATATTTCAAGGTTAATTTATAATCTCCAATGACTTATGTAATGAGAAACCTTTCTTTAATTTACTAGCATATATGCTTATTGGAATTATTACATTGTTCATGATGCATTTTGATCCCAAGTAAGTTTTAGAGGCATTATAAAAAAGCGAACATATAATGCATTTCCTCAAATAAGAATACCAATTCATACTGATGAGGAATATATTTTCTGAAGTATGAACTGGTGGCATGGTAAAAAAGAACCAATATGAAATTCATTTCTTGAAGTAAAAAATACCATAAAGTAATCAATTGAACTAATTTTTAAAGTTCCAGTGACACCCCTACTCTTTTCTGAATATCAAAATCTCACTCCATTAAAATTAAAAAGTTCTGATGACCTCTCCTAAACTTTTTCTATATTCCACTTACATCCCTTCTACTTTTAACTAGTTGCACATATACCTTCTGATTTTTTTTAAAAAAAGTTGAATAAAGGTATATTAGCAGGTGTAGTTTAGGGATACTTGTAAGTTATGAAGAACTTATACATCATCCTATCATATTTGTTATTCCAACTTCACAACCAACTCAAGATATCATAATCATAAATCAAAATAAAATTTGAAAATTTCTCAATATATGGCCATGTAATGCCTAAAAATAGAATCAAAGCATCCTGTATCACAATTGATGATAGTAAACCATCATATAATCATATCATAATCTATCAAACCTTTGGATAACTACAAGATAATATAAGGTATCACAAGATAACATAAGATATCACACCATATCACAAGATATCACATAATAAAAGAAGGTATCACAACATAATATACATTATATAATTGTTAAAGCTATCATCCCAAAAGCTTGATACACCCAAATACATTTAAACCAATATCCCAAATACATTACATCAAAAGTATAGCTACTACTACTGCTACTGCTAAGATGTGATTCTATGAGGCTGAATGCAATGTGAGGCTGATAGCAATGTTTCTTCTATGAGGCTAGATGCAAGTTTTTTGTGGAGTCAAAACTGCCTATGATGTTGTGAGCTGCAAGTCATGGCAATGTTGTAAGGAGAAAGGCTGTTGGCTAAGAGGAGGTAGTTGGCTTGGAGGAGGGAGGGTGGAAGGAAGTTGGCTGGGAGGAGGCAGGCTCTAAGATAGTTGTCTTCTTTCTTCTCCCACTTCTTTAAGCCTGAAAAATGGTTTTAAAACATAAATAAATATCAGGTAACTACATTACTGAATGTAAATGAGGCTATAATATATGTGATCTCTCTCTTTTCCTATTAACTTGGCTCCCGATCGGTTTGACTGAATGCAATATTTTCTTATTTTTTCTTTGCTTTCTTCTTCCTAGGGTTTTTGCAAGTTCTAGAGTTATGGCCCCATTATTGATAATTCCTGCATCTTACGGATGTACCCGTTCTTCTGATTCTACTAAAATCCTTTAGCTTATCCTCTTCTTTCCTTGTTATCTTTTTGGGTCTACCTAGAGAAGTCCATAGGAGAGAGGAGATGCAATGGGATACACTATCCTTGTCCAAGATTTGATGCTTGCAACTAGCTCAATGATATGCTCATAGGCCCTAAAAAATATATCTTTAGTATACCATATAGTGACAAAGCGTTATGCAATACTCTAATAAATATAAGAACTGCCACAATATGGCAACATGGGATGCCAATTAAATCCCACACCTTATATCAACAAACACCCTCTCCTATGTCCACAATAAATCTGTCATTGTGATACTCAACTTTAAATCCGTGGCCTCCTCCCCATATGTAGTGGTAGTCCATAGCCTCCAAATTAGCCCTCTCAAACTTCTTTTGAATCTTAGGATAAAGAAAGCTTATAATTTTGTCTAAGCCTTCTCTTTTAGCTTGGAACCACAATATCAATAGCCTCCTAATAGCCTCCAATATGGTGATAATAGGCATGTCTCGAGTATCCACTATGAAATTAGAAGGACACATATATTGTTCAACAACAAGCTCGACTTGCTTCAGGGCTGAAGGCATGCCTTGGTCATAATTTACATGGATATTATTTGAGCCACTGCTAAGCAGTTTGATCAAAGTATCGCATCTCCTCCATGGCAATCTCAAAGTCATGAAGCATGGTCGCCCTAGCATACTTTCAAAGGATATCTCTATAATTCTTACCTTTGAATCCATCGCTTTTAAAATTGACGTATAAGTATTGTACATAAAATCTATGGTTCGTACTAGGAATAACAGTCTGAAAGGTCTCAACAAGATCCTACACAAATATTGAACAAGTGAATAGGTTATGGATAATTAAGTACTTAAGAGTAATAAAAAATATATGTGTTGAATAATATAAACTTATCTTTTGCTATCCAACATAAAGGTCCAACCATGCTCTTTTAAAGGCTTAATATTTTTTAATAAGCATGTTAAAAACCAGCTCCAGCTATCTTGCATCTCTACCTCAACCATGGCCCATGCGATGGAAAATATATTTTCATTACCATCCTAACCTACTGTAACAAGGAGTTGTCCTCCAAATGAGCCCTTTAAGTGACATCCATCCGATCCAATGATAGGTCTACAGTCTTTGATGAAGTCATGCTTGTATGCTACAAAACAACAGTATAACCTCCTAAAGATAGGCTAACTAGTCTCGTCAGGCCTGCTGATATCTATCAACTTTGTGCTCCTAGGATTAGTTTACCTGGTAATCTGTCAGTACTCCCATAGGTGGGCATATCCTTTCTTATGGCTCCCCTGAATAATCTCCAATGATCTAGTCTTGGCTTTACATAGCACCGTAACCTCGAAATAAAAACTTTCACATCCCTCTAAGCTTTTGGAAGCCTTTGACACTCCACTTTACATCAGATCTAATCTCCTCAAGGTATTTTTCTACTATAAACTTAGATCTAACATCATGATTTTCAAAATATCTTCCACAACTATGCACAGGCTGGAAGGTCTTTGTCTAATAAGTATCCTTCCTTTGTACTGATGAAGCATGAATTCTCTACCCACATCCCTGCTTGTATATAGCAGTAATCAAACTTATCTCATTTTTTTTATACACAAAATCAAAATCCTCATGTATGCCATAAAGCCACAACATCTTTTTAAACTATGCAGTATTGCTAAACCTCGTTCTGACTATAAGTTTAATAGTTCTTTTAATATCTATGAGTTTATTGAATTCAAGTTAATTAGAACCTCAAATCTTAGTATATGAATCATTGTCACTACCCAAGCTGCAAAATGAAAGCTATTACTATTCTCTGATTTTCTACCACTGGGCTGCTTCACTGGGCTGCTTCTAGCCCCCCCCCCCCCCCAAAAAAAAAAAAACACCTCTGTGAAGTGGAGAATGCTATGTCCAAGATTTTAACTCTTCATCGATAACATCTATATTTACATACTTATCAAATAGATCATCATCATCATCATCATTTGACTTAGCTAATTAAGTTATGCATCACCATTGCTGCCATTGCCAAATATAGGCTCCAAAATAGTAGCTACAACCCTTTTAAATTTCTCATCATCTTTAGACCTTTTAAATGTAGGTGGTCTTCTTCCACCAACCCTTTTCACTGCCACTCTTTTGATTCAAATCTTTGGTATGAATGCGGCTGTATTCTTGATAGTGGGCATCTTTATAGTAGTGAACATGATACCCATGAACTGACTCTTATTGTCTCCTTAAGGAGGCATCTCTGTAATAGCTGGAGGAGATGCAACAACTTGAGGTATCTCTATAATAGTTAAAGTAACTTTCTGAGTGGCGTTAGCAGTGGCACAAATAGTTATATCCTCCTGATGCTCTACATATACTTGCACTGTATTAGTCTCTTTCATGAAAGTCAATATCTCTAGAATATCTCATCACATCTTAATTCTCTTAAGCTATTTTCAAACGTTCATCCAGATATGAGGTAATAAAAATGGATACAATTTATATATTCTAACTGGCCCAATATATCCTTCAGTTCTGTAATACTAAATTTATCTGAGCTATAGTTATCAAAGCATCTGACATATCTTCCACCGTAGTGATAGTTCGAATAGTACTTAATTAATCTATGATAGTAGATCTATACAGTAAAAAAAATAGAATCCATTTTTGTGATAACGAGTAAGTGATACATGAAGTTCATATATGTATAAGTTCAACTTTTAGTTGAAAAAATTGAAAGTCATTGGACATTGACATAGTAATGCTTAACAAACTAAAAATATAAGTCCAAACATCATTTTGATGCTTCTAATGTTAATAAGCTTAAACAACAATCCAAAAAGTGGTGCTTAAGAAAGTGAAACATTAGCCCAAAAAGCACTATACATCAGTCCAAAATGTGGTTAAAAAAGTACTTTCACTGTACATTGTATATTTTAAAATATTAGAAACATCAGTCCATACTTAAAAAATTGAACTTGAACATACTTAGATACTTTTTCAATGCTTTCATTATGCATTGAAAAAGACATAATATAAGTCCACAGTGAGACCACAATAAACGATCACTGATTCAAGAAAAAATACTTATAAGGGACTACAACAATGGGTCATAGATTCAAAAAAAATACTTACCATGGATCATATCAGCCCAAAAATCATTTTTATATACATGCACAACAAAAATAAGACCACAACACACATACATAAGGACCACAATTTTTATCAATGGACTATAGAATAATTAGAATAAGGACCATAGATAAGAGGAACCATTATAGAATATATATCAATGAATATTGTATGCAAATAACAAAGATTAAAATATGATACCATATCCAAAAGTCAAAGGTGTTATACTATTATGCAAGGAAAAACCTAAATTCTATCCTTAAATCTATGGTTATGGTGTCTTACTTTAGGTTGACCACAAAAGAGACAAATAAGAGTATGATATTCACTAAAATCATGATTTTATCAAAAAAAAAAAATGAGAAAAGAGGCATTACTGGCTAAAGGAGAAGAGAAGATGGTGCTTCACTGCCATGGCAAAGAAAAATAATGTTCTTGGTAGGCTCCCATACTCGTACATAGTAGAGAAGTGATTGTTAGACTCGAGCAGAGGGTGGGATAGTGGTCATCGTCAAAATTTCATTTGAGAAAAGAAGTCAGAAGTAAGAGATACAAAATGAATAACCCTCGAAATTAGGAGGGTTACTGTCAAAACCCATTTCAAATGAGGGAGTAACATTTTTATCTTTTGCAATGGCAAGCTAATGTCATCAACACTTAAGTGAACATTGGGGTCATATTAAAATACTTCGTTAGATAGAAGGATCTGTTTAACACATTTTAAAATAAATGGGTTGTAAATAAAATCAAACTAAAGTTGAGAGGATGTTTCTATAATTTTTTTTTCTTGGTTTGGGCATAAGATCTCCATATTTAAAAGGTGAGTCAACTCTAGTATCCTTTTAGGAGAGGTTTGGTGATTCAAACAGATCATTGTGATCTTAGATTGCTGGCGATGTTTATCCTAGAATAATATGATCTTCAATGATTTAAGATCATTGTATTTAGTATGCTATCTCTTAGTGATGAAAGATCCTTGGATATTGATGATTAACTTATTTTGTATATCATGGGAATCTAAAATTTAACCATGTAAGACTAAAACTAACCTTGATATATTTCATATATTCCATATATTTCAATTAAGATTGAAGAGATATTTTTATCCTCAAATATTTTCCCAACATCAATATCATGGAGTGATCTTGAATATCACTATAAGAAAATCTAGTATTAGCGATGGCTATTAGCGACAATAGAAGAGCCATCGTTAATAGTGCTCTTTACCAACAACGAATTATGATAAAATATTTTTTTATTACTAAAAATTATTAATTATTAGTGATGGCTAAATTGGTTGTTAGCGACGGCTATGCCGTCCCTAATACTTATTAGCGATGGTTTTAATGATGGAGGCTCAGCCATCGCTAATAACTAGTAAATTTTTTTTTAATTTGATAGTAACCTTATTAGTGGTGAAAAATTTTATTAGCGACAACTATAGCAATGGTAATTTTACCATCACTAATACTTATTAATTTCTTTCATTTTTGCTCATCCCACCGCCGCCCCCCTCTTTCCCCCGCCTTGGATCCCCTTCTTTTCCTTGCCACCAGATCCCACTTTCCTGAGCCTCCAGCTATGTCTCGTGTAGATATCTTTAGCCTAGCCCAGGCCTGTCCAAGCCCATTCTGAGAGTGGGCCCGGTACTACTAACCCGCATCCAATCTAAAATCAGTAGTATTCTATTCATAAAGAGGCTATGATAACTACCTGATGCGCTTAAAGAGTCTAGAGAGAGATGGAGGTGGTATATTTCTATTCTATTGTTCTAGTTGTAGGGCAAGTTTGGATGATCTATTACATCATAGGCAACCAATTGTAGCCACCTCATGGATAAAGGTGTAGAGAAACTTGCAATATATTATTTTTCAATGTTGGTCTTTGATTTAAGTATTGTTTTTAACTAGTGATAGTATTTTTGGACCAGACTCAAATATGGATAGGACTTGCCCCAGCCCGGCCCAATTTCAGCCTTAACCATGATAAAGATTTTAGATGGCTGATTTTTAATTAATGATTCTTATTAGAATAGATATTACATTTTCTGAGTCTCTTTTTACTGATTAATAATTATTTTATCATAAAAAATTATTAAAAATAAAATTTTAAAATTTTAGTGATGGCAATCACATCATTAATAAAAAATAATTTTATTTTTATTTAATTTTATTATTATTAGCAATAGTAGGATACTCATTACGAAGGCAAAATACCATTGCTAATAAATATTTAAAAAATAATTTTATTTTTAAAATATATTTTTATAATTATTAGTGATAAAAATATTTATTAGTGATGACAAATTATTATCTTTAATAAAAATATTTTTATTTTTTAAATATATTTTATAATTATTAGTGATGGAGGAAAATTATTAATGATGGTATTTTTCAGTCACTAATAATTTTATTTTTTAATATATTTTTATAATTATTAGCAATGATACTTTATCGTTGCTAATAATTTTTTATCATTTTTTTAAAAAATTTTTTACTATAAGAAACTAGACTATTAGCGACGGTAAAATACCATCGCTAATAATTCATCTGCCATCGTTAATATAGATACCATCATTAATACCATCGTAAAAATTAATTTAAAAAATTTTTATCACTAATTGGGTCCATTAGCAATGGCAAATAATGCTATCACTAATAATAAAATTAGTGATGGCTTTAGAGATGAAATAAATTTATTTTTAATTATTTTTTAAATATTCTTTTTAAAAATTATAAAATATTAGTGATGGTATTTTTGTTGCAAATGCCATCGCTAATTATTATTAGTAATAAATTATTTCATTATTAATTCCATCTTTAATTTTATTTAATTTTTAAATTAAATAAAAAAATTAATTTAAGAAATATTAGCGATGGTATTTTAGTGTGTAATGTCATCGCTAATAGTTATTAGCGATGACAGATGCCGTCGCTAATACTGATGATAATAATTAATTTATTTATTTTAAAAAATAATAATAATATTTTTAAAACTTATTTTAATTAATCATAATAAATTATAATTTTTAATACCTATTATAATTAAAATTCAAAGATAATATGATAATCAAAAATTAAAAACTAATTATATTATATTAAAAATAAAAATTATATATTTTTTTATAAGTAATATAAAAAATATATAATACATCAAAAAAATCAGATCTGATTCTCATCATTGTTCGCCTCCTCCTCCTTCTGCTCCACTCCAGCAGCTGGTGAATGAAAGCTAGATGTCTCAGCATCTTGTAATAAAAAAAATAAAATAATATTAGTAAGTTTCAATATAAAAATATATCTTTCGATACAAAAGCGTATCTTTTGATACACTTTTTTGATTTTTAAATAGATTATTTCTACATATTCCATTTGATGATACAGAGCTATAGACACCTCCGATCCATCGATTGAAGTTAGATTGAATTTTTAGCCCCTAGATTTTCTTTTCAAACTCAAACCTAAATATATGAAACTTTTAAAAATAAAAATTTAAAATAATTTAATAATATAATTATTTGATGTGATGGTTGGAACGATGAGTCCAGCTAGTCGTATAGTTGTGGGTCCTGGAGAAGCTCTACGATCGTGTCGCAAATGGCATCCAGGAGGTTCTGAGGTTACTGGCTTAGAAGTCTCTGCACGGTCTCCTCCACGTGTGCATTGCTTCAGATCTGAAACGTCAAGACCTGTGAAGACATCGAAGGATATCGAGATGGTGGAAGATCAACGCTATAGTCGAATCCTATGATCCGGCTCCTACTCACCCTCCGAGTGGTGTTGAGCCATCCCTCAAGATCAAGGAGGGCTGAGAAGATGGATCATCGCTGTACCTCTCAACAACGCACACCGCATAACACATCTACATAATTAAGAAATATATTAGTTATAATATAAAAGTTAGATCCCATAATAACTTAATTAGTAAATAAAATTTGAAGTTTTTATCGTGATCTATTATGACGTAGAATCTAAATAGTCATCAGTCCTCCTAGACTGATGTGTGGCCCACCATAATTATAGCTAGTCTGATGGATGACCCAGCTACCATGCCTATAATAAGTAATAATAAAATAAAATTAATTAAAACATACATATAAGAGCTTTTATAATTTTAGTGAAGAGCTTTGATATTAATTTCTTATTAGTCTATCGACCACAACATGTGTGCCAACTGAGCCGTCCATATGTCTAATCGGATCTTGCTGGATGGTTCGATTCTGCCAGGTCCTCTGCCACCTACTAGAGTATTCCTCGTTGCTTCACTAGTCATAGAGAGCCTGCCATATATCTGCCCGTATCTAGTGACCTATGAAGGATCTCCAGTTCGATGATGACTAAGAATTGGAGTGTTGGATGGCAGACTGCTTGAGGCTATAAAGGCCATCTCGAAGCCTCCATATAGCCACCTTCTCAAAGATCTGATGGCCAGCCTTCTTATCTTAAGAAGTCTTGAATTGGTAGTAGTCCTGCAAGATACAAGCATGTATTTAAATATAATTAAAAACTAATGTATCAAGAATTTATTAATTAAACTAGTTTTAACTTATCGAAAACATCCCCCAAGCTGCTTCATGTGCTCTAGATATTAAATCTAATTTAAATCAATTTGGACTTGATTCATAAATTAATTAGATCCATAAATTTAATAAAATTAAATATAAATTTTTAACTATCCAAAAAATGACTTAGGAGGATAAAAAAAGAAAATTAATGTAAGAAAAATTTATATTAGCAATGGTTTTAGCAACGACAAGAATACCATCACTAATATTTTAAAAAATATTATTTTAAATATATAATTATTAACGATGGAAATACTATTACCGACGGCATCTACCATTGTTAATAATTTTTTGGATATTAGAGATGAAAAATGATTATTAGCGATAGGATCTGCCATCGCTAATAATCTTTCCATCTTATTTTCTCCCACCTCGCCATGTGCCCTCGTTTTTCCTATGCCATCGCCCACCGCCCTCTTGTTTTCAACCACCCCACCATCCACTGCATTCTCATTTTCCCACCACTTTTCTATCCTCCAATATTTTTATCCTCCACCGCCATCACTCTCTCCCACACCCTTTGATCCCCCCACCCCCTCTCTCCCTTGGTCGGCGGCCTCCCCCTGACTGCACCCGACCCATCTTTTCGAGTCCCTGGCCGCCTCCTACCTTCTCGAACCTCCGGCCCTTCGGTTTCTCCACCACTGCCTCTCTCCCCCGATCATCTCCTATCGGTTGCACCAGGGCCGCCTCCTCGAAGCCCCAGCTGCCTCCCGCCTTCCCGAGCTTTTGGCCTCCTGCCTCCTACCTCCTCTCCCCTACCGTTACATTCACCCACCACCCCCTCTTTCCCCTCGGCCACCTCCCCCCGACCGCCTCTTGCCTTCTTCGAACCTCAGTCGCCTCCTACCTCCCCGAACCCCCAGTCACCTCCTGCCTTTCTGAACTCTTGGCCCTTCGGTTCACCCGCCACCCCTCTCTTTCCCGACCGACGACTTTCCTCCAACTGTCTCCACCCGACTGCACCTGGCCCAGCTTTTTGAACCCTCAGTCGCCTCCCGCCTCCTTGAGCCCTCAGGTACAAGCTCCCGACCTCCTGCCACCCTGAAACTACGGCCTGCCACACTTCTTTCTCTTGCCATTCGATTCCCCCGCCACCCCCATCTCCCTCCGACCACCTCTTGCCTCCTTCCCCGAACCCCCAGCCACCTCCTGCCTCCCCAAACCCCTGGCCCTTTGATTCACCCGCCACCCCCTCTCTCCTCCGGCCACCTCCTTCCTCTTTTCCCGAACCTCCGACCCTTCGGTTCACTCGCCACCTCCTCTCTCCCGGCCATCTCTCCCCAGCTGCATCCGGCCCACCTCCCCGAACCTCCGTCCGCCTCCCACTTTCTCAAGCCCCCAGGCACAAGCTCCTGACCTCCCCAAGCTCTAGTTTGTGGCCGCATCCCCGAGCCTTAATCCCTGCCTCCTATGCCTCATCATGCCTCAATTCCTACATGCCAGCCCATGCCTCAATCCTGTACGGTAGCCTTCTTCTATTATAAGTATTAGTAATGGTATTAGCGACAACTAATATTGTTACTAAAAATTATTTTTTATTTAAATTATATTAATTAAGTATAATTAGATATTAAAAATTATTTTGGACCATCCTGCATGAGGCCAAGACATTTTCTACATGCTTTGATCTCGGTATGCAGTGCATTCGAACCGAGGAAAGGTTCAAGCAGCATTGCAAATACTGATTCGAGATGTGCCCTACAAACTCCAGTCTTGGCATGTAGAGCACTCAAATCGAGAAAAGATTTGAACCGCAAACATGAGATCGAGATGTGCCCTGCATGCTTTGATCTTGGCATGCAATGTGCTCGAATCGAGAAAAAGTTCAAACAGTATTGCAAACACTGGCCCGAGATGTGCCCTGCACGCTCCGATCTCGACATGCAGAGTGCTTAAATCGAGAAAAAGTTTGGATTGCAAATACGAGGTTGAGACGTGCCTTGCGTGCTTTGATCTCGGCATGCAGTGCGCTCAAACTAAAAAAAAAGTTTGGACAGCATTGCAAATACTGGCCCGAGACGTGCTCTGCACGCTCCGATCTCGACATGTAGAGCGCTCGAACCGAGAAAAGGTTTGAGTTGCATTGCAAATATGGGCCCGAGATGTGCCCCGCATGCTCTATTTGCAATGATGTCCCTTATTCTTAGTTCAAGGATGGGCTCATTGTCCTTGTAAGAAATGTGTCAATAGAGAATGTTTGATAGGGATAGAATAGTTGTCTATTATATAGGAGTGGATTTATGCCAAACTATAAGTATTGGTACTTGTATGGGGATTGAGACTTGAGAGATAATTGCAAGGGCTTTAGAGGCTCTACTTGTTCAAGACCTTGCTGATGTGCAAGAGCTTAATGGTGACAGATTGAGTAGATAATTAATACATTTAGTGGATTTGATCTGATTATTGATAAAAGCCATGTAATAATCTTTTAGATTACAATCGTTATAGTCATGATGGACAGGATTGCTATGGTTATAGTCATGCTTATCCTCTATAGGGTTGCTACCCCTTAGAGACAGGCTATAATTATAGCAACCCTTATAGTCCATCACGACTATGGCGGTTGCTATCTAAAAGATTATTACATAGATTTTCACTAATAACCATATCAAATCCATCAAATATGCTAATCATATACTCGAGTCTATCACTGTTAAGCTCTTGCATATCAGTAAATATATTGGACAAGTAGAACTTTCCATCTACGTATATTATCTTCCATATCTTCCTATGTAGGTATACCAATGCTTGTACTTTGGTAAAAATCCACCTCTTATATGAATAGGTAACTATTATATCATTATCAAGTATTATTTGATTGACACATCTCTTATAAAGACAACAAGCCCATCTTTGTCGTAAGAGTGCAACATTTCTAAAAGCATAATCACAGAAGTAAAGGACATCATTGCAAATGGAGACAGTCAAGATGCACGTCCACACATGCGAACTTGAAGCTTGCCAGATGACTAGACTGCATGAGTACATGAATTTTATTTTTAAATTATTATTTTATTTTTAATAAAATTTATACTTCGAGTTTATAGCTCGAGGAGGCAGTCGGAGGCTCGGAGATAGAGGCTATGATGACTGCCTATGCAAGATGCACCTAAATGGAGGTGATGCATTCTATTCTTGTTATTGTATGGTGCTTGGATGGTCTGTTACATCGCAGACAATCGCTTGCAGCCATCTTATTATACTTTGATGCAGAAGAACTTGCAATGCAAGGCAAGTTTGGATAGTCTGTTATATTGCAGACAACGGCTTGCACCCATCTCATGGTTAAAGGTGCAAAGAAACTTGCAATGTCTTATTTTTCAATAGCAAATATAAGCCTTTTTGACATTTTCATGTACTGAGATTATCATGTATTGCTGGATGAGAATCAGATAATGCTTAAATTAGGATACCAGCAGACCAATACATTATCATATATTGTTGAACGAGAATTATTTTTCTGCTGATACATTGTAGATGCTCACTAATAATCTTTGTTATACATGAGTTAATTTTTGATCACCTTGTTATGTTTTGATAGATATTTTATTTGAACTAATTTTTAGGTCATCTACTTGCTTTGCTTTTTATTTTTATTTTTAGATATTATACATCATGTCTTCTAGAGGTTGAAGCCATTTCGACTAAGGATCGAGCTCTCGAGGAGAAAGTGATCATGTGGCTAGCTCGCATGATTTTGCATATCTCATACCGGATGATAAGAGGTCACTAGTGACCCCACAGTCACATACAGAAACGATCGACTCACAGACACAGAGTCATGATCGAGGATCCACCCAGCTCGCGGCACCTCCGACTCGGTTGGAGGATAGATAGCTCATCCATGTTCAGAGCCGCTCGTAAGTACTATAGCTTCAATTAATATATTTCTAATTTAGCAATTCAAAAGTTAATATTTATTCTTTAAAATCAATATTACAGCACATTTAGAGAGTTTAGAGTATCTCGTATGGTTATTATTGAGGATAAGTCCCACTTCCACCAAAGTCCAGCCTGGTGCTTAGCCTAATGCAGCTGGTAATCACGGAAGAGCTTCAATCAAAAATTTTCTTTCCAGCAGTCGGACTCATTCAGTAGCCAAACTATCCCAGCGGCCAAATCCAATCGAACTTTTCAGCAGCCAAACTTCTTTCGAACTTCTCCAGTAGTCAGACTTCTATGAAAGCCGAACTCCTTCCAGACTCCTCAAGCAATTGGGCTTCTATGGAAGTCAAACTTCTTCCAAACTATTCCTTCAATCGGGCTTCTACGGGAGCTTCTATGATAGCCGAACTCCTTCTAGACTCTTCCAGCAGTCGGGCTTCTATGAAAGCCGAACTTCTTCCGGATTGCTCCTTCAATCAGGCTTCTATGGAAGCCAAACTCCTCCAACAGTCAGGCTTCTATGGAAGCCGAACTTCTTCGATAGTCGGATTTCTACGGAAGCCGAACTTCTTCCAAACTCCTCCAGCAGTCGGACTTCTATGAAAGCCGAACTTCTTCTAGACTCCTCCAGTAGTCGGACTTCTACGGAAGCCAAACTCCTTCCAGACTCTTCAACAGTCGGATTTCTACGAAAGTCGAACTTCTTCTGGACTGTTCCTTCAGTCGGACTTTTACGAAAGCTGAACTCCTTTCGAACTCCTCCAGCAGTCGGGCTTCTATGGAAGTCGAATTTCTACGAAAGTCGAACTTTTCTTGGACTCCTCTAGCAGTCAAGCTTCTACGAAAATCAAACTCCTCCAGTAGTTAAATTTCTACAGAAGCTGAACTCCTTTGGAACTCCTCCTCCAATTGGGCTTCTACGGAAGTCGAACTCCTTCCAAACTCCTTTAGCAGTCGGGCTTCTATGAGAGCCAAATTTTTTTCGGACTCCTCCAGTAGTTGAACTTCTATGGGAGCCGAACTCCTTTCAGACTGTTCCTTTAAATGGATTCCTACAGACGATTCCACTATTGAACAGTTACAATTATCATTTATCACGATAATTATGATTGTCATTTATCAGGATGATTATGATTATCATTTATCAGGACAATTATGATTAGCATTTATCAGGACAATTATGATGGGCATTTATCAGAATGATTATGATGGTCATTTATCAGGACAGTTACAATAAATCCGTCTATAAAAAGAGATCCTTTAGATACGTTTTCTCTAAGCTTTCTTCTCCTTTCGGAAACTCTGTCGAACTCCTCTCTGAGCACTCCATTTTTATTGGTCAGAAGAGCTAACTTGATCGTCAAAGGATCCTACCAGAGCCATCACCATCGACTCTAGATGAAACTTTATTTTGCAAGTCACCGACGGCGACCTCATCTTCCTCGACTCCAGTTTGATCCAACGTCAATCAAATTTTGCACCAACAGATGATGCTAGAAGGAGGGCCCATGTTCCTTAGGTTTCCTTAATCTTAAAGGAGTGCTCAACAGTGATCTTTCTTCTTTCTCTCTAAAATTTTTTACAAAAAAAATGTCTTCCAAGAAAGTTTTGACCCAACGATCCACGGCATCTACAGTCAGATCTCGTCCAGATACAACCGTTTTAGCTCTGGTAACTCAGGCTCCACCTGCAACCATGATGAATATGGTGCAGTTCAACCTGCTGGTCCAATAGGTTCGTGGCCTCATGAATGAGATGCAAGCCATACATCGATAGGCTCCAGTACCAGTTTAGCTAGAGCAAGCTTCTTCAGAGCCTCATGATCCGATTTGAGAATGAGCGATCTCGGCTACCCGACCTTTGATCTCCGAAAAAGGAAAGCAGAGAATAGAAAACCCATGCTTGGACCACGACTCGACCCAAATGGAAGCTTCACGATCGTTCCACCAAAAAATCTTGGAGATCAACAATCGTGAAGATCTCCTGGATCAAAGGCTCCTAAAAATGAGCTGACGAATCGAAGAGCTCGTTATACTCCCTCCTCACACGGTAATGATATTCGCACTGATCCTTCTTTTTCTCAGAGGATCATGTAGGAATCGATCCCACCGAACTTCAAGCTTCCGCAGTTCAAGAGTTACGATAGAACCCTCGATTCAGTCGATCATCCGAAGGCCTTTTAGACAATGATGTTGCTCCATGATACGTCAGATGCTATTTTGTGCCGAGCTTTTTCGTCCACCCTTAAGGAAGCCATCAGGAACTGGTACTCGATACTTAAGTCGGATACCATTTTTTTCTTTGATCAGATGAACCATCAATTCATGGCTTATTTCGTCAGCAACAGACGTTCACGCTGAGGTTCAAATTTTCTGATGAACATCAAGCAAAAGAAGAAAGAATCCATCCGGGCTTATATTACCCGATTTAATGCTGCTGCATTGGAGGTCCGAAACCTGAACCAATCAGTCACAATGGCCGCACTCAAAGGCGGCCTCCAAAAGAATGATTTGCTATTCTTTTTAGAGAAGAAGTACCCCAGGGACTTTACCGATCTACTAGCTCAGGCTGAAGGTTACGTCCGAGCTGAAGAGGCCTTCAAGGCCAGGGATAATGAAGCCTTTGGTAAGCAGTGAATCGACGAGCTGGGCAGACCCGCTGAGGAAGAAAAGCCAAGTGAAGCTAGGCTGTGCTCTCAAACTTTTTTTGAGCGAAAATAAGTCTGAACTTCCCCCGGGCTCGGAGGCAGAGAAGCCCAGATAGAAGGACGTGGTGAGGTTCTCCCCAACGAAGATTTCACAACTACACCCCCCTCAATGCTCCTAAAATCCAAGTGCTGATGAAAATTAGGAAGCAACTACCAAGGCCAGAAAGGATGCGCTCTCACCCCAGCAAGCGCATTCCTAACAAGTTCTGCCTTTATCATCATGATCATGGTCATGAGACTGAGGAGTGTATCCAACTCTAGGATGAGATCGAGGAGCTCATCAAGTGAGGCAGGTTAGAACGATTCCTATGGCGACGATCTAAAAGACGGGAAGGTCGGTCGAGGGCATTGTTGCAGCCTGAGCCACCAAGAGAGGAGGATCAACAAGAAGATTGGCCGCCTCTCGACATCATCAACACGATCTCGGAGGAACTTCGATAAGGAGAGGTCAGCAGATTCGAGGGATCGATGAAAAGATGGAGGATTGAAGAACTCATAATCTTCACTGAGGCAGACACTTAGGGAGTCTAATTTTTCTATAATGATGCGGTTGTAATTTCTTTAAACATTAACGATTATGATGTATGCCACATTTTAGTAGATAATGGAAGCTCGACTGACATATTATTTTATGATGCCTTCTCAAAAATATCCTTATTTGATAATCACTTAGGACCTATGAACTCTCCGTTGATAGGCTTCACTGGTGATGCCGTACTAGTTGAGGGGATAATAACTTTGGCCGTGACTATGGGACAACGTCCGAAACTGGCTAAGGCATAGGTTGACTTTTTAGTCATAAGGATTCCATCCGCCTATAATGCTATTCTCGGTCGATCTAGTCTAAATACACTTCGGACAGTAGTATCAACTTATTATTTGAAGATGAAGTTTCCGACGGATTATGGGATCGGAGAGATCAGGAAAGATCAAGCTCTAGTAAGGCACTGATATTCAATCGCCTTGTATAAGGAAGAACAGTCTGACCCTTATCTTGTTGATGGGCTGGATGTTCGAGATGATCTTACCGAGGAGCGGGACGAACCTATGTAGGACCTCGTATCTATGCCCTTGAACGATAGAAATGCAGAGCACACTATACAGATTGGCTCCAACTTGGGGGACGAGGTTCGAAAGTAACTCGTCACCTTCCTCAGGAAGAATGCGGACGTCTTTGCCTGGGTCCTAGCGGATATGCTAAAAATTGATGCCAAAGTTATAGAACATCAGCTGGCCATTAATCCAAAGTCTCAGTCGATAAAAAAGAAACTGCGCAGCCATGCTCCAGAGAGGTAGAAAGCAATTATGAAAGAAGTAGGCAAGCTCCTCAAAGCTAGGTTCATCCGGAAAATCAACTATCCAACCTGGGTCTCAAATATGGTCCTCGTCAAAAAGGTAAACAATAAGTGGAGGATGTGTATAGACTTCAGAAAGTTGAATAAAACCTGCCCAAAGAATAGCTATCCTCTTTTCAGGATTGATCAACTGGTAGATGCAATCTCGGACCATGAGCTTCTCACCTTCATGGATGCCTTCTTCGGCTATAACCAGATACGGATGATGCCAGAGGATGAGAAAAAAACTGCTTTTGTTACTAACCGTGGTCTTTACTGTTATAGGATTATGCCCTTTGGACTCAAGAATGTTGGAGCAACGTACCAATGCCTGATCAACAAAATCTTCAAAGAATAGATCGACCGTAATATGAAGGTGTATGTGGATGATATGCTTGTCAAAAGTCGAGCTTCTATAAACCATCTTGTCGATCTTAAAGAGACCTTCAGTGCATTCAAGAAACACAAGATGAAGCTGAACCCGATCAGGTGCACCTTTGGTGTGACCTCTAGAAAATTTCTGGGGTTTATGATGTCGAGGCATGGGATTGAAGCAAATTCAAAAAAAATTTGAGCCATTCAAGAGATGACCACTTCAAAGATAATTAAAGAAGTTCAGCGCTTGACTGAAAAAATGGCATCCATAAATTGCTTCGTCTCAAGATCGACTGAGCGATGCATGCCCTTCTTCCAAGTTCTCAAACAATCAAAGAATTTTTACTGGACGACGGAGTACTAACGGATGTTTGAGGAGCTTAAAAACTATCTCAGCTCACCCCCACTATTGGCAAAATCTAAACTTGAAAAGAAATTATTCTTGTACTTAGCGATCTCCCCGATGGCTTTGGCAGCAGTCCTAGTCAAGGAGGAAGCGAAGATACAACAATCAGTCTACTACATAAGTCGAGTCGTAAGGAATGTAGAGATCAGATATTCTAAGCTAGAAAAATTAGTTTACTCTCTTCTAATTACTGTCAAGAGACTCCGACCTTACTTCCAAGGGCACACCATAATAGTCCTCATGGATCAACCAATAAAGACAGTCCTTCAGCGAATGGATGCTTTCAGAAGAATTACAAAATGGGCAATCAAGCTCATAAAATTTAATATCAATTATCGATCCCGACCATCAATCAAAGCCTAGATATTAGCAGATTTTGTAATGGAATGTACTATTCCTGATGATGCCGAGCTTGAGCGGAACGAGATCGGTGCTTTACTGTCGCAACCAAACCTTCCTAAAGAGACAGCCGACCTTCCCAAAGGTTTTTGGGCTCTGTACGTGGATGGTTCATCCAACTCTGCTGGAGCGGATGTGGAGTTAGTCTTAGTTAGCCCCGAAGGAGTCATCATCGAGTATGCGCTGCGCTTCGAATTTTCTATGACTAATAATGAGACCGAGTATGAAGTGCTGATCATCGGGTTAAAAATAGCAAGAGAATTAAAAGTAGATCGGCTTCAAGTCTACAGCGATTCTCAATTAGTGGTCGATCAAGTTAGTGGCAGCTACGAAGCACGAAAGGAAAATATGATGAAATACCTTGAGAAAGTAAAGGACTTGACTTCGATCTTCAGCTGTTTTGGCATTCGATAGGTTCCGAGGGTAGAAAATATAAGAGTCGATCTTCTCTCTAAGTTGGCTACTTCAGCTCCAGTCAAACTACCTAAAGAAGTATTTTTTGAGACCCTGAAGTATCCAAGCTCAGAGAAATCGTAGGTCATTTTGTAGACAGAACTTGAGCCGAGTTGGATCGATCCGTTGGTTGCATACCTCAAGAAGGGAGTCCTTCCTCATGACCCAAAAGAAGCTTGAAAACTCAAGAATCAAGCCTCCTGATATATTTTGTACGTGGGCAGGTTGTATAAGAGGTTGTATTCGCTGCCACTGTTGAGATATCTCTGATCTTCAAAAGCTGACTTTGCATTATGGAAAGCGCACGAGGGAATCTATGGAAGTCATGTAGGAGCCAAGTCCCTATCGCAAAAACTACTTCGATAAGGGTACTATTGGCCGACCTTATACCAAGATTCTATGGAGTACGTCAGAAAATATGACCGCTGTCAGAAGAATGCGAGCATACAAGATGGCCGGCCTCCGAGCTTACTTCGCTAAGTGCATCCTGGCCATTTGCACAGTGGAGAATGGACATACTTTGCCCTTTTTCGATGGCATCCGGACAACGAAAGTTCTTTCTGGTAGCGATCGACTACTTCATCAAATAGGTCGAAGTCAAATCTCTAGCCGAAATTACCGAGGCTAAGGTACAAGACTTTATCTAAAAATCAATAGTCTGTCGATTCGATCTGCTCCGAACCCTTATAATCGATAACGAGCGATAATTCATCGGGATGAGGTTCACCAATTTCTGCGAAGATCTAAATATCTCTCACCACTTCACATCGGTAGCTCACCCACAGATAAATGGGGAAGCTAAAATGACCAACCGAACTCTACTGCAAGGCATCAAGACAAGATTCGATAAAGCAAAGGGGGCTTGGATAGATGAACTCTACCACATCCTCTGGGTATATTGAACTACTCAAAGGCTGCCAACTGGAGAAACACCATTCGTCTTGGCTTTTGAAATAGAGGCAGTCATCCTGATTGAACTTAAGCTCCCATCAGCATGGGTCGTGGCCTTCAACGAGAAGCACAACCCATAGGACCTCAGAGTCAACCTCGACTTGCTGGAAGAGAAAAGGGAGAAAGCCTAGGTTCAGATGGCGGCCTATAGACGAAAGGTGGTCCAGTACTATAACTCTAGAGTCAAAAGTAAAACATTTAGAGTGAGGGACTTAGTGCTTCGATGAGTCACCATCTCTTAGCCTCAGAGCTAGAGGAAGCTCATCCCAAATTAGGAAGATCCGTATGAGGTGGTAGAGGTCGTTCGATCTGAAACTTATCGTCTGAAGGAGCTCGGAGGAACAATGCTCCCACGATCTTAGAACTCAAAAAATCTGAGGATGTACTATCAGTAATTTTTTCATAATAAAACTCCTTCATTTTAATATTATTATTTCTTGGTACAAAAATTACATGATAACAAGAAAAAAGCAATCAAAAGTAGCCATGATAGGAATAGGAGGAGAACCTCATCCTAATGTGAGCAAAGTTGAAGATCTTATCCATTTTAGACGAGATGGAGGGCGAGGCCCTAACAACGGCCCTTATATGCCCCTACAGTCCATTAGGAACAGGAGGAGAACCTCGTCCTAACGTGAGCAAAGTTATAAACGAGATGGAGGGAGAGGCCCTGACAACGGCCCTTACGTGCCCCCACAGCCATTAGGAATAGTAGGAGAATCTCATCCTAATATGAGCAAAGTCGAAGGCCTCATTCATTTTAGATGAGATGGAGGAGAGGCCCTGACAATAGCCCTTATGTGCCCTCACAATCCGTTAGGAAATAGGAAGAGAACCTCATCCTAACATGAGCAAAGTCGAAGGCCTCGTTCATTTTAGATGAGATGGAGGGAAGAGGCCCTGACAACGACCCTTATGTGCCCCCACAGCTCATTAGAAATAGGAAGAGAACCTTGTCCTAATGTGAGCAAAGTCGAAGGCCTCATTCATTTTAGATGAGATGGAGGGAGAGGCCCTGACAACGGCCCTTATGTGTCTCCATAGTCCGTTAGGAATAGGAGGAGAACCTCATCCTAGCGTGAGCAAAGTCGAAGGCCTCGATCATTTTAGATGGGATAAGAGAAAAGGCCCCGAAGATGGCCCCATTCTGCTCGATAACAACAGGAGACAAGACCTCCCCCGAGCTTCAACCACACCTTCAACCTCGATTGGAGATAAGGTGCAGAGTCCTGAAGAAAACTTCGACAGTTATCCTTTTCGTACTTCCTTCCTTCGAGTTTCAAACTCGGAAGTGGAGAGACTATTGTTGGGGATAAATCCCACTCCCACCGAAGTCCAGCCCGGTGCTTAGCCTAATGTAGTTGGTAATCACGGAAGAGCTTCAATCAAAAATTCTCTCCCTAGCAGTCGAACTCATTCAGTGGTCGAACTACCCCAACGGTCAAACCCAACCTAACTTTTCAGTGGTCGAACTTCTTTTGGACTCCTTCAGTAGTCAGACTACTATGGAAGCCAAACTTCTTCTAGACTGTTCCTTCAATCGGGCTTCTACAGGAGCTTCTATGGTAGCCAAACTTCTTCCGAACTCCTCCAGCAGTCAGACTTCTATGGAAGCCGAACTTCTTTCAGACTGTTCCTTCAGTCGGGCTTCTACGGAAGTCGAACTCCTTCGGGACTCCTCCAGCAGTCGGGCTTCTATAAAAGTCGAACTTCTTTCGGACCCCTCCAGTAGTCGGACTTCTATGAAACCCGAACTCCTTTCGGACTCCTCAAGCAGTCGAACTTCTATGGAAGCCAAACTTCTTTCAAACTATTTCTTTAGTCGGACTTCTACGAAAGTCGAACTCCTTTCGAACTTCTCCAACAGTCGGGCTTCTATGAAAGTCGAACTTCTTTTGGACTCCTCCAGCAGTCGGACTTCTATGAAAATCAAACTCCTTTCAGACTCCTCCAGCAGTCAGACTTCTATGAGAGCCGAACTCCTTGCGGATTTCTCCTTCAGTTGGACTTCTATGGGAGCCAAACTTTTTTTAGATTCTTCACTCTTTTCAGATTCCTCCAGCAGTCGGGCTTCTATGGAAGCTGAACTTCTTCTGGACTCCTCCTCCATACAGGAGCCGAACTTCTTTCGGACTCCTCCAGCAGTCGGACTTCTACGGAAGTCGAACTCCTTCCAGACTGTTCCTTCATATGGATTTCTATAGACGATTCCACTACTGAATAGTTATAATTATCATTTATCATGACAATTATGATTGTCATTTATCATAACAATCATGATTGACATTTATCAGGATGATTATGATTGTCATTTATTAGGATAATTATGATGGATATTTATCAGAATGGTTACAACGGTCATTTATCAGGACAGTTACAACAAGCTCCATCTATAAAAAGAGACCCTTCAGATACGTTTTCTCTAAGCTTTCTTCTTCTTTTCGAAACTCTACCGAACTCCTCTCTAAGCACTCCATTTCTATTGGCCAAAAGAGCTAACTTGACCATCGAAGGATCCTACTGAAGCCACCACCACCGACTCTGGATAAAACTTTATTTTGTAGGTCACCGATGGTGACCTCATCTTCCTTGACTCTAATTCGATTTGGCATCAATCAAATTCTGCACCAACAGTTATCGACATCATCTGGTGCTTGATGCTGGGATCAGTGAACTAGTTTTTCAGCTGACTTTAATTAGACTTGAGTTAATTTGAGGCTAATTAGATTTTAATATTCTAAGTAAAACTTAGATTCAAAGTCTAATTGATTTAGGTTTGACACGATTTTGAATTAAATTCGAATCGAACCTAAATTAAAAACTATTTTTTTATAATTGATTTAAATCATGTTACATTTAATTAGACTTAATTTGAATGTAATTAGGTTTTACAATCTAATTAGGACTTGAATTCAAAGTCCAATTGAATTAGGTTAGACAGGATTTCGAATTGGATTCAAATCGAGTTTCAATTGCATTTGGATCGAACCTAAATTGAAAACCATTTTCTTTTAATTGATTATAATTAGATTTAATTTAATTAGATTTAATTTAATATCAAAGTAATTAAATTTTATTATCCATGTAGGACTTGAATTTTAAAGTCTAATTGAATTAGGATTGATAGACTTTTTAATTAGATTTGAATCAAATTCAAATTAGATTCAAATTAAATCCAAATTGAAAAATATTTTTTTTAATTGAATTAAATCAACTTTAATTTGATTAATCTTGACTTCATTTGAGATCAATTAGATTTTATAATTCATATAGGATTTGAATTGAAAGTCTAATTGAATTATATTTGATAGAATTTTGAATTAGATTCGAATTGAATTCGAACTGAATTCAAATTAAAATTAAATTAAAATTTATTTTTTAAATTATTTAAATCAACTTAAATTTAATTAAGCTTGACTTAATTTAAAAGTATTTGAGTTTTACTATCCAAGTATGACTTGAATTAAAAGTCTAATTGAATTAGAATTGATAAGATTTCGAATTGAATTTGAATTGAACCCAAATTAAACATCAATTTATCTTAATTGATTTAATTAGATTTAATTTAATTAATTTTAATTTAATTTAAGATTAGTTAGATTTTATAATCTAAGTAGGACTTAGATTCAAAGCTTAATTAAATTTGGTTTGGCAGAATTTTAAATTGGATTCAAATTGGGTTTGGACTGAGGTTGGATCAGTTATGGATTATTAGCGATAAAAAATATGCCATCACTAATTTTATCATAAATAATTTTTTAAATAATTTTTTAAATTATTAGCGATGAAAGACTTTCATCGCTAATATTCAAAAGTCATCATTAATTTTTATTTTATGTTTAAATATTATAAAAAAATTTAAAATTTTAAATAATTTTAGCGGTAGCTCATGCTATCACTAATAATAGTAATTCCATCGCTAATAGTTAGTTATTAACTTTTTATCGCTAATAATCTAAATTTGCCATCACTAATAATTTTTTTATTTAAATATTTTAAAATAATTTTTTTGTATTTTTAGAGATAGCTTTTATCATTGCTTATAATTTATTTGCCATCTTTAATATTATTAGCAATATTTTTTTTGGATCGATGTTGCAATAGCAAAAAGCTTTATTAGTGATAGAGTTTTTTGCCATCGCTAATACCGTCATTAATATCTAATTTTCGTATAGTGTCCCTCACCGTGCGTTCTCGTTTTCCTTTATCCCATCATGCGCCCTCATTTTCCCCCACCCCCCATATTTTCCCCACCCCCTTCTCGATTTTTGGGTTGGCTCCTCCCGCTAGTGACCGACCTCTTCTTTTTTTCACCATTGGTCGTCCCCCCATCCTCCTCTTTCCCCCATCTTCGATCCCTATTTTTCCCTGCTGCACCGCTAGATCTAGCATCCTCAAGCACCTGGCCACCTCTTCGAGCCCCGATTGCCTCCCGCCTCCCCAAGCTTCCGATCACCTCCATCCTCTCCAAGCTCCTAGCTGCCTCCTTGAGCCCTTGGTCGCCTCCCCCAGCTGCTGGTCTGGTCTCCCTCTTTCCCCCACCACTGGGTCCATCTTTTTGAGCCGTCGGCCACCTCCTTAGCCTTGAGCTCCCAGCCCACCTCCTCGAGCCCCTAGCTGCGAGGCCCCAGTTGCCTCTTACCTCCTCGAGCTCCCGGTGGCCTCCTGCCTCCCTGAGCCTCCGATCGCCTACCCCTGGCTGCCCCCAGCTTGCCTCTCCCTGGCTGTCAGTCTAGTCACTCTCTTTCTCCCACTACCGAATTTGACTTTCTCGAGCCACTGGCCACCTCCCCGAGCCCTAAGCTCCTGACCACCTCTTCGAGCCCTCGATAGCACCATCTCCTGCCATGTAGCACCATCTTCATGCCGCAGCAACGTCTCCTACTACGTAGTTGTGTTTGGTGAGTATTAATGATGACGACGATGGCTACATAGTGGTCGCCAAATACTATTATTTTAAATTTTTAATATTTTAAATTAATATTTATCCAATTTAGCTAAAGTAGATTTAATATTTAAATTAAATTAATAATTTTTAATTAAATTTAATTAAATTAGTTTTAAATTAATAATATTTAATTAATTTAAATTAATAATAATGATAATATTATTATTAATTTTAAAAAAATTTATAGCCAGACTCAAGGAGGGATGTGGCTCACCCCAGCCCGACCCATATATATAGCAGACATCGCCCAATGTTGTGATAGTAATTAATTGATATTATTAGTAATATTATTAATATTAAAAAAATTTTGGATCAGACTCAAGGAGGGATGTGGCCTCGCCTAGCCCAGTCCGTATAGCGACCGTCAAATGCCGTAGTGGTAATTAATTGCTCTAATCAGCTATTACTATAGTTTCTTTGATTTTGATTTTTTTTAATTAATTGCTCTAATTGATATATCTTTAGAAATCTAATTGGTTACTATTTTGTATTCTTTTATTTTTTATTTTTTATGTTGAATGTCAAAAGATACAATAAGGTCTATGTGCAAAAGTTTGCTTTAAGGTTTGTATAGAAAAGCTATGATGATTTTAGGATATTCTTTTGCTGATTCAACTATTTCCAACAGCAATAATCTTGGATGGTTTTTTTCTACAAATAATCGATTGTTATCATTTTGATTTGGTTGCAGATGAAATACTAAATCTGAGCCACCTCATCCTCTTTCCTTCTTTGATGTTCTAACTATTTTTAATTTTTTGGTGGTTAATATATACTTTTATTATATAATGGCCTAATTATCATTTTTAATTTTATTATATCTAAGAAAATAGAAATTAGATTTAATATTTAAATTAAATTAATAATATTTAATTAAATTTAGTTAAATTAATTTTTAATTTTTTAATTTTTTTAAAAAAAATTATATTGCATGAAATCATAGACCCGTCTTTTGATTAATGTGCAAATCTACTATATCCATATATTTATATATTTTTGTATGGATAAAAGAATTATGTATATTAGTTGATTGATTGTCCATTATGGATAGTTTGAAAAATATAAGTAATTCTATAGGTTATTATAGTAATCAAATGGTATGCTGAGGGTTCGAAAGAAATTTTGAACAGTATTTTCTTTAGTTCTCTCCAAAAATCTTTAGTCATATGGGGAGAACTAAGAAAAAATACTATCAAAATTTTTTTTAGCTCTTGTTATGTATCGTTTGATTACTATAATTGACATATAGAATTATTGCATTTTTTGATTGAGATAGAATCTTCTATACCTATTAGTTGATGATAAGATGCATTTATTATATATAAATTATTTTGATTAATAAAATAATTAATTAGCGATTGCTTTGTATTTATATATATGTAGAATTATTAGATAGTGTGCAATGGACCATAGTTAAATGGACCATCGAGTAGTCGATAGGATGATTTCTACTAAATATAGGAGGATGTAGAGTACTTCTGTGATTTTGCTTTTAGGAATGCAGCACTCTTACATCAAGGATGGGCTTGTTGTCCTTATAATAGATGTGGCAATAGAAAAATATTTGATAGAGATGCAATTACTGTCCATTTATATAAGAATGGATTTATGCCCAACTACAAGTATTGGTACCTACATAGAAAAATATGGAAGAAAGTTGCAAGAATTAGAAGCAAGCAGGACAGGAACATGGATAGAATGGTAGACATGGTTATGAATGCAGCTGGTCTTAAATTTAACTGGAAGGTAGAGGATAATCCAAAAGCTGATAGCGATATTTCTACCATATGCTGAAAGATGCTGATGAACCACTGTGGTCGAGATGTGAAACACATACTATATTATTAGTTGTATTAGATTGTTGAACTTAAAGACCAAATTTAATATAATGGTCAATTGTTATGATAGGATGGTAGCAATAATAAAGAAAATGCTATTGAAAAATGAGAAGCTTGTTGGAAGCTTCAATACTTCGAAGAAAATGGTAAAAGAGTTGGGTATGGGATATAAGAAGATAGATGCATGCCATAATAATTACATGCTTTTTTATAAGAAGGACCAACTGAAGAGTTCATATGATGTATGCGGTGAAAGCCAATTTAAGCTGAAACAAGAGGATAGGAATCAGCAGGACATATCATACAAGGTTCTTCAATACCTTCTCCTCACTCCTAGACTTTGGAGGCTCTACTTGTCCAAGAGTACTGCTAGATAGATGAGATAGCATGAAGAAGAAATTTGCAAGCATTCTAACATGATGAGTCATTCATCGGACAGTAAGGCATGGAAGCAATTTGATGTTTACCATCCTTTATTTATTCAAAAATCATGTAATATCCGACTGGATCTATCTACGAATGGCTTTATGTCGTTCAGTTATGCAGCAGCCCTGTATTCATATTCGCTGGATTTTCTTCAATACTGAACTTAGATAGATAGAGACATATATTTTGCAAAACTACGAGGAGATCAACCTATCTATCTTATAAGTATCCATCAGAATTTCAACTCTTTAATCATTTATTTGAGTATACTTATCTTATGCATGTTTATATAATATGATGAGATGCTAAGGCAAGATAATCCGAAGATAAGTGATGAAGAAATATTCACACGGCACTCATAGAACTTTGCATATTAGTTCTATCAATTGGTAAGCATTCATTATCATTTTATATATTTTATTTTTTTAAATTTATCCTTTTTATGATACGTAGGTCATGTAAGGGGGCAAATCATACCAAAGAAGCTAAGACCATTAGGTTATAGGCCAACAAAATACATGACATGCCATAATAGCTGTAACATAAATAGTTTCAAATTTCACATCCAGTAATATAAAAATTATAAAAGCACCATGAACAACGATATGTGTGTAAAGGGCAGCCGGTGGGAAGAGGCAGAGAGTAACTACTGTGAGATCCTCGAAGAAGTAATCAAGATGACCTACATTAGAGGTAATAGTATTATTCTATTTAAGTGCCAATGGTTCCATAACAATAATGGTATGAAGGTTGATCTATAGCATGAGCTTATTGAAATCAAACATGGATCAAAAGCATATATCAACGAGCCATTTGTGCTAGCTCAACAAGCTGCTCAAGTGTATTATATTTCTTTTTCATTAAGAAAAAGAGGAAGAAAAGATTGGTGGGCTGTATGTCGAATTAAGTCTCGAGCCATTCATTACATGCTCGAAGAAGAAGAGCCCCAATTATCAGAATACTTTTAAGATGATGAAACATTAGGATTTCATCTATCTTTAATAGATGCCGAGTTGGATGCTCTAAGAATTCTCGTACATGATGGCCAACATGAGGAGGTAGATCTAACTAATTTTATTTTAAAGAACAATTCTATCCAAGAAGGGAAAGAAGCAGAAGAAGAAGAACTGGAACAAGAGGAGAGGTGGAAGAAAAGGAAGAAGTGGAAGAGAAAGAATTGAAAGAAGAATCTGAAGGGTACCAGACATATGAAGAGATCGATAAGTAGTGCTAAGTATATAATCCTTAAATCATTTTAATTATTTATATTGCATTATTTTAAATCTTTCATTGCTATCCATAATTACATAATTAATTTGGTGAATCTATTTATTTTTATTTTCAAAGATTATACATTATATTTTTAGAGGTCGGAGCCATACTAGTCGAGGATAAAGCTCTTTAGAAGAGAGCGATCATGCGGCCAGCTCATATAGTTCCACACCTTTAACATGAGGCAGTAAACTTTAACACTTTAGATATTCTTGTTTATGTTATTTTGTTCTTTGCTAACTAATATAATATTTTTTATATTAGATGTTTTGCACTCAGATTTGGATAATAGGATGTCACTAGTGACCTCACAATCACATGTAGCAATGACTAGCTCATAGACATAGTCGTGGTCGAGGATGCACCCGACTTATGGCACCTCCAACTCGACCAAAGGATAAAGAGTTCATCCACGTTCAGAGCCACTCATAAATACTACAACTTTAATTAATATATTTAGAATTTAATCATTCTAGAATTAATATTTATTTTATAAAATTAATTTTATAGCTTGTTTAGAAAGTCTGGAGTATCTAGTATGATTACCGATATCATCCGATGCTTGATGCTAGAGCCAGTGAATAAGTTCTCCAACTAACTGTCTAGAGCTCATGAAGCAGCCTAGGAGATGTTTCAGATAAGTTAGAAATATTTAATTTTTAAATTCACTGTAGAATTCTATTCTATTTATTAATATACGGTTGCTTCTACTTGCAAGAGTACTATCCATTCAAGACTCCTCAAGATGAAAAGGTGGGCTATTGGACCTTCGAGAAGATGGCCATGTGGAGGTTTCAGAATGGTCTGTATAGTCTTCAATAGTTCATCATCGAGCATTCTAATTTTTAGTCACCATTGGATTGGAGGTCCTATAGAGATCACTGGATGTAGGTGGACGTATGGGAGGCCCTCTGCAATCAATGGAGCAGTAAGGAGTACTCCAGTAAGTGCTGAGGGTCCAGCAGAACTAGATCGCCCAGTAGAATCCGATCAGACATACAGGCGGCTCCATCGGTATACATGTTGTAGCCGATAGATTGATAAAAAATTTATACCAAAATTCTTTACTAGAGCTATAAAAACTCTTATATATATATATATATATATATATATATATATATATATATATATATATATATATATATATATATATATATATATATGCTTTAATTAATCTAGTTTTATTATTTACATATTGTAGACATGGTAGCTAGGTCATCCACTAGACCAGCTGTGGTTATAGGAGGCCACACACCGATCTAAAAGGATTGGTGATTACTTAGATTTTAGGTCACAATAGATTATGGTAAGAATTTCAAACTGTATTTATGAAGTTGTTACAAGATTTAATATGTATATTAGAACCAATATATTTCTAAACTATGTAAGCAGATTACGTGGAGTACATCATTGTATGGTATGGCAATGACACGTCTACTCGGCCCTTTGTTGACCTTGAGGGATGGCTCAGGATCACTGGAGGGATAAGTAGGAGTCAGGTTATAGAATTCAACCATAGCTTCAACCCTCTAGTGGCTCAATACTCTTCGGCATCCTCATAGGCCTTGACGTCCCAGACTTGGAATGATGCACATATGGAAGAGGTCGTGTAGAGGTTCTGAGTTAGTGATCTCAAAGCTTCTAGAATGCCATCCGTGATATAGTTTATGGAGATTCTCTGAAATCCATAACTATGCGACTAGCTAGGCTTGTTGTCTCAATCATCACATAAGATAATTCTATTAGTATTTTTTTTTTTACTTATTTTAAGTTTTTATATCTAGAAGCTTCACATATTTAGACTTAAGTCAATGAAGGGGATGTAGGGGCTAAAAATTCAATCTAACCATCCATTTGATAGACTGGAGATGTCTATAGCTCCGTATTATCGAATAAAATGTGTAAGAATAATCTATTCAAGAATCGAATGAGTGTATCAAAAAATATTCCTTCATATCGAAACTTATTAATAATATTTTATTTTTTTTATTTCAGGATGCTGGGACATTCTGCTCTCATCCATTGGCTACTAGAGAGGAGCAGGAGGACGAGGAGGAGGACAATGAGGATCTGACTAATTTTTTTATTTTAATGTATTATATTTTTTGATACTGCTTGTAAAATTATATAATTTATATTTTAATATAATATAATAAGTTTTTTTTATGATTATCATATTATCTTTAGATTTTAATTATAATAGATGTTAGGAACCATAATTGATTGTGATTAATTAAAATAAATTTTAAAAAATATTATTATATATTTTTTTAAAAAAAATAAAATTAACTATTACTGATGGTATTAGCGATAAAAAAACCATCACTATTTTTTAAAAAAAATTGATTTAAAAATAAAAAATAAATAGCGATAGAATTTTAGTCATCATAAATAGTGGTTATTAGTAATGGTTAGAATTCTCGTCGCTAATAGTGGCAATTAGCGACAAGAATTATTCTGACTATTAATTAGCAATAGTTTTCCATCATTAATACTATTATCAATGGCAAAACTACTATTTATGATGGCAATTTGCTAATAGTAAAATTTCTTATAGTGAATCTATCTTTAATGATAGGTTCAACATCAGTGGATTAGGCAATGATTTTCAGACGGGAGTGAATTAGGACTATTACAATAAAGAATCATTGGGGTACAACCAAATGTGGTGATTTAGTTTAGTTTATGATTTTTTATTACAAGTATAAATTAGAATTTTTTTCTGAAAGGTATTTAAAGTTTTGCACATTGAAACTAGTGTTTGTAGGTATGTGCACAACATTATCTAATATTAACAAACTACCTTAAGATAGTGTAACCTTGTATTTTATTTGTTAAACTATGTTTTGTATACTTATTCCCTTGCACTTTTGCAACAATAAAGGAACTATTTTGTTATTGGCCAAAAATCATCACATGGTCATAAGATTTCTCTAAGATGTCTTGCCTTATTTGCATCACGTATCAATTAGCTTGCCATCATCTATATTCTCTAAGATAGAGAACTTTTTGTAGAAGTTAGTATTTTGAAGCAAAAGGCAAACGAATATCGTCGAATACAAATTAAGATTCCTTTCACATAAACAAAATACCAAGCTAATCAGCCAAGGGATATAAGCTTATAGTGTTTAATATTTTTTGTTAAAATATAGAAGACCTAATTTGGTAGGCTTTGGATGAGTGGTCCACCTTGGTCATTTAAGTTGAAGGAATTCAAATTTTTGGTGAATTTTAGAAGTTGAAAAGAAACTTAACCTCTGTGTATAGATGTCAATAGTAAAACCATCGACAAGATTTTATATTTGTTTCATATCTAGGCCAACTCAAGTTCTAAATTTCTCGATGTAGATCTATCTTCCTGAAGTTCCTATTTGCTTGCTCGGTCTATGACCTACCTCCTAAACATGCTTTAATTATCCTCATGAAGGTCTAAATATGTCTAGTCTTTTTAGAACTTGACCATCAGCTACTTTTTTACATCTTAGATGAGAGCATATTTATTAGATATTAAGAGTAAACAATATTCATGATCTCAGGTGTGAGCACATCTATTTACTTAAATAAGACTTTCTTTCTACCTGGGTTTATTCAAATAAAATTACATACCACTTGATTATATACTAAATATTGGTTATGGTTGTCTCTTGTTTTCTAGCTTAAAGCATCGAACCTACTAACTAGTCAAATATAATTTAAACCTTCACTTCCAGTGCGCTAATTTCCAAGTTAGCATATATTAGATAATAATACTGAAATTCTTGATATTCTACAATAATAAGATATTGTTTTAACAATGAATTTTCAACAGTCATTAAACATGCTTGATGTTAGAAAATGCATGTTTTGAGTAGTGGCAAAATATGCTAGAACTTACATAAAAAGATGCCATATGTATCATAATGTTTTATAAATAATCTTTAAGAGTGGCTAGTTTCAAAGTAGTTTCTAAAGATCTCTTCTTTTTTTTTGAACAGTAACTCTAATTTTTGGCCCTGCTTGTTTTACATTAATTTTTTCATCACTTCTAACTTCCTCTAACAAGATTGTTATCCTCCTTTTGATTCAATCTTTATAAATAAACATAGTTGTGATAATTATAATTCTATATATATTATATATTTACTAACCAACTTTTAGCTTGGCATATCATTTTTGTTATCATTTAAGCATATTTAGTCTAATTATTTCAAAAAAAAAATATGGTGAATCTAGAATTTAAATTCACATTTTGTTAATGGTTAATGCATGTATTTTTTATTTAATTTTTATATATTCTATTTTCCACATCAACACTTCTTTAATTATCAATGTAAATGATATATCACTAGATGTTGTGTAATATAAATGATTGGTTTAGAAAGACATAAAACAATAAACTTAAATAATGGAGATAAATCATTAGTGACTACAATATTATAAGTTTTACAAATTGGATGACATATAAGCAATAATTTCAAATATAATTGAAATCAAATAAATTATGACACAAATGAAACAAGCAATTTTAGAAGTGGAAAGTTTACTTAAAGTTATCAATTAGGCCAATAAAGAATTTATAATAGTTCAATCATGTCAACACGTAATCGATAATTTAACTAATTGGTCCTTCAATTTAATTTTTCAAGTCTTATTACCCATTCTATTACAACAGTTAAAGCTTGTATTATATGAAATAGCTAAAGAATCTTGCCTTAGAAAGGATATTTAATCGTATCTGTTTTGTCTTCTATAGTCTTTTTAGAGCTTAATCATCGATTCCTTATGATATCATAGGTATAAATATACAATTGCTAGATATTAAGAGCAGATAAAACAAGTGATCTCGGACTCATATTTGTTCATGTAAACAAAACTTGCTTTCCAATTTTGAATACCATGTCAGGTTATTCAAGTAGAGCATTGTATTAAACAAATACATAGATTTTAATTATAATAGTCACTTTCTAGGTTCAAGTATCTTGTATTTCAATTGAACCTAATAACTAGTCAAATATAATTAAGATTTCTCACCTTTAACATATTCATTTATATTTGAACATTTGTTAGTTTATTATAGCAAACTCCCATACACTATATAACAAAAAAGAATAGCTTCAACATGAATCTTTAATGGATGTCCAATGGTTTTGATGCTGAAAGTATTTGTTATAATGGACATCCTTTAAATATAGTAAAAATATATCAAAAAAATGCTCCATATATATCAATATCTTTATCAGTAGCAACTTAGCTTGCTTAAAATTGTCATCAAAAATTCTTTTTGTTCAACTACCATATCATCAACAATGACTTGATTCCTCACTCCATTACTTGAATTTTAATATTTATCCTTGCTTGCTTTGTTTTCATTTGATAATCATTTATAACTTGTTGTGACAAAATTTTTTATTTTTTCCATTTTAAATGAGTATAGCTATAGTGATTATAAACCATATATTAGAGACTTATTTATCCTTAGCATGGAGTACATTTTTTTTATTATTAAATCATACTTTGTCTAATAATTAAGCATGATATTTGTAGAATTTCAATTTATCTTTTAATTGAGAGCTTAATGCATGTATTTTTTTCTTAAAATCACTTTTGTTGCATTGGCACTTCTTTTATAATAATAATCAATATGATACTACACTAAATGTATACTGTAATAGAAACGGTTGGTTTAGAGAAAAATTAAACAACGAACATAAATAATGCAAAAAAAAAAAAGATTCTTCGGCGATGAGTATTGTTAGTTTAAGAGTACACTTTTATATTGTTGAATAATACTTTATGTAATAATTAAGTATGGAATTGAAATTGATCTTCAATTGAGATCTTAATATATATATATAGTTTCCCTTAAAATCACTTTAATCGCACTAGCACTTCTTTATAATAATATTCAACATGATACTGCACTGAATATATGCCATAATAGAAATGACTGATTTAGAAAGATTAAAAATAGCAGACATAAATAGTGAAAAAAAGAGAGTTTTAGGCCATGAGTACCATTAGTTTAAAAATATACTTTTATATTATTGAATTATACTTCATTTAATAATAAATTATAATATTTATGGAATATGAATTGATCTTTTAATTGAGATATTTTCTCTTAAACTTATTTTTATTTTATTGGCACTTCTTGTATGATAATAATTAACATGATACTATATTGAAGTTATATTGTAATAGAAATGATTGGTTCAGAAATTATCACACTGGCACTTCTTTATAATAATATTTAATGTGATACTACACTAAATATATGCCATAATAGAAATGATTGGTTTAGAAAGGTTTAAAATAGCAGACATAATAGTGGGAAAAAAAAAAAGAATTTTTTTTCTCTATGAGTATCGTTAGTTTAAGAATATACTTTTATATTATTAAATCATACTTTATCTAATAATTAATTATAATATTTATAGAATATGAGTTGATCTTTTAATTGAGAGCTTAATGAATGTATTTTGTCTTAGCTTATTCTTTATCCCATTGGCACTTCTTTATAATAATAATCAGTATGATACCATATTGAAGTTATGTTATAATAGATATGATTGGTTTTGAAAGATTTAGAATAGAAACTTAAATAGCGGAGAAAAAAAAAATTTTAGCTATGATTACTATCATTTGACAAATTTATTTTTAAATATTTATTTATATATAGACTTTATTTTATTTGAATAGATCTTCACCCATATTCTATTAGACCTAGATAAGAAAATAAGGGTCCAAAATTGATGAGTTAAATCATTAAATATAATCTATTATATTTAAATTATTTATACACCAAAATTTATGTAATTTGGAGATATCTAGACTATACATCAAATAATAAAAAATAATAATTTAAATAATATAAAAATAATATTATTGAGGATAAATCTCACTCCTGCTGAAGTCCAGTCTGATGCTTAGCCTAATGCAATCGGTAATCATGGAAGAGCTCCAATAAAAAATTCTTTCTCTAACGGTCGAACCCCAGCCGAATCCCTTCAGCGGCCAAACCCTAGCCGAACTCTTTCAACCGATTAAACTTCTCAGCGATCGAGCCCCAGCCGAACTCCCCCAGTGGCCGAACTTCTTTTCGATCTCTCCTTCAGTCGGATTTTTATAGGAGCCGAACTTCTTTCGGACTCATCCTTCAGTCAGACTTCTACAGGAGCTGAACTCCTCCTTCAGTCAGACTTCTACTGGAGTCGAACTTCTTCCATATCTTTTCTTCAGTCGAATTTCTACAGGAGCCAAATTTCTTTCGAACTCCTCCTTTCGTCGGACTTCTACTAGAGCCGAACTCCTTCAATCGAATTTTTATAGGAGCCGAACTCCTTCCGAACTCCTCCTTCAGTTGGACTTCTATGGAGCCGAACTTCTTTCAGATCTCTTCTTCAGTCGAATTTCTATAGGAGCCGAACTCCTTCTTCCGTCAGACTTCTATAGGAGTCAAACTCCTTCCGAACTCTTCCTTCAGTCGAATTTCTATAAGAGTCAAACATTTTTTGAATCTTTTCTTCAGTCGGATTTCTACTAGAGCCGAACTTCTTCCGAATCTCTCCTTCAGTCGGATTTCTACATGAGCCAAACTCCTCCTTCAGTCGGACTTCTATTGGAGCTGAACTTCTTTCGGATCTCTCCTTCAGTCAGATTTCTGCATGAGCCAAACTCCTCCTTCAGTCAAGTTTCTACAAGAGCCGAACTCCTTTCGGATCTTTTCTTCAGTCAGATTTCTACAGGAGCCGAACTTCTTCCGAACTTCTCCTTCAGTCGGATTCCTTCAACGGATTGCTCTCGGATGATCCCCTTCAGACGTATTTCCTTCAGAAGTCCGAACTCCTCTAGAATTGACATATGTCGAAGTTCTTCACCAACCAATGCCTGCTTCCTCCGAACTATGGCTATTAAATCTCGACGAACGGTCTCCATCAGTCGGCTATAGGCGATGCAACATGCGGCACCTTCCTCCGTGACAGACTTCACCAGGCCTCGAGCAGCCCGCTATTGGATAGTATGACTGTTACTATCAGTCTGACGATACCTTCCTTTCCATACCAAATCTCACATGGCTATGAGCGGCCCACTACTGAATGGTATGGCCGTCACCATCAATCAAACTCCATCTATAAAAAGGATCCTTCAGATACATTTTCTCTAAGCTTTCTTCTCCTTTTTGAAATTCTGTTGAATTTCTGTCTGAACATTCCATTTCTGTTAATAAGAAGAGCTGACTTGATCATTGAAGGGTCTTACCGAAGCCACCACCATCGACTTCGGATGGAGCTTTATTTTGCAGGTCACCAGCGACGACCTCGTCCTCTTCAACTCCAGTTCGATCCGATGTTAATCAGATTCTGCAAGAATAAATATATATATTTTTATCATCTCTAATATACATGTTAAAAATTTTCTAATGATATAACATTTAATGTATAAGTAATTTATTAATAATAAATTAAATCTAATAATTTGGATCGTCGATGAAAACTTTTTTCAGTTAAAAATATTAAAATATTATTTTATCAAAAAAATACTAAAATATTAACCAGCGGAGATGTGCTTAATTATACTTAAGTGTAACATTCTATTTTTTCCAATGCATAGCTCTGCTGTTCGTGTTATATAACGTACACCAACCCTGTTAATCAACAGAGAAAAGTATCATGATCTTGTCAACCAGCAGAGAAAAGTACCAAATCTCATAAGCGCCGCTCTAAGGCTTGGCAATTATTTATCCACAGGGGAAATAATTTTTTTGGTCCTTCATGGAGTCTCATGTTGGGGTTCCACTAGCGTTACGAAAAGGGTGAGTGGAATCATTTGGGGGGATAGGCCCCACATGGTTGACAAACGAGCGGTGCGGCTCCCTCCCCGAAAACGGCACGCCATGCCAGCTAAGCCTCAGAGCACACCAATCGAAACAAACCCAATCCCACCTCCAAACCCGACGACGGTATGGTCACCTTGCCGTCAGGCCAGTTTTCCCTGAGGCCCACCGTCACTGATCTAGGTCGTTTTTTTTAGGCCTTTTAATTAAACCCAATCATATCGCGCCACGCGTCTCTTGGCTGCCCTGCTGTCTCGTCAGTCTCGTCACCGAGACCAGCCAACCAGACCAAGACCCGAGGCTATATTCTCGCAGATTAATTATCTTTCCTAATTTGCCCTCCAACTTACCAAAGGCCCCTCTCCATCCTAGTTGGGATGAGGTGGAGATGATGCGGCGAAATCATGCGATTTCGGACTTGAAAGTGTGATGATAAAAATAAAATAAAAAAATAAATTCGCATGCGATTTCCTCTCTTCTCCCCGCGCACGGGAGGCGTTTTTTTTTTTCTCTTTCCTTCGCTGGTCCCGGGCATCGCGCGGCCGGCCGGACGAAGATGTTTTTTTTTCTTCGCTGCTCCCGAGCATCGCGCGGCCTGCCGGCCGGATGGGCGCGAGCGGTCGCCGGAGCCAGTGGAGGGAAGGGGAGGGGGGGGGAAGGTGGTGCTGCGGGTGGAAGGGAAGGGAAAGGGAAAAAAAAATGAAAAGAAAAGAAAAAAAAAAGAAAAAAATTGAAGGGGAGAAGGAAAAAAAAAAAAGAAAAGAAAAAAATAATATTTTATTATTAATTTAAAAATATTATTTATATAATAGTATATTATTTGTAAAAAATATTTTTTAAAAATTAATAATAAAATATTATTTTTAAAAAAATATTATTTTTAAAAATATGTTATCGTTAAAAAATAAAAATAGTAAAAATAATAAAATAGGTTATTATTAAAAAATAATAAAACATTATTTTAGTAAATATTATTAAATATTATTAAAAATATGATATTATTTTAATAAAAATAATAAATTATTATTTTAGTAATAATCATAAAATATTATTATTTTATTAATAGTAAAAATTAATTATTATTTTAATCTATATTATTATTTTAGTAACTTCACTTACTAATAGTTTTTGAAAATAAAAATAAATAAACTATTTTTAAAGTAAATATTTATTTATAATCCTATTTTTATTAATTTTTTGAAATAGGATTTTTTTTAAATAAATATTATTTCTAAAATAAATATGTTAATAAAAATAAATATTATTTTTAAAATAAATATGTTAATAAAAATAAATAGCCTATTTATTTTAAAAATAATTTTATTTATTTTAAAAATAATCCTATTTATTTTAAAAATAATCTTATTTATTTTAAAAATAAATAGCATAAATCTGTTAAGAAAAAATATTATTTTTAATTAATAGTAAAATATTATTGTTTGATTAATAATAAAATATTATTTTGTTATTTGGGGAGTGGAAGGAAAAAAGAAAACAAGAAAATATTTGGAGAGGGGGAGGAAAAAAGAAAAAGAAAAAGATAATATTTTTATTAATAATTTAAAAATGCTATTTGTATATTAACATATTATTTTTAAAAAATTATTTTCCTAAAAATTAATAATAAACATTCTTTTATAAAAGAAAAAAATTAATAATTATTATACAAATAATATTTTTATTATTAATAATACTTTAAATAATATTTTATAATTTTTAAAATACTATTTATATAATAACATATTATTTTTAAAAATTTATTTTTTTAAAAAACTAATCATAAAATTATAAAATATTATTTAAAAATGATGTTGTTGGTGCAGAATTTGGTTAACGTCGGATCGAGCTGAAGTGGAGGAGGATGAGGTCATCGTCGGTGACCTGCAAAATAAAGTTCCATCTAGGATCGGTGGTGATGGCTCCGGCAGGACCCTCCGACGATCAAGTCAGTTCTTCTGGCCAACAAAAATGGAGTACTCAAGAGAAAGTTCGGCAGAGTTTAGAGGGGAGAGGAGAGCTTAGAGAAATCATATCTAGAGGATCCCTTTTTATGGACGGAGCTTGTAGCAGATTGATGGTGACAGCCATATCGTCTGGTAGTGGGCCGTATGGGATTTACTATGGAGCCGCATGGGGTTTGCTATGAAGAGAGAGGTATCGTCAGACTGGTAGTGGCGGCCATGTCGTCTGATCATGGGCCGTATGGGGTTCACTATGGAGAGAGAGGTATCGCCAGACTGGTAATGGTGGTCATGTCGTTCGATCGTGGGCCGCATGGGATTTGTTACGAAGAGAGCAGTGTCGCCAGACCGATAATGGCAGCCATGTCATCTGGTGGAAGCATGCGTTCGGGGTCTAACTGAGCTGGAGGAGTTCGATTGCAAGAGTAATCCAGAAAGAAGTCGGCTCCTGTAGGAATCTGACTGAAGGAGAAATCTGGAAGGAGTTTGGCTCCTATGGAAATCCGACTGAGGAAGAATTTTAGAAAGAGTCCGGCTCTTGGAGGAACCCAACTGCAAGAGCTATCCGAAAGGAGTTTGGCTCTTGGAGGAGTCCGAACTATAGAAGCGATTCGGAAGGAGTTTGGCACTTGGAGGAATCTGGCTGAAGGAGAATTCTGGAAGGAGTCTGGCTCTTGGAGGAACCCGGCTGTAGGAGCAATTTGGAAGGAGGTTGGCTCCTGGAGGAGTCTGATTGCAGGAGCGATCCGAAAGGAGCTCGGCTCCTGAAGGAATCCGACTGTAGGAGCAATTTGGAAGGAGTTCGGCTCCTCGAGGAATCTGGCTGAAGAAAAATTCTGGAGGGAGTTTGGCTCCCATAGAAGTCCGACTGAAGGAGTATTTGAAGGGAGTTTGGTTGGGGCTCGGCCACTAAGAAGTTCGGCCAGTCGAAGGAGTTCGACTGGGGGTCGGCCGCTGAGAAGTTCGGCCGGTCGAAGGAGTTCGACTGGGGGTCAGTTGAGGAGTTCGATTGGATTCGGCCGTTAGAGGAGTTTGGTTGGGTTCAACTGCTTGAGGAGTTCGGCCACCGAATGAGTTCGACTACTGGAGAGAGAATTTTTGATTGAAGCTCTTCCATGATCACCAGTTGTATTAGGTTAGGCACCAGGCCGGACTTCGATGGGAGCAGGGTTTATCCCCAACAATAGTCCCCCAACTTTCAAGTTCGAAACTCGAAAGAAGGGAGTACAAAAAAGGGCGACTGTCGAAGTCCTCTTCAGGGCTCTACACCAGTTTAGGTTGAATCTTGAGGGAGATTTTATCTCCAGCCAAGGTTGATGTCGAAATTGAAACTTGGGGGAGATCTCATCTCCAACTGAGGTTGAAGGAGATTTTTTTCTTCTGTCGACGTAAAAGCTCGGGGGAGATCTTATCTCCAGCAGCCGAGGTTGAAGGAGATTTTTTCTCCTATCGACGTAGAAGCTCGAGGGAGATCTTATCTCCAGCAGCCGAGGTTGAAGGAGATTTTATCTCTTGTTGACGTAGAGACTCGGGGGAGATCTTATCTTCAGCAACAAAGGTTGAAGATGGAGCTCGGGGAAGATCTTATCTTCTGCAGCCGAGGTTGAAGGAGATCTTATCTCCTGCCGATGTAGAAGCTTGGGGGAGATTTTATCTCCAGCAGTCGAGGTTGAAGGAGATTTTATCTCCTATTAACGTAGAGGTTTGGGGAAGATCTCATCTCTAATAGCAAAGGTTGAAGGAGATCTTATCTCCTACCGACGTAGAAGCTTAGAGGAGATCTTATCTCTAGCAGCCGAGGTTGAAAGAGATTTTATCTCCTATTAACATAGAGGTTTGGGGGAGATCTCATCTCCAGCAGCTAAGGTCGAAGGTGGAGCTCGGGGGAGATCTTATCTCCAGCAGTCGAGGTTGAAGGAGATCTTATCTCCTGCCGACGTAGACTCTAGAGCTCGGAGGAGAGATCTTATCTCCAGCAGCCGAGATTGAAGGAGATTTTATCTCCTGTTGACGTAGAGAGCTCGGGAGAGATCTTATCTCCAGCAACCGAGGTTGAAGGTGGAGCTCGGAGAAAGATCTTATCTCCAGCAATCGAGGTTGAGGGAGATCTTATCTCCTGCCGACGTAGACTCTGGAGCTCAAGGAAGATCTTATCTCCAGCAGCCGAGGTTGAAGAAGATTTTATCTCCTATTGATGTAGAGGCTCGGGGGAGATCTTATCTCCAGCAATCGAGGTTGAAGGTGGAGCCCGAAGAAGATCTTATCTCCAGCAGCTGAGGTTGAAGGAGATCTTATATCTCTTACCGATGTAGAAGCTTGGGGAAGATCTTATCTCTAGCAACCAAGGTTGAAGGTAAAGCTCGGGGGAGATCTTATCTCCAGCAGTCGAGGTTGAAGGAGATCTTATCTCCTACCGACGTAGACTCTGGAGCTCGAGGGAGATCTTATCTCCAGCAGCTGAGGTCGAAGGAGATTTTATCTCCTATTGACGTAGAGGCTCGAGGGAGATCTTATCTCCAACAGTCGAGATTGAAGGTGGAGCTCGGGGGAGATCTTATCTCCAGCGGCTGAGGTTGAAGGAGATCTTATCTCCTACTGACATAGCCTCTGGAGCTCGGGGAAGATCTCATCTTCCGTTGTTGTTGGGCACAATGGAACCATTGTCGGGACCTTTTCCCTTGTCCCATCTTGAATGAACGAGGCCTTCGACCTTGCTCATATTAGGACGAGGTTCTCCTCTTATTTCTAATGGATTATGGGGGCACATAAGAGCCGTTGTCAGGGCCTCTTCCCCTATCTCGTCTAAAATGAATGAGGCCTTTGACTTTGCTTATGTTGGGACGAGATTCTCCTTCTATTCCTAATGGGCTGTGGGGGCACATAAGGGCCATTGTCAGGGTCTCTCCCCCCATCTTATCTAAAATGAGCGAGACCTTCGACTTTGCTCACATTAGAATGAGGTTCTCCTCCTATTTCTAACAGACTGTGGGGGCATATAAGGGCCGTTGTCAGGGCCTCTCCCCCTATCTCATCTAAAATGAATGAGGCCTTCGACTTTGCTCATGTTAGGATGAGGTTCTCCTCCTATTCCTAACATGGCTGATTTTAGTTGCTTTTTTCTTGTCATCACATAATTTTCGTACCAAAAAATAATAATGCTAAAACCTAGGTGTTTTATTGAGAGAAAATTACTGATAGTACATCCTCAGATTGTTTGAGTTCCAAGGTCATGCAAGCGTTGTTCCTCCGAGCTCCTTCAGGCGATAAGTCTCAGGCTGGATGACCTCTACCACTTCATATGGGCCTTCCCAATTTGGGGCGAGCTTTTTCTGACTTTGAGGCTGGAAGATGGTGGCTCGCCGAAGCACTAAGTCTCCCACTTTGAATATTTTACTTCTGACTCTGGAGTTATAATATCGGACCATCCTTCGCCTGTAGGCCATCATCCAGACCTGGGCTTTCTTTCTTTTTTCTTCCAACAGATCGAGATTGGCTCTGAGGTCCTGCAGGTTATGTTGCTCATTGAAGGCTGCAACCCGTGTTGATGGGAGTTTAAGCTCAATCGATATGACTGCCTCCGTTCTGAAGGCTAAGGCAAAGGGTGTTTCCTTAGTTGGTAATCTTTGTGTAGTTTGGTACGCTTAGAGGATGTGGTAGAGCTCGTCCATCCAAGGCTCCTTTACTCTATCGAGCCTCGTCTTGACGCCTTATAGCAGAGTTCGGTTGGTCACTTTGGCTTCCCCATTTGCCTGCGGGTGAGCTACCGATGTGAAGTGGTAGGAGATGTTTAGATTTTTGCAGAACTCGACGAACCTCGTTCCAGTGAACTATCGCCTATTATCAGTTATGAGAGTTTGGGGCAGATCGAATCGACAGACTATCAACTTTCAGATAAAGTTCTGTACCTTGGCCTCGGTAATTTTTGCTAGTGGTTCAGTCTCGACCCATTTGGTGAAATAATCAATCATGACCAGGAGAAACTTTCACCGCCCGGACGCCATCGAAAAAGGACCAAGTAGTTCATTTCTCATTGCACAAATGGCCAAGGTGTACTTAGCGAAGTAAGCTCGAAGGCTGGTTGTCTTTGTACGTTTGCATTCTTCTAACAGCGATCATATTTCTTAACATACTCCATGGAATCATGAAATAAGATTGGCCAATAGTACCCTTACCGAAGTAGTTTTTGTGACAGGGACCTGGCTTCTACATGACTTCTACAAATTTTCTCGTGCACTTTCCATAATGTGAAGTCGACCTCTGAAGGTCGGAGATATCTTAGCAGCGGTAGCGAGTAGGACCTCTTATACAACCTGCCCTTGTACAAAACATACCGGGAGGCTTGATTCTTGAGTTTCTAAGTTTCTTTTGGATCATGAGGAAGGACTTTCTCCTTAAGGTAGACGACCAATGGATCAATCCAGCTCGGCTCGAGCTTCATCTGTAAAATGATCTGGGATTCCTCTAGGCTTGGGCACTTTAGAGTCTCCAAAAATACTTCTTTAAACAATTCGGCTGGGGCTGAAGTGGCAAACTTAGAGAGAAAATTGGCTCTTACATTTTTTGCCCTCGAAATCTGTCGAATGCCAAAACTATCGAAGGCCGAAGTCAAATCCTTCACTTTCTCAAGGTATTTTATCATGCTTTCCTCCCACACTTCGTAGCTGCTACTAACTTGGCTAACCACTAATTGAGAATCGTTGTAGACTTGAAGCCGATCTATTTTTAGTTTTCTTGCTATTTTTAACTCGGCGATCAACGCTTCATATTTGGCCTCATTGTTAGTCGCAAAAAATTTGAAGCATAGCGCATACTCGGCGATGACTCCCTCGGAGCTGACTAAGACCAACCCCACACCTGCTTCAATGGAGTTGGACGAACTATCCACATACAAAGCCCAAAAGCCTTCGAGAAGGTCGGCACTCTCCTCAAAAAGGTTCGGCCGCAATAGCAGGGCATTGGTCTCATTCTGTTCAAGCTTGACTTCAACTGAAATAGTATATTCTATCATAAAATTTACCAATATCTGGATCTTGATCGATGGTCGGGGTTGATAGTTGATGTCAAATTTCATGAGCTCGATCGCCCATTTTGTGATTCTCCCGGAAGCGTCCGTTCGGTGAAGAACTGCTTTTATTGGTTGGTCCATGAGGACCATTATGGTGTGCCCTTGAAAGTAAGGTCGAAGTCTCCTGGCAGCAATTAGAAGAGAGTAAGTCAATTTTTCTAGCCTAGAGTACCTGGTCTCCATATCCCTCAGGACTTGACTTACGTAGTAGATCGATCGCTGCATCTTCACTTCTTCCTTAACCAGAACTACCGCTAGGGCTACCGGAAAGACTGCTAGGTATAGAAATAATTCTTCTCTAGATTTGGGCTTTGCCAGTAGTGGGGGTGAGCCGAGGTAGTTTTTAAGCTCCTCGAACACCCATTGGCACTCCACCGTCCAGTAGAAGTTCTTTGGTTGCCCGAGAACTCGAAAGAAGGGCATGCATCGTTCGGTCGATCTCGAGATGAAGCAATTTAGGGATGCCACTTTTTCAGTTAGACGCTGAACTTCTTTGATCATTTTTGGAGCAGTCATCTCCAAAATGGCTCAGATTTTCTTGAGGTTTGCTTCAATCCCATGCCTCGATACTATGAACCCCAGAAACTTTTTAGAGGTCATACCAAAGGTGCACTTGGTTGGTTTCAGTTTCATTTTGTGCTTCCTGAGTGTGCCGAAGGTCTCTTCAAGGTCGGCGAGGTGGTTTGTAGAAGTTTGACTTTTGACGAGCATGTCATCCACGTACACCTTCATGTTACGACCGATCTGCTCCTTGAAAATCTTGTTGACTAGGCGATGGTATGTTGCCCCTATATTTTTGAGTCCAAAGGGCATGATCCTGTAACAATAAAGACCACAGTCAGTAATGAAAGCGATTTTCTCCTCATCATCAGGCACCATCCATATCTGATTATAACCGAAGAAGACATCCATGAAGGTGAGGAGCTCATGGCCCGAGGTCGCGTCCATCAGTTGATCAATCCTAGGTAGAGGATAGTTATCTTTTAGGCAGGCCTTGTTCAGCTTTTTGAAGTCTATGCACATCCTCCACTTATTGTTCATCTTTTTGATGAGGACCATGTTTGAGACCCAGGTTGGATAATTAACCTTCCGGATGAATTCAGCTTTGAGGAGCATGTCTACTTCTTCAGCGATTGCTTTCTACCTCTCCGGGGTGTGGTGGTGCATCTTCTCTTTTATCGACCGATGCTTCGGATCAATGGTTAACCGATGTTCCATGATCTCGGCATCAATTCCCGGCATATCCGCTGGGATCCAGGCGAAGATGTCCACGTTTCTCCTGAGGAAGGTAACAAATTGCTCCAAACCTCATCTTCCAAGTTGGAGCTAACCTGTACTGCGTGCTCTGCATTCCCACCATTTAAGGGTACAGAGATGAGGTCCTGCATAGGCTCGTCCCGCTCCTCAGTGAGGTCGTCGCGAACATCCAGTCCATCAATAGGATAAGGGTCGGACCATTCTTCCTTATGCAGGGCTATTGAGTAGCAGTGCCTCGCCAGAGCCTGATCTCTCCTGATTTCTTCGATTTCGTGACTTATCGAAAACTTCATCTTCAATAATAGGTTGATACCACTGTTCGAAGTGCATTTAGACCAGGTCGGTCGAGAATAGCATTATAGACGGATGGAGTTTTTATGACTAAAAAATCGACCTATGCCTTAGCCAATTTCGAACATTGCCTTGCAGTCACAGCTAAAGTTATTATACCCTCAACTGGTACGGCATCGTCAATGAAGCCTATTAACGAAAAGTTCATAGGCCCTAAGCAGTCATCGAGTAAGGACATTTTCGAAAAAGCATCATAAAATAATACATCGGTCAAGCTTCCATTATCCACCAAAATGCGGCATATATCATAGTTGACAATGTTTAAAGAGATTACAACCGTGTCATTATGCGAAAACTGAACCCCCTGAGCATCTGCCTTGATAAAGGTCACAGGTTCCTTAGTCCTCCGTCTCTTCACCGATCCTTTGGATCCGCTAGCCTCTCCTTGCTGAAGTCTCCCCAAGATAGTGTTGATGACGTCGAGAGACGGTCGATCTTCTTATTGATCCTCCCTCCTTGATGGTTCAGATTGTGGTAATGCCCTTGACCGATCTTCCCGCCCTTCAAGCTGTCTCTGCAGGAATCGACCAAGTCTGCCTCACCTGATGAGCTCCTCGATCTCATCCTGGAGTTGGATACACTCCTCAGTATTATGACCATGGTCATGATGATAAAGATAGAACTTGTTGGGATTATGCTCGCTGGGGCGAGAACGCATCCTCTTCGGTCTCGGCAGTTACTCCCTGATTTCCATCAACACTTGGGTTTTCATAGCATTAAGAGGGGCATAGTTGTGAAATCTTCATTGGGGAGAACCTCAGTGTGCCCTTCCATTGGGGCTTCCCTACCTCCGAGCTTGGGGAGGAGTTCGAGCTCGCTTGCACTCAAAAGGAGTCCAAAAATGCGGTCGAGCTTCACTTGGCTTTCCTTCTTCGGTGAGCCTGCCCGGTCCGTCGATTCGTCGCTCACCAAAGGTTTCATCGTCTTTAGCCTTGAAGACCTTTTTAGCCCGGGCATAACCTTTAGCCCGAGCTAGCATGTCAGCAAAATCCCTAGGATACTTCTTTTTCAGGAAGAACAGCAAATTATTCTTTTGGAGGCCGCCCTTAAGAGTGGCCATGGTGACTGATTGGTCTAGGTTCTGGACCTCTAATATAGCAGCATTAAACTGGATGACATAAGCCTGGATGGATTCTCCCTCCTTCTGCTTGACGATCATCAGAAAATCTGAACCTCGACATGGATGTTTGCTGATGAAGTGAGCTGCAAACTGATGGCTCATCTGATCAAACGATAAGATGGTACTCAGTACTCGGCTTAAGCGTCGAGTACCAGTTCTTGACGGCTCCCTTGAGGGTGGATGGGAAAGTCCGGCACAAAATAGCGTCTGACATGCCTGGAGCAACATCATTATCTGGAAGGCCTTTAGATGGTCGACTGGATCGGTGGTCCCATCGTAACTCTCAAACTATGGGAGCTTGAAGTTTGGCGGGATCGATTTTTGCATAATTCTCTACGAAAAAAGAGGGTCAGTACAAATATCATTACTGTATGAGGAGGGAGTGTGACAGAGCTCTTCGATTCATCGGCTCATTTCTAAGAGCCTTTGATCCAAAAGATCTTCACGATCGTTGATTTCCAGGATTTTCTGATGGAATGGGTGCGAAGCTTCCCCCTGGGTCAAGTCGTGGTCCAAGCAGGAGCCCTTCATCCTCTGCTTCTCTTTTCCGAGGATCAGAGGCTAGGTAGCCCAAGTCGACCATTCCTAGATCGGACATAGGGCTCCGAAGAATCTTGTGCCAGCCGAACTGGTGCTGGGGCCTGCCGATGCATGGTTTGCATTGCCTCCGTGAGGCCACGAACCTGCTGGACCAGCAGGTTGAACTGCTCCACATCTACCGCGGCTACAGGTGGAGCTTGAGTTGCCGAGGCTGAAGCGGGAGCAGATAGATCTGAACGGGATCTGACTGTGGAGGCCGTCGATCGTCGGATCGAAGCTCTCCTGGGAGGCATTCTTTCTCGGAGAAGAACTCTAGAGAGGAAGAAGAGAGATCTCTAGAGAGAGAAGAGAGAGATCATCGCTGAGCACTCCTTTAAGAACAAGAAAACCTCAAGAATAAAGGGCCTTTCCTCTAGGGTTAATTCTATTGGTGTAGAATTTGGTTGACGTCGGATCGAGCTGGAGTGGAGGAGGACGAGATCGCCGTCGGTGACCTGCAAAATAAAGCCTCATCCAGAATCGGTGGTGATGGCTCCGACAGGACCCTCTGATGATTAAGTCAACTCTTCTGGCCAACAGAAATGGAGTACTCAGGAGAGAGTTTGGCAGAGTTTAGAGAGGGAGAAGAGAGCTTAGAGAAATCGTATCTAGAGGGTCCTTTTTTATGGACGGAGCATATAGTAGATTGATGGTGAAGTCATATCGTTTGGTAGTGGACCGCATGAAATTTGCTATGGAGAGAGAGGTGTCGTCATACTGATAGTGGCGGTCATGTCGTCTGATTATGGGCCGCATGGAATTTGCTATGGAGAGAGAGGTGTCGCCAGATTGATAGTGACGGCCATGTCATCCAATCGTAGGCTGCATGGGATTTGTTACGGAGAGAGCAGTGTCACCAGATCGATAATGGCAGCCATGCCGTTTGGTGGAAGCATGCATTCGGGGTCCAACTGAGCTGGAGGAGTCCGATTGTAAGAGTAATCCAAAAGAAGGTCGGCTCCTGTAGGAATCCGACTGAAGGAGAAGTCTGAAAGGAGTTCGACTTCTATGGAAATCTGACTGAGGAAGAATTTTAGGAGTCCGACTCCTAGAGGAATCCGACTGCAGGAGCTATCCAGAAGGAATTCGGCTCCTAGAGGAGTCCGAACTGCAGGAGCGATCTGGAAGAAGTTCGGCTCCTGGTGGAATCTGGCTGAAGGAAAATTCTGGAAAGAGTCCGGCTCTTGGAGGAATCCAGCTACAGGAGCAATCTGGAAGGAGGTCGGCTCCTTAAGGATTCCAACTGCAAGAGCAATTCGGAAGGAGTTCAGCTTCTGAAGGAATCCGACTGCAGGAGCGATTCAGAAGAAGTTTGGCTCCTGAAGGAATCTGGCTGAAGGAGAATTTTGAAGGAAGTTCGGCTTCCGTAGAAGTCCGACCGAAGGAGGGAGTTCGGCTGGGGCTCGGCTGCTGAGAAGTTTGGCCGATCGAAGGAGTTCGACTGAGGATCGGCCGCTGAGGAGTTCGGTTGGATTTGGCCGCTGGAGGAGTTCGGTTAGGTTCAGCCGCTGGAAGAGTTCGACTGCTGAGGAGAGAATTTTTAGTTGAAGCTCTTCCATGATCACTAGTTGCATTAGGCTAGGCACCGGACCAGACTTCGGCAGAAGCGGAGTTTATCCCCAATAGATGTGATATAATAGTAAAATATATTTTATTATTTTTAATAATAATATTTTTTAAAATAATATATTTAAATTAATAATAAAAAATATATATTTTTTATTTTTTTTCCTCATCCTCCCAAAATTCTTTTTTTTTTCTTTTTTTTTTTCTCTTCGTTTTTTCCTCCTTTTACTTTTCTTCCTCCCGCCGCACCCCACGCCCCCCTCCAAGTGCACCCGCCACCGCCCTCCCCTCCCCCCTCCCTTGTGCCCCCCTTGGCGGCGGCGAAGCCCGCCCGCACGCTGTGCCTCCTATGACTCCGCTCGACCACCACCATCTTTAAGAATCTGCACCCTGCCGGTACCCCCTCCATCCTTTGCGAGCTGACGCCGAAGCCATCCCCCCCACCTCTCCGGCCAGTCACACTGGAGGCACCGCCAATCCTCCTTCCCTCCCCCGCCCCGAGCGCCTCCTGCACCTCGTGCGATTGCGGTCCTATGCCACTGCCGTCCCCACCTCCCCTCCTCGACCCGGACGCCTTTGCACCCCGCATCGCCGCTGTCCCCTCCTCTGGCCCCGATGAAGAGCGAATCTGAATGGAAAAAAAATAGTCGGATGATATGCAGAAAAAAAAAGCACGTTGAAAATACAATTTTATTGAAATTATAATTTTCACGTATAATTTTATTTTTTATAAAATATTGTCTTAGCTTAAAATCATATATTATGAAATCGTATGTTCAACATGTGATTTCGCCACATAACCGTCGTTTCATGAGAATTGAGAGTAGTTTCGAAAATAGATTTGAGAAGATAAGTATTTTTAAAATTAATTATTAAAAAAATAATATTTAAAAAAAAATGCTGAGTTAGAATTTTAATTTTAAAGTAATGTAAAGAAATTTCGAACGGCGCCGTTATTTTTCACCAGCTTTCTGAAATCATCGTAACGGGTGTCCGAAATCGCCCACCCTCACGTGGCCTGAATGTGATATCCGCGGCGGAGCCTTGCCAAACCAATGTCCACCCCATGTCAATCTCGCACTGGGACTAAATGAGAGAGGATCTAAGTTTTTATTATCTGAACAGGTGTCGTCATCCCAACCGTCCGATCAGCAGTTGTAAGTCGTTAAATGAATCTGCCATGCCTTCACCGGAATATCGGCGCCATCCGAGTCAGCTGGTCAAAACCTCAGCTTCGGTTGTCTCCTCCCCACCTCCCCCATCTCTCTTTGCCCAAAAGAGAGAGATTGAGACAAGGGAGTTCGCGGCTGCCTCTCGATACTACTTGGGTTACCAAATCCCCCCCTCTCTCTCTTCGATCACTTCCGTTAAGGGTGATGGACGACTCCGGAGGCCCGATCGTGTCGCCGGTGGCGGAGGGGGAGCTGGAGGCGGCGGAGCGGGAGATCATGCGGTGGGACTCGGCCTCCCTGGCCGCCGAAGACCGGATGCTCTTCGACAGCGGGGACCGCTCCGACGCCGAGCTCTTCCTCCGCGCCATCGATGAGATCCGCCGTTCCATCAACGGCCCCATCGCCGTCGGCAGTCCCCGCCGGTTGTCGTCGTCTTCCTCCTCCAGGTCGAACGCGATCCAGGTCGCGATGGCCAGGCTGGAGGACGAGTTCAGGAATATACTGGTTTCTAGAGTCAACGAGTTCGAGATTGAGTCGCTCGTCGATCTGAGCTCGCTGTCGATGTCGACGGAGGAGGATTCGGCCGGCGGCGATATCTCCGATGCAGATGGCGGCGATATCTCCGATGCAGATGGCGGCGAGGACGGGAGTCTCCGGGCGTCGGGATCGGAGGGGAGCAGCTGGGTGCACCGTAGGAAGAGCAGCAGCTACCGGTCGACCAGGAGCATCCGGGAGATCGAGCTGTTGCCGGAGGACGCGATCGCGGATCTCCGGAGCATCGCGGAGCGGATGATAGCCTCCGGCTACGGACGGGAGTGCGTCCAGGTGTACGGCTCCTCTCGGAAGGCGGTGGTGGACTTGTGCTTCCGGCACCTCGGCGTCGAGAAGCTTGGCATCGGCGACGTCCAGCGCCTCGAGTGGGACGTCCTCGAGGCCAAGATCCGCCGCTGGATCCGTGCCGCTCGGGCCTGCATCCGGATCGTCTTCGCCAGCGAGCACCGCCTCTGCGAGCGCGTCTTCGACGGACTCGGCGGCGTCCCGGGAGGCGGCGACACCCCCTTCAGCGAGACCGTCAAGGGCGCGGCCATCCAGCTCTTCGGCTTCCCCGAGGCCATCAGCATCGGCCGCCGGTCCCCGGAGAAGCTCTTCAAGATCCTCGACCTCCACGACGCCATCTCCGACCTCCTCCCGGACATCGCTGCCGTGTTCCACTCCGGGTCCTCCGGCTCCATCTACACCCAGGCCACCGACATCATATCCCGCCTCGCCGAGGCCGTCCGTGGGATCCTCTCCGAGTTGGAGAACGCCATCCTCCGGGATCCCTCCAGGATCCCGGTCCCTGGTGGCACTATCCACCCGCTCACTCGCTATGTGATGAACTACATCAGCCTCATCTCTGATTACAAGCAGACTCTGGTCGAGCTCATCGTCACGTGGCCGTCTGCGATCTCGCGGTTCGCCGGCGATGATCCGGGTGCTGGTGGCCCGCAGATTGACTTCCCGGAGCCGGAGAACCAGTCACCACTGGCTGCCCACTTGATCTGGATCATCGTTATACTCCAGCACAATCTTGAAGACAAGGCCAATCTCTACAAGGACAGTGCCCTCTCCCATCTCTTCTTGATGAACAACGTGCACTATATTGTCAATAAGGTGAAGGGCTCGCCGGAGCTCCGGAAGCTGATCGGAGATGACTACTTGAGGAAGCTGACAGCGAAGTTCCGGCAGTCGGCAACTAGCTACCAGAGGGCGACATGGGTGAGGATCCTCAACTGCTTGAGGGATGAGGGAATTCATGTGAGCGGTAGCTTCTCTTCTGGGGTTTCCAAGGCGACGCTGAGGGAGAGGTTCAGGGCTTTCAACGCGGCCTTTGACGAGGTCCACCGGACTCAGGCAACATGGTTCGTTCCAGATACTCAGCTGAGGGAGGAGCTGAGGATTTCGATATCGGAGAAGCTGTTGCCGGCCTTCCGGTCCTTCCTTGGCCGGTTCCGGCATCATATAGAGAATGGTAGGCACCCTGAGATGTATATCAAGTATTCAGTTGAGGATCTAGAGGCGGCCTTATCTGATTTCTTTGAAGGGTGCCCACCTTCTACACTCGGCAGGAGAAGATCAAATTGAAGAAGCTGATGCTTTAAAGAGGTGTAGGCTGATGGGTGTGTAAGCAGATATTCTTTAAATCTTTAGAGGGAAGTTGACAGGCACATATTGTAAGTCAAGCAGAGCTTCGGATTTTCCAAGATCTTATGGTAGCTGATGGAGAGATCTGCACTTCTGCACAATGTTTCTGAAGATTTTGTTGGAGCTGTTGAATGCTCAAGGGCTTGTGCCTGTATAGTTTCCTTCTGTAAGCAAATTTGTTTCGATTCGTTACATGATCTAGTCTTTTCTTTAGCATGTTCATATAAGTCCAGTCCGTTTATGTTAGCTTTCATTGGGATAATGATATAGCATTTTGCTACAGCTTTATGATTTTTGTTTTCAATTATATGCCTGGTTAGTGAGCAGTATAAATTCTTCTTTATATTCAAACTTCGTACTCTTTTGTACCCTTCAGCAGTTGCTTTAGTTGTTTTGTGTTCAGGCTGAATGAAAGTTTCCTGGATGGGCTGAATTATGTGATTCCTTTTTTTTTTTTTTTTTCCGGACTTGAAAAAAAAATGGTGAAGTGGGGAAGAATTAGTAGTCAATAGTGTGCAGCAAACAAGCCTGTTTATATGCTTTATAATATTTTGTTTTTGTACCCTCTGTGAGCTCATCATGTTGGTTCATCGCATAATTGATCTTTCTCAACATATTAAAATAAAGAACTCCATTTCATGATGGCTATGTAATCAGAATTGTTGCAGCTGATCTTTCCTGTGGGTTCTGCAAGTCATTGTCATGCTTAAGCATAGCAGCTGAGAGTGTCAAATTTTTTGAAGCATCAACTATATATATGGACAAATGTATTGGTCCTATGATATGTCAAGCTTTTTACATCTTCGAGGCAAGGTTGTAGTTGGCTAGCTATATGGATAGATTGTACAAGAAATTATGCTACCAAGGGATTACTATAATTATGAGACTGTGATGTAGGACAAATTGAGGGGATGGCATGAATATGCGTTGAAGGTCCAATGAACAATTATCTAGCTTGCTTTTAACTTTTCAGTTACCAGAATTAGGCAAAAGAGAAAACTTTCGATTGTTATGATTTCATTAAAAATCAATCAAACTTTCCTTGCAAATTAGAGAATCTGCAGCGGCACTAGAAAATATAATACGAAAGTTTAATGGAAATTTGGAAGGTTTTGGTGTTGGATTGCATGCATATGAAGGTTTAATGGCAGTCTATAGGGAAAGGGAGAGAGAGGGGGCAGAAACTAGCCTTTTAAAACAAACAACATATGTTGATTGTTTATCCAGTCCCAAGAGGCCATTTGTAGACTCTTCATTCCTTCTATAGTATGCTAGGACTTTTCAAATTGGAAAAACAAACTTCTTCGTCCTACTTGTTTGGATACTATTACAATCCCTAAAATTTGGGACCAACCTTTTTCTAAGATATGCCAAAGGGACACTTATGGGGCCCAACTAAAACTTTAAAAAGAAAAGCTTTGGGAGCCTGTTACCAATTGATGATGCTGTAGCAGTACTTAGTATGAATACCGCTGGATGGTGCACCCTTTTTTTTTCAAAAAAGAAACACTTCCTAAGACATTCTTAGTTGATTAGAGTGTCCAAATGGTGTCCAATTATAACCCTATGGCATGTGTATGGACCATGGTTATGCTCCAGACTGGCTGGTCCTAACAGAAAACCAGCAAACCAGATTCCAAAATGGTCCAGTTTTCATGCAAGACCAGAAATGCGGTTGAAGCGCATGAAACCTGCTAGCTCTGACCAGTTTTCTGAGAAAACTGGTGAATCCGGCAGGTGGAAAGAGGGTGAACTGATCAGCAATTGAAAGGGACTGAATCAAGAATCGAACTTGACCACAGGCTTTTCAAGATGCTCTCAGCCACCAAGGAAACAATTTGTTTTTGATAGTTTATCAAGCTACACTAACTGTACTTGTTATTCAAAAAATGTCGTCTACTCACTATTTAATAATCAATTCTTTCTAATAAAAACAAAAATAAACAATTCCTTTTCGCTATACTTCATTTTATGCATTTGAATACTTTCAGAACTTTACTACTGAAAGATAAAAATATCAATAAATTTTGTATATTTTCTATATTATTATTCAACCTTACTTTCTTTTTTGAAAAATTAAATAAATAATAATTTTTCTATTTATGTTCCAACTAAAGAGTGATGTATAATGCATATAATGTGCTTTTTAATGGCATTTAATATAAAAAAAACTTATAAATAATTTTCATCAAAATTGGGAAAAATATAAATAGCTGTATATTTTATATTATATCTAATTTTTAAATTTTATTCTTAAAATATTTTTTAGTTATAGTTTGGTTGACCGATTGATCTGGTGGTCAGGCCCTTGGCCGGGTCAATCACCAGTCCAGTTTTCATAACTCTGATATGGACCCAAAGAATGCTCTTGTATCATTTGTTTCCATTGTGTTGATCTTGCATCATCTTGATGTGCCTCAAACTCTTGATCCACTAATTAGTCTCGAAGATCTGATGATTGTGGCATGTGTACAACTTTTAGACCATCATATCAATGCTTGGTTGTTGTGGTGCCATCAGACTAGTGGCCAACAAACTGTTAACCATCCATTTGATGGTATTCTTCGATGAATCTTGCAAATCAATGAGTGATGTATCTTCATATTGCATGATCTCAATACTAAGCTTTATCATGATCACATGGTCTTGCTATGAATGCTCCACATATTGGTCTTAATTGTTTTGCCATTGAATGGATCATCAACTGTTGGGTTTTCAATTGACAGATTTTCGATTTGCATGCTCTTGATGTGAAGATTTGCTGCTTTTAGGATATGGAGCAGACAAATCTTAAATCACAGGATTTTGTCAGATGAATATTTATTTGCAACACTCTTGAAATGTGATTCTTTAGATAATTGGATCTGTGGTTGTGCCAAATGAATTTTTTAGGAAGCTTGTTCACAATTGAAAGTTGGGGCCAGGAAACTATATTGATGCATTGCCTAATGTCTTGGTCTGTTGAGTTTGCTTACAACACAGCATTTATTGATGCTAGATCATTTTCTTTTATAGATGTCTTATCATCATGCATTTGCCTAAACACCTCATATTTGACATGCTGATGGAGAGCTTCAATCCTGAAACTTAACTATTTATTCAATGACATGATGATGGAGAAAAGAAACAAGGAGGGAAGGAAATAGAAGATCAGGGAATGGAAAGGAAGAATGCAGCAGCATCTTTTAGCTCTAATGCCAGATTGATATAGGACCAAGGAGAACCTACATAATGTGTGGAAGATCCAATAAACATATATCCTACTTGCCATTCAGTTGTCAGAAATAGGGCAGAAGAGGGAAGTTTTGATTTTTTTTAAAATAATTAAAAGAGATATTAAATTAACCTGCCTTGCAAATTAGTGAGCTTATAGTGGTACTAGAAATTCTAATATGAAGGTTTAATGGCAACCATGATGATTCTGATGTTGGCTTGCAGGAAAACTTAGAAGGTTCTGAAGTTTATGTGCAGAAATATAATGCAAGATCAAGAAAAGTTAATGCAGTCAATCAGCAAGCACAAAGAAGATAGTAACGTTAAGAGAATAGAAGAAGTGGGGAGAGAGGGGGGCACTGAACCTGGCCTTAAGAAATCCTTTTTTTCTTTGAAAACAAACCACATATCGGTTCTTCATCTAGCCATAATTGTCTTTTCTGTAGACTCTCCATCTATTCTCCTGGAAGTAAATTATGACTCTTCAAAAGTAAACTTCTCGCCTGCTTTTTTGACTCCAGTTGGAGTTCCTAAGTTTAGGATCTAATCTTTATCCAAAGTATGCCAACAGGATGCTTATTGGACACAATTAAAAGTCCCAAGGGAAAAGTTCTGGATACTGGTCACTGTTTATGGTATTGCAGCAATACTGTAGCTTCAAAAGTGTCAAACAGCAAATCCCCTTTTTAAATAAAAGAAGCACATGTTCGAAACTCTGTCAATTAATTACACATTAAAATGATTTAAAATAGTGAATTTCTGTTGATATCTTGACCTCCAAATGGCATCTAATCATAGCCATATTGAATGGATAGACTCAAAAGAAAAAAAAAAATGCCACTGCATTAAGCTGTCTGAACATAAAACATACACAACCAGAATCTACAGTTGCTAATCCTAACATGCTCATATTGATATGAAACCTCATATATTTTAGAATGTTTCGCAGTAAACAATCTTAAAAATACAAACAACTAACAAGCCATGCTTATGTGCAAGAAGCAGAACACGACTGAACTGACTTGCAACTTGGGTAATGTGGAAATTCTGGAATTTGATGAGGCATTTGGCCTCTTCTTAATGCCAAGCTTCTAGAGGTGGACATTCAGAAAGTTTGTGAAGATTAAATTAATTTTTATCTTCTGATAAAGCAAGTGTGTTGGCTTAAATTCAAGGATGCTTTCATCTTGAGGTGGGATTGATGAAAATCAGTTATCTTCTGGAAATTAGAAGTTTTAGGATACAAGAGTAAGTTTTCAGAGATCTTCAGCTAGGACCCTTCTAGGGGCATATCTTGATGTACATATGGTCATTTTCTCATAAGAATTCAATAGGAAAGTGGTCAAGCCTTTTGCAAGCAGTATAGATATTTTAGGATTCAATCTTATAGCTTTTTATATTGGCAGCCACATGAAGATATGTTATAGTTTTTTCTATGAGAACTTCGGACAATTTTGTACCTGCTCTTTTAAATTCATGAAACCATAAGATAGACTCGTCTTTCTCTATGCTTCTTCTTTTGACTTCACTTCTGAAATTATACTCTTGAAAACTTTGGTTGAGTCCCTGAATAGGGATTGAGTTAACAAGTATTTCTCTTCAATTATATCAGAATGTTTAAGGTTCTGTTCCATGTAGACTAACTCTTTGACTCTTCATGTAATGAAGCAGTCTTTAACACTCACTAGAAGTTGTGGTCAGTTGTCAATCTGGTGGTGAGAAATATTTTGCAATGAATGAGAGGCTCTAGTACTTAACTTTTTTTTTTTTTTGGGAGCAACGTACTAGCAGATCTGCTGGGATGTGGATTATCAATTACTCAATGATCAATATTTCTTTCGAACGGGAGTGGAATAAAAGCTAGTGACACAATCTTCATGCTAACTGCCTATTGCATGTGGATGTTGTTTCAATATTTCTATTGTGTGTAACTGCACTTATGGTAAGAGAATGGAAGCTAGTTATAAATCTATTTATGGTAACTGATGTGGAGATAATGAAGCAATCACATCTATTTGTGGTAACAGAAGTGGCGGAGCCTGACATCAAATGTTGGGAGGGCAAAGTAATAATTTATTAATATTTTTTTAAATAAAATATTTTATAATAAATAATAAAATAAAATATATATAATTAAAATATTATAAAAATATCAATAAATATTTAATTTTATGTATAAACAAGGATAAGTAAAAAAAAGATATTACCTTATGCCATCTGCAAAATGATTTTGATTGTATAAAAATCTCCATAATCTCTTCCACATTAAAGGTTGAAGAATAAATAAAGGGTTAAAGAATAAATAAACAATTGTTCTTTCTTTAAAAAATTATTATTTTCAATAAAAAATTAATATATAATTATATGATTTTTTCTCAAATTGGTAGATTCATAATGTGTGAGATTAAAATATTGGGGGGGCCCACCATATGTATAAATATATAGTTTATAAGTATTTTAAAATTCTTTTGCAGGGTGCAATGGCCCCCTTTGGTCCCTCTTACGCTCCGCCACTGGGTAAGAGAAGAGAATGGAAGCTAGTTACACACAATCTTCACGCTAACTGCCTATTGCATGTGGAGGTTGTTTCCAATACTCATTATTTCTTTCTTCATGTTGATTGATGTGAGTGCATTTTCATTTTTAAGGGATATTGCATATGACAACCAAGCATATACTGTAAGTAAGTAATAGTATCCTTGTATGAATGGTTTTGTTTCTACCAAAAGTATGAAGCACAGTTACATTGGGCTTTTCTAGAATCATAAGGAATGGGGTCGGAAAGATGCAGATGGTTTATTTAGTTTTCTACTTATAACAGTGCTATGAAATGATTATAAATCCAGAAATTATGAGATTTTTGCTGAATTTACTGCATGATGGAATTTTTTCATGTTCTAGTATAAATCTTCAAGCTCCAAAAATGTTGAGAAGCAGAAAGTATAGAAGGAGATAGAGAGGAGAGCACCGAAAATTCATTATTCTCTTTAATACTTTGAAATGGCCTTCTCCTACATGCATAGTCCATTACAACTAAAATTACAAAAAAATAAATTTATTCTCAACCAGTAATTTAAATAAATAATTCCAAGTCCTTGGTTACTTATGACTAAAAAAAATTTAATAAAAATTATGTGAATGTTCATACTCCTGTCCTAGCACTTTCCAGACATGATAACTGGGTATCACTTTTGCAGCTAACACATCCAAAGGATATGTTTCACTAGGGCACCCTGAATTTTGAAATGATTCTAAGTTCTTGGATATCAAGTTATGACCCTAAAAAAGAAAGGCTATAAGTAAATCCAGCATACAAAACAAATTAAAATAAAATTTCAAAATTTAATCTAAGCATTATCTGAAATTTACAGTTTATCAATGAATATTGGGGGAAGGACTTAAGAAAAGGAATTAGTACATTACTGGCCGAAATCTTCTGCCTAGGGCAATGCATCCCCCTTGAAATCTTCCCAGAATCTTGAACTTGTACTCGCTTCTTAAATCTTCCTTGCTAAAATGTTTCCAGAATATTAGCAGCTGCACATGCTCTTGCACCCATTCTCGTTCCTAGGAACCAAGATTAATACACTTTTCTAATAGTACCAAAGAGATAGAGGATACAGATCAGTTTGTTGGATGGATACTTTATGCAAACACCAAAGTTTTGTTACAAAGACTTCAACTTCTTGATTTGATCATCTCCAATGTTCAAGCCACACTTGTTGGAGGCCATCATGATATAGATAATTTTCCCGAGGCAGAAGAATGTGTGCTTACCAGATGAAGAAAAAAATGGTTTTCATTAGGAAAATTGATCTTGAAAGAATAATTCTTGTTCATAAGCTGGCTTTACTCTTGATGTTTGGGAAGTGAGGGATCAGTTATTGTCAAGATTCCACAAAGCTGGATGTTTGTGCCATCAGATTTCTCTCATCTTTTTTCCTACTTTTCTTGAAGGCATTGAGCAAAATTGTATGCATGTTTGCCAAGCCTGACCCTCCCAGCATTTGGTATGTGTAGCTCACATGCTCCTTTCCCCTTTTTTCTGGTAGGTTAAGCAACCCTTATTTGATACCTTTAACTTGCAAAAACATCCATCTTTGCTATCTATAATTTGCTATGACATGAAGGCTACATATTTTCAATTCTTCGAGTTGGTTACCAATCGGAAGGTGTATTAAGTGATTGATAGGTAGTAAATTTTGAATGATGACTTAACATAACACCCCATGGAAAGTTTGTCTATGCTACTACATCTTTCGGTTTTTATTTCAACTTGATTCTAGAATTTTGGCTTAACCTCATTCACCAAGCTAATCAGCCTATCAAACTTGATACCTTTCTCCATTCTATAATTTTATAGATGTGTATTGCAAATGGTTTACTTGATACTTAAATTAGATGCAAAAGGTTGTTAAACCAATTGAGGGAATATGGTGATTAGGTACTTAATTGTTTTTTGAAACTTGATTGTATTTTTTTCAGTTGAATTTTAATAGGCTTTTCTAGTTGTATTCAAAGTACAATCATTAGTTATAGGTTGGCTTGAGGAAGACCAAAGTCATTAGAATCGAGCATTAAGGTGAAGAAGGTCCAATAGATCCACACAAGTTACAAGTTCTTTTACTTTTATGTTTCTTTCTTGTGGGAACCCTTTTCCCTCTTTTTTTTTTTTTTAATTAGTATTTTATTTTATTTTTTATTTTTTATTTTTTTGTGTGGGAGGTGGGGTTGGGATGGTGGTGGTTTGTATATTGTGTTCCTCTACATGGATTTAGTAGCTGGAATCTTCTACCTCGGGTAATTCAGCCGCTTCCAACCATTGCTGGAATCTCGAGCTTGCACCTGCCTCTGAAGCCTGCCTTATTAAAACTGCTTCCAGAATATCCACTTCCCTTTGCCTGTGCATGTTCTTTATTTTGGCAACAATGATAAAAAAATAACTCCTCCTGCTGCCTTTGGCATTACTGGCTTGTATATATGTTCGTGATTATTGCATGTCTCCTTTTTTATTTTCTTTTCATATCCAAGCTATCTCTGAACTCATTGGAATTTATGAAAATATTGTCGTAGTATAATGCCTAACACCTACCACATCATTCTAGTCATCCTCTTTTTAGTTTCTTTCTTTGGTGATAAGTAAATTTTAGATCTGTAGTAAAATTTCATCAAGCTAGATTATGGGCTTTCACTATCAATCGAGATTCAACTTACTTCTGAATACTTGTATATAGGCCCTGGGAAGAGTTAGTGTTGCTAAAGATCAAGTCTTATTGCACCTTCTTATTATAGAATTCTTTTCATTTTCAGCTTGATTTGTGAAAGGTAACTTTTAACTGTGCCCCATCGCATTCAGGGAATGCTTTTCTGAGGGGGTCAAATGAGTACTCTATCATCCCTTTGTAGTTGATTTCCATAGCTAAAGTTTTCACTTGCAGTCATCTAAGGAAACTTGGTTGTGGTTTCCTGGTCATTTTGTAATGTGGAATAAAAAATCTATCTAGGCTTTAGCCCAGTGGTTGCTCCCCTCCATTTTGGAGGAGGTTGTGGGTTTGAACCCCAGGATGTGTATCCCAAACGTTTGACTCTAGTAATTTTGATTGATGGTTCTCCTGCCATTATTCTCAAAAGAGAAGGTGAAAAGAATGTGGAGCTATTGGAATGGTGATGTATTGATGAGTTTAAGCAATTAGAATTATGATGTTATTTTGTGTCTGATTGGGCTAACCCCAGTCCTTGGATCTCATGCATATATATATATATATATGTACATCAATGGTGAAGAATCAGGCAATGGAAAAATTGGTGTACAGAAGAAATTGGTAGAAAATGCAGATTCTATCCTGAAAAGTTATGACTAAAAGAGGATATATATGGAAACCCTAAAACAGAACCATATGTATGTATATATGTATGCATGCATGTATGCATATGTTCATATATTGTGTATGTTTTGGGTGCTAGATAATCATGGGAGAATGCAGCTGCATATGTTGATTGGTGGGATATTAAGGTTTGCTTGAGACTTCATTCACAAATTTTAACATGCTAAAATTTAGTTTTAAGATCACAGATACTTCACAAATTAATTTTTAGAAGAGTGCAATGTAGGAGTAAACTTTCTAGTTGTTCTTAGGTTTTTCTGGGCTAAAATGTATCTAACAAAGAGATGGGGCATTGCAGTTGGTAAAAATCTTCTATTTAATCCTTCTTTAAGGAGCATGTAGGTTGAGGAAAGGAAAAGCCATGAATCATATATCTCTGCTTTATGTTCTTGACAGTTTGTTAATTTGTAGAATATTATTGGGTGGTAAATTTTGATTTTTGGTGCCTATCGGATAATAGTATTAGGTCTTGATTGGTTTTTAATTGTATCTCTCACAGTATTTTTAGTTTCGAGATTATATACTTCATATGTAAATTATGAGGATCATCAAAGTCTTAATTTTTCTTTGGTATTATCTTGAGAAAAATTTTCATGTATATCCATTGGCTGCACTACTACATTGACACTGTTGGTAATCACACTCTTTTGGATTGTCCTTTTACCCTAAAATTATGATCTTCTTCTCACTCTTTTGGATTGTCCTTTTACCCTAAAATTATGATCTTCTTCTCAGATGATTCAGGATTTCTTGCATCTCTGGCTTATGTTTGCTTGTATTATGGAGGCATGGTTACTTGCTTGCCTTCCACCTATGTGACAAGTTGTTTGGTTACCGGTTTGCTTGTAATTGTTTGGGCCGATTCGAAGGAGAGCATTCCATGATTTTTTAATTGTAAATGAAACTTGATCATGTTTTCAGAGTTAAAATGATGGATCAGTTAATAGGATTTGACACAGGATGGCTTCATTTAGTTAGGTTTATTTATAGTGGAGTAATTGGAAAAGAAAGTGGCCCAAGTATATTTTGATTCTTATGGTAGGTGATAGAAAAGTTTTTTTCTTGACATGGATGGAACTGCTAGTACAAGTTTTGAATGCTCCGATGGCTATCAGGGTTGACCAAGGTGGAGGGCACTCTTAGCATTTTATTAAGCGTTATGACATTTTTTTTCCTTTCCCAGCTTATGATTGGAATGAAGGTGATATAAGGTCAGTTCTACATGAGTTTAGGTGGCTTTAGTGGCTCCTGGATTAGGCCTCCAAGCCTAAAAAATGGTTAATTGCTGGAAACCAGTAAAACATTGACAAGCTGGTTCAGATAGTATGAGGGCATTGGTTAGAAATTTGTACTACAAGGGGTTTGCAAAGGTAGTGGAATAACAGGAATCTCTCCACAGTCCAAGATTGTATAGTTTCTCCACTGCTCGCGTCTGCTAAAGTCTGGTTAGAAAAGAATGACACCACGAGCCTCCTTAGCATGTCCACAAAAAGTATAATAGAAGGCTCTTTGAGAATAAAGTATTGAGTGCAGTGCATTAGCCCAAATTACTGACTATGCTGAAAATTGGTAAGGTGATAAGTGTGTCTTGCTTGACAGAAATTTACATGCTCAACTTCACTATCATGATGTTTAAAAGGAGATTTGCCTTTTCCTTTCTGGGCAAAACATCCAGAAGACAGCATGGGATGGGTTCTACAGATTGAAGGTAAGTTGGGCAGTTTTGATGATTGGTAAGTAGAATTCCAAGTTCTTCGAAAATCCGAAAATAAATGTTGCATGAGGCTATTTTGATGTGTCTTTCAAAGCATAATTGGCAAAGTGGCAGTTGACGGGACTATTAGATTTATGAGATGAGCTTTCAGAACAACAATGCTTGAATTCTCGCTTTTGTCTAGAGCCAGGTCAATCCTCTACAATGTGTGAAGTAAGCATGTGATGAGCTAGCAGATGGTTTCTCTGAGGGGATAGGAAAATGAACTTTGTACATTGTTAACTTGGTACTCTTTGCATTATACTAGTATATCTGCTTTTGATTCACTATCCAGAAAGAAAAGGTTGATTTTTTTTAGGTGATTGATTTTTAGCCATCATGAATGAACTCAAGTACATTCACTAGGTTGGTTTAATGGAAGAGCAATTACGCATATGAGAATCTTTGATTGTCATTGCTTTTGTTAGAAGAAAAATGTGAATTGGTCTGTGGATAAACTTTGTTATGGTCAACCACAAGACAAATGTCATTCAATTGGTGGGTTTATGCTGGACGCTAAGTGAAGTTTAGGATCGTCAACTTCAAGAAAGGGATTCCAGTTACAACTTTCGGGAGTTTATAATGTCAGTCCAACCTACATGTAATACCTGGTAATCATTAATAAGATATAGCCCCAGAAGAAATTAGAGAACTCCTTATTTGTTATCTATTCTTTTAAATTAGAGCTTGGTAAGAAATTTGCACACTTATTGAAGAGGTTCAAGGATCTGCATCAGACATAATGAAAATTCTGTCTTGGGTGGAAGAACATTCCAACAACAGGCATAAAATCCCTAAATAATTCTAATGCCTCATGTATGTATATTCTTTTGTTAGAAGACACCCTGCCTGGTTATTTTTCTTTATTTCTTTTTTATTTTTGGGAACTTATTCATGGAAGGCATAGGGTTGTGAAGTTGGTCATTCTCAGTAGTTATTCTTATAAGATTTTTTTTTTTTTTGGTTGTTGTTGTTGTTTTGATCATATATGCCTTAAAGTATGCATTTCTGGATGTCAAATTTTGTATGACTTGGTGCATCCTGCTAACCCTCCCTTCTTGTCAACATTCATAACACTTGGTTCATTTTGTCAATTTCATTCTTAAGAAGGTCGATGGTGGGAAAACAGGAAGCCTTCATAATTGTGATAAATCTTATTAGCTACATCACTGCTATTCAGTTTACTGAAGTCTTTTTGTTATTGTTTTCAGGTTACAATATCTCAAAGTTTGTTTCTTCTTCCTTGTGACATTCCTATTTTAAAGGAGATAACCCTTTTTTAAAAAAATTGTTGCTAATGCCCAGTTTTTCATGATTTATGCAAGTTGAGATTTCATCTTTATCAATTCAAGTACTGAAATCTTTATCTGATTGATCAGTTTGGAAATGATAACCATACGCTGAGACGAGCATATCATCAGATAGTTTTTTCTCTCTCTCTCTCTGGGTATGTGCGTGCATATTTTTGTGGATTAGATCAAATAGGTTAGTTTTCAAGAATTGTTCACTGCTGATCGCATTTGCTTTTGCTCTGCCCTCTTGTTACAGGAATGCAGAGACATTGCTGGGTAGAATATTTCTGCTTTTCATTAGACGCTTCTTGAGAGAGGTTGGGCTGGATTGAAAGATATGCCAGACCATGCACCCTCTGAAATAACGACTTTGAACTTGGCCGTCAAAGAAGCTACTCCAGTCTAACTATTTCTTGATGTATTCTGATCCCTCAATTCAATCAATTGCTCATCCATGGCATCTTCATGCCTGTCATCCAGCATGATGTTGGCCTTTGAAAGTGGTTCTACTCTCCGGATGATGATCCAGGTTCCTGATTCAAATTACTCATCCATATCATGTTCATCAATCATGGTGATTCAGTATTCTAGTTGGCGCGTATTTGTTTGTGATATTAGCATGAGACAGAAAAATTATATTTCATTGAAATCAATCGAAAGATTGTAGTGTCTTTTGCTTAAAAATATCAGCGGCGTACAGCAAGCAAGAAAATTGGGAGATGAGTTCAAGGTTAGCATAAATTTGATTAGGAGTCAGCATACAGGTTTAAGATCATTTCTTCAATTTGCTCTCCATTTCTAAGTTCATAGCTTGTGCGGTAGCTTCTTCATCGATGTCATCTACCAAATAAAAGGTCTGTTCAGAAAGACCATCTGATTCTCCAAAAAGAATAAATTGAAACCTCCTAATTGTATCAGCTTGCAGGAATCTTTTTAAGATGGCATTTTTTATATGAAGTGTGAAATGCAGACTAATCTTACGTTTTGACACTGCAGTACTTCCAAATGGTTTTAACCTCGAAGTTCACCAGATGTGTTCTCTTGTCCCATCCAAGGCATGATTTATCTTCTTGTTGGCAGTTTAAAAAAATAAAAAAATGTTATTGCCTGCGAATATACCTGATCTTTAGATGTATACAAGTTTCACTGCTTCCAAGCACTTATGGTGCTTACCATTCATTGTTACCCATAACATGAGGGAGGAGGAAGTCTGAGTCTTATGCACTCATAGTATGCAGGCATGTAGTGTAATCTCATCTCATAATTAAGATTTTGATAACCCAGTCTCATCAAGGACATCTTGGTATCAAGAAGCAAAGGCAAGGGATGGGTGAAAGAAATCTGAAGCTGCCGCTCGGCCTAAATGACCCACACGACGACCTGAGCTGGCTGGCCTTTAGCCACTCGAAACCCATTCAAAACCCTTTTCTGAGATTACCTCTCCAGCTATTAAATATTTGATGCAGTTAACCAATTTAATTTCCTGTTACCACCAAACAAGCATGAATTCGTAATTTAAAGTCTAACCGCTCCAAATCCTAAATTAGAGATTGGAAGCAGTGCTACTTTATTAGATAAGAGTGAAGCCTAGAAAGTGTTTGGTACCAAGTAGGTAGGCTCCTAAGTTAAATAGTAATACAGAAAGAAATGAAAAAAACAAATAAATAAGGGAGAGAGATCATTTCGATGGTAATCAATTTTCTTCCCAGCTCTTTTGTCAAGAGAGACGAAAATCAAGTCCAAACCTCTATCTCTAGCCAGTAAACTAATTCCAACATACCATTTAATAATATTTTTCTCTATATTAATAAAATGATCCAGTGGGCCAAGGTTTTGAAAATAGCTTGATGCATGCGGGGCTTATTACAGCTTGCCCCTGAGAATATAGAATATGCTTTGGCTACGGGTCATGGTCATCAGCCAGCAAGAGAAGTGCGGGAGGAGCAAGGTTCAACATTTGCGACTAATAAAGTTCTCTCTCCTTGTGGAACAGTTTGCGGAGATAGCTGGAAGATGGGTTCAACAGAAAGGAAGGCCTCAGAGGTGGCAGCTCTGCTGGATCTGAAGCCTCACCCAGAAGGGGGTTTCTTCTCGGAGACTTTTAGGGACTCCTCCATCACCCTCTCCAAGTCTCAACTCCCACCCCAGTGTAAGCTAATCCCAAATCTTTGGCTTCAGTATGATGCTATTTTCTGATACTGGGTCTCTCTATTTGGTTCTGCTCTTTGGGAATTCCTCTTTGTTTTACCGGTTGCTGTTTTTTTTTTTTTTTTAAAAAAAATATGTTTAGATTGTGTATATGATCTGAGCTTCTTCAAGTGAATCTTAAAATTTGTTGGATCTCGATTTTGCTGCTAATTTTTATTAGCTTCGATCTTGGGTTTCTTTGCTTGCTGCAAGTTATTCGCTATATTGACAGAACGAAGATTTATATTCAACATTAAAATTTAAACGTAGCTCGGTATCTTTTTTTCTGAACAGGATTTCAGAATTTGTGAGAAAGGCGAAATCATTTGTTAGTGATTTAGATGTTCCCTCATATTTTTATTTTAGTTCCTTGTAATTCTAGTCTGTGTGTGTGTATATACGTGTGTGCGTGTTTGATTCACCTAAGGTCTTAGATATAAGATATTGCAGCTTTGAGATCTGAAACCTAATTCGGGATGATGACTCTGCTTAGAGACATCCAAAGACTTTTCCATGGCAAAACCAGATTCGCCAAATTCTCATTCCTATTATTTGTCCATTACCTTTCTTGCTTGGTAAGTTCGATGTCTCAGAAATTCCCCTAGTTTCTTATTCTAGGTCGTGGATTGGTTGGGTTTCCTGCTTTTCTTGCTGACCCACTACAGTTCCATATTCTGATATTGACTCTGACCATTTTCATCATTTTATCTGGATCTTTCAGCAAAATTAGACTATCTAATAACTTCATAGTTTTAAATGGTGGGTTTCTGTAGATTTTTTTTAATCATTTGATTGTGCCATTATAGAAGGGATGTGACATTGTTGGTCTTATTCAGCTTATCAGAATGTGCAACTGCTATTATTTATGGCTATTTTTTGCTATTTATGTTGATACATAAGTTAATAGATAATTACTTTGTTTCAAACAGCTAATGGATGCTCATTTACAATCTAATAGGTTGAAGGACTGATATATATGTTGAATCTGGGAATGCTAATCCCTAACTCGACCCAACCTGCTTGCAGTCAAACTTGCTTCTTTATTTTGTGATTCATTTTTTTTTTTTTCTTTTTTAATGCCCACTTGCAGCTAGAATAACATGTTTGTCTATACTATTCCGCTACTCTCATATTTTTTGGTTCCAAACCTCCTTCTCTGGCTTTCTTTGGTTCCTTCTGTAGTAAAATCTGCATGCTATATTAACAAATCTATTAGTTGATGAAAAATGAAGAACACTTCAGCTTCCCCATAACATTGGTTTAAGGTTGCCTCCATGAACATTCCAGTACCTCTTCCAAGCCTGCAATTGCTGTGCTTAATATAAAAATTAGCAAAGGAACAAGAGTAAATACCACTGGCTTTTGAAACTTCCAGTGCCTCTGGTGAAGCCATTTTTGCCGGACAGCTTCAGTACAGCAAACCCCTTTGGCCTGTCAACTTTCAAGCTGCTTTTGACAATCAACGTTGTCTCTTGCTTGCAAAATGTTATGCTTTCCATTCTTCATATCAAATATACATTGCAAAATGGTACCCCATGCATGTCTTGCAATGATGTTTTCTTGTTGCTCATGAAATGACAAATTGACATCCAATTACTGCATAACCAATTTTGAATTTACTAGTCATTCTTATCAAGGTCTTCCACACCTTACCACCCCTCCCCCTTTCAAAGCTCATTCAATGACCTGTGTTGTAGTTCTGTCTTCCCAAGTTTATTATTCTATCATCTTAGTTGCATCTCAGACCATTCCCTCACTTTTACACTCTTTCAAGTTATTATAATTATAGGCTGGCAAATTACTTAGTCCTTCCTCTTCATCTAGCGAAACCAAGTCTCCTGCTTCTGATCATGTATGATTGAAACTTTCAGGGTTGTTTCCTTCACGTTCTAGTGATGGATTATTTTTACTGTTATGTGCACACTTGGATAATAACTTATCCTCACTTCATATGGATCTACTTGAAACAAGGGATGCAAATGGCCCAACCTTTGGTCAAAATTTTACATTGTTCAGACTGTGTCGTTGAGAAGGCCCTGTCAAAAGAAATGGATAACCCTGGCAAAGGCCGAGTCCGCATGCATCCCTGCATGATGTTTGACTGATGTCACATTTGTCACATCATTAAGAAATCTATTCCCATGGTCAAATTCTTTTCTAGGGTGCTTTTAAGGGAGTCATAAAATTGGTGGTAACTAAATGTCAATGCATGAAGGAATGAAGGGAAAAAAAAAATTTTGTCAGTGGATGTTAATACAAGAAGATGACGTTAGCACACATGCGTATTCATGAAGACTCTTTACCAGAAAAATATGCACTCAACCATATGCAGAATTGTAACTGGCCTGTAACAGAACAATTCATATATCTGATTCAGTGAAATTCTTAAAGATACATGACTCCAAAAATATCTCCCTTTTTATGAATCTCATTATGGCCCATGAAAACTATCCTAGATTGTCTCTCTTATATCCTACATGAGTATATTTTTGTTTTTATTATAAATACCTGAGCATTTTCAGTTGATTGGATAAAATTATTGGTATCAATAAAAAATACTGAAATGTGAGATATCTCAAATTATTCCAAGTCAAATGGTCACCAATAAAACACAGGAGTTAAGTTGGTCGGTTGTAAAGTGTTAGAAGCTCAAACCTGAACTTAACAGAGCAAAAGTAATGTGACTATGCTTTGGCAAGCAATAGTTTTTCACTGGTGGGTATGAAATAGTACATTTTGTACGTTCATGTAAGATAGTTCCTTACATTGCCATATAGTTAAACTGATGACTCTTTGAGATCGGATGTTAACAATACATTTTATAGCATATCAATCGCAGGAAAATTCAGCAAAAGTTTCTGACAAAATAATTGCCTATTACTGTTTCTAGCTGAATTTGATGCTGTCTTACTGCTTAAAGGTGAAAAGGTGAAAGCAGGTTGCACCCAAGTAGCCAAATCATTTTGGGATCATTGCCTTCTTCTTTCCTTTTTAAGAAATTTTTTCCTTTAGGTTGGATCCAGTCTTAATCGAACTTCATTAAAATCTTGATTTAACATTAGGAATTGAAAAGACTGGCAACAACCGCAGATGTAACTTCTATGAGGAAAAAATGGTGTAGGACAGTAAGTCCTCAGTTGTTGGGCAAAAGCTTTTTTTTTTCTTTAATGATTATGTTTATCTTTTATGATTTTGGAGTATATTAGCTTCTAATGGAAGTTTTTTCAGACAAGGTTGATCGTCCAGTGAGCACAGCTATCTACTTCATGCTGCCAGCAGGAAGTGCATCACACCTCCATCGCATACCTTGTGCTGAAACTTGGCACTTTTACATGGGAGAGCCTCTCACGGTTTGGAAACCGACTTCTATCCGCTTACATGATTGCATGATCACAACTTAAGCTGAGCATTTTGATCTTTTATCTTGTCCCTGTGCCTTACTGATCTCAATATTAACCAGGTATTTGAGTTACATCATGATGGCCACATCGAGTTCACTATTCTTGGCCCAGATCTAGATGCTGGTCACCGACTGCAGTACACCGTGCAACCGAATGTGTGGTTTGGGTCATTTCCAACCTTGGATGTTGTGTCCTATGCATCTGATGGTAGTATTCTTGTCAAAGCTCCGAAAAGGGACCCTGAGCTGCATTATTCTTTGGTTGGCTGCACCTGTGCCCCTGCCTTCCAGTTTGAGGATTTCGAGTTAGCCACACATTCTGAGCTGAAGGTCCTTGCTCCCAATGCTGAACCATTCCTCGACTACCTCATCCTTCCCAGCTGAAGAGAACCTTTACTTTGAGCGGATCCGTGAGCTTACTTTTATCCGTCAGATACAATAATCTATTTATTCCAAAAGATGAAATGGCTTTTGTCCGGTACAGTAGAACTAATAGAACTGGGTATTAACTGGCCACCGTGGCTTGACGCTTTCTCACAAACTATATTCTTCAGCAAATCGAAGAGTCTTGATCAAGAATTTTCAGCAAATAAAATCTGGATTTAAGTGGTTTAGAGCAGTTTTCTGCTGTTTTTTACCCCTTTGATTTATGCATCATCAATTCATAGTTAAGCTAGTCTGATTTTAGAATTGTTGGTGCAGAATCTGGTTAACGTCGGATCGACTTAGAATTGAGAAAAAAGAGATCACCGTCGGTGACTTACAAAATAAAGTTTCATCCGAAGTTCGTGGTGGTAGCTCCAGTAGGATCCTCTGACGATCAAATTAGTTCTTCTGACCAACAGAAATAGAATGCTTAAAAAAAGGTTCTGTAGAATTTTGGGAAGGAAAAGAAAATTTAAAAAAAATGTATTTGGAGGATTTTTTTTTATAGACGAAGCCTATAATAGACTGATAGTGATGGTCGTAACCACTCGATAGTGGGACGCTCGGGGTCATGTGGAGTTTGTTATGGAGAGAGGTGTCTGTTGTCATGATGTGATCGTTCATTGAGATTTAATAGTTGAAGTTTGGAAGAAGCAGGTGTTGGTTGGTGAAGAGCTTTGACATACATCAATTTTAGAGGAGTTCGAACTCCTAAATGGAATATAGCTAGAGGAGATCATCTTGAAGGAATGCTAGCTGAAATTTGAAAGTAATTTGCTGAAGAGATTCGACTGAAGGAGAAGTCCAGAAAGAGTTGGACTCCTGGAGGAATCCGATTGAAGAAAAAATTCGGAAGGAGTTCGACTCTTGGAGGAGCTTGACTGAAGAAGAAATTCGGAAGAAGTTTGGCTTCTGAAGGAATTCGATTGAAGAAAAAATCTGGAAGGAGTTCGGCTCTTGGAGGAGCTTGACTGAAGGAGAAATTCGGAAGGAGTTTGGCTCCTAGAGGAGTCCGTTTGAAGAAGAAATTTGGAAGGAGTTTGGCTCCTGGAGGAGCTTGACTGAAGGAGAAATTCGGAAGGAGTTTTGCTCCTGGAGAAATTCGACTGAAGAAAAAATTCGGAGAGAGTTCGGCTATTAGAAGGATTCGATTGAAGAAGAAATTCGGAAGGAGTTCGGCTTTCGAAGGAGCTTAACTGAAGGAGAAATTTGAAGGGAGTTCGGCTCCTAGAGGAGCTTGATTGAAGAAGAAATTCGAAAGGAGTTTGGCTCCTAGAGGGGCTCGACTGATGAAGAAGTCTAGGAGGAGTTCAGTTGGGTTCGGTCGTCGGAGGAGTTCGGTTGGGTTCGACCGTCGGAGGAGTTCGACCGCTGGAGAGAGAATTTTCGATTGAAGCTCTTCCATGATTATCAGTTGTATTAGGCTAAGTATCAGACTGAACTTCGGTGGGAGCGGGGTTTATGCCCAACAACAATCCCTCCACTCTCGAGTTCGAAATTCGAAGGGAGTACAAAAAGGTGACTATCGAGTTCTTTTCCGGGCTTCGCATCCATTGAGGTTAAAGTTCGGAGGGAGATTTTATCTCCTACCGAACTTGAAGGAGATCTTATCTCATGTTGACGTTGACGTTGAAGCTCGGGAGAGATCTTATCTTCAGTCGAGGCTGACGTTGAAGTTGAAGCTCGGGGGAGATCTTATCTCCAATCGAAGGTGACGTTGAAGTCGAAGCTCGGGGGAGATCTTATCTTCAGTCGAGGCTGACGTTGAAATTGAAGGTCGGGGGAGATATCTGATCTTGGTTTTCATGCTTGTTGCTTATTGCGGACGTCGAGCTCATTGTAGACATCGAACTTGTAGTGGACGCCGAACTAAGATCTCTCTTACAAACCAGGATAAGATTCTGCCATTCGCATTTGACGTAATCAGGTTGTCGTGGGAAAGCACGTGTAAGAATTCTCCACCGAGCTTCTTTCTTCTCCATGTCTTTGGTCTACGGGATTCCGACCTTTGCTCATGCTAGGATGAGGTTCTCCTCCTATTTCTAACAGGTTGTAGGGGCGTATTTAGGATTGTTGTCGGGGCTTCTCTTCTCACCTTGTCTAAAATGAACGAAGCCTTCAACTTTACTTCCGTTAGGACGAGGTTCTCCTCCTATTCCTAACGAGTCATGGGGGCACATTAGGGCCGTTGTCAGGGCCTCTTCTTCCATCTTGTCTAAAATGAACGAGGTCTTCGACTTTACTCACGTTAGGACAAGGTTCTCCTCCTGTTCCTAATGGGTTGTGAGGATACACAAGGGCTATTGTCAGGGCCTCTCCCTCCATCTCGTCTAAAATAAACGAGGTCTTCGATTTTGCTTATGTTAGAACGAGGTTCTCCTCTCATTCCTAATGGGCTGTAGGGGCACATAAGGGTCGTTGTCAGGGCCTCTTCCCTCATCTTGTCTAAAATGAACGAGGCCTTCGATTTTGCTCGTGTTAGAATGAGGTTCTCCTCCTGTTTCTAATGGGTTATAGGGGCGCATAACGGCCATTGTCAGGGCCTCTCCCATCATCTCGTCTAAAATGAACGAGGCCATCAACTTTGCTCATATTAGGATGAGGTTCTCCTTCTATTCCTAACATGGTCACTATCGATTGTTTTTTCCCTGTCATCGCATAGTTTTTGTACCAAGAAAAAATAATATTGAAATGAAGGAGTTTTATTAAAGAAAAATTACTGGTAGTATATCCTCAAATTTTCTGAGCTCTAAGGTCGTGGGAGCGTTGTTCCTTCGAGCTCCTTCAGATGATAAGTTTTAGGCCGGACGACCTCCACTTCATATGGGCCTTCCTAATTTGGGGCAAGCTTCCCCTGACTTTGAGGCTGAGAGATGGCGGCTCGTCGAAGCACTAAGTCCCCTACTCTGAATGTTTTTCTTCTGACTTTAGAGTTATAGTATCGGACTATCCTTCGTCTGTAGGCCGTCATCCGAACTTGGGCTTTCTCACTTTTTTCTTTCAGCAGATCGAGGTTGACTCTGAGGTCCTATGGGTTATGCTGCTCATTGAAGGCTATGATCCGTACTGATGGGAGTTTAAGCTTGATTGGTATGACTGCCTCCATTCCAAAGGCCAAGGCGAATGGTGTTTCCCAATCGGTAGCCTTTGAGTAGTTCGGTACGTCCAAAAGATGTAGTAGAGTTCGTCCATCCTGGCCCTCCTTGCTCTATCGAGTTTTATCTTGATACCTTGCAGCAGGGTTCGGTTGGTCACTTCAGCTTTTTCATTTGTCTGTGGGTGAGTTACCGATGTGAAGTGATGGAAGATGTTTAAATCTTTGCAGAACTCGGCGAACCTCGTCCTAGCAAACTATCGCCTGTTATCTGTTATGAGAGTTTAGGACAGACCAAACCGGCATACGATTGACTTCTAGATGAAGTTCTGTACCTTGATCTCAATAATTTTTGCTAGTGGTTCGGCTTCGACCCATTTGGTGAAGTAGTCGATCGCGACCAGGAGGAACTTTCATTGCCCGGATGCCGTCGGAAAAGGGCCAAGTATTCTCAATTGCGTAAATGGCCAAGGTACGCTTAGTGGAGTAAGTTTGGAGGTCTACTGTCTTTGTATATTTGCATTCTTCTGATAGCGGTCACATTTCTTGACATACTCCATAGAATCGTGGTATAAGATCGATCAATAGTACCCTTGTCGAAGTAATTTTTGTGACAGGGACCTGGCTTCTACATGACTTCCATAAATTTTCTTGTGCACTTCCTATAATGCGAAGTCGGCCTGTGAAGGTTGGAGACATCTCAGCAGCGGCATTGAATATGATCTCTTATATAACTTGCCCTTATACAAAATGTACTGGGAGGCTTGATTCCTAAGTTTTCGAGCTTCTTTCGAATCAAGAGGAAGAACTTTCTCTTTGAGATAGGCAACTAACGGATCAATCCAGCTCGGCTCGAGCTTCGTCTATATAATGAACTATGATTCCTCCGAGCTTGGGCATTTTAGAGTTTCGAAAAATACTTCTTTGGACAGTTCGGCTGGGGCTGAAGTGGCTAATTTAGAGAGAAAGTCGGCTCTTGTATTTTCTATCCTCGAAATCTATCGAATGCCAAAACAGCCGAAGGCAGAAGTCAAATCCTTTACTTTCTCAAGGTATTTCATCATACTTTCCTTCCGCGCTTCATAGTTGCCACTAACTTGGCCGACCACTAATTGAAAATCACTGTAGACTTGAAACCAATCTACTTTTAACTCTTGCTATTTTTAACCCGACGATCAGCGCTTCATATTCGGCCTCATTATTAGTTGCAGAAAATTCAAAGCATAGTACGTACTTGGCGATGACTCCCTCGGGGCTGACAAGACTAACCCCACACCTGCTCTAGCGGAGTTGGACGAACCATCCACGTACAGGATCCAAAAATCTTCGAAAAGGTCAGCACTCTCTTCGAGAAGGTTCGATTGCGATAACAGAGCGTCGATCTCATTCTGTTCAAGCTCGGCATCATCTGGAATGGTACATTCTACTACAAAATTCATCAATATTTGGACTTTGATCGATGACTGGGGTCAATAATTGATGTCGAACTCCATGAGCTCAGTCACCCATTTTGCGATTCTTTCGAAAGCATCCATTCGATGAAGGACTGCTTTTATTGGTTGATCCATGAGGACCATTATAGTGTGCCCCTGAAAGTAAGGTCGGAGTCTCCTGGCAGCGATTAGAAGAGAGTAGGTCAATTTCTTTAGCTTAGAGTACCTGATCTCTGTATTCCTCAGGATCCGGCTTATGTAGTAGATCGATCGTTGTATCTTTGCTTCCTCTTTGACCAGGACTGCTGTCAAGGCCGTCGGAGAGACTGCTAGGTACAAGAACAACTCTTCTCCAGGTTTGGGCTTTTCCAGCAGTGGGGGTGAGTCGAGGTAGTTTTTTGAGCTCCTCAAACGTCCGTTGGCACTCTATCGTTCAGTAGAAGTTCTTTGGTTGCTTGAGAACTTGGAAGAAGAACATGCATCGCTTGGCCGATCTTGAGACGAAGCAATTTAGGGACGTCACTTTTTCAGTCAGGCGTTAAACTTTTTTGATTATTCTTGGAGCAGTCATCTCTTGAATAGCTTGGATTTTCTCTGGATTTGCTTCAATCCCGCACCTTGACACCATAAACTTCAAAAACTTTTCTGAGGTCACACCAAAGGCATACTTGGTCGGATTTAGCTTCATCTTATGCTTCTTGAGTGCATTGAAGGTCTCTTCAAGATCAGCGAGGTGGTTTATAGAAGCTCAGCTTTTGACGAGCATGTCATCCACATACACCTTCATGTTGTGGTTGATCTATTTCTTAAAGATCTTGTTGATCAGATGCTGGTACGTTGTCCTTGCATTCTTGAGCCTAAAGGGGATAACCCTGTAACAGTAAGGACCACAGTCAGTAATAAAAGCACTTTTCTCTTCATCCTCCGGTGCCATCCATATCTGATTATAGTTGGAGAAAGCGTCCATGAAGGTGAGGAGCTCATGGCCCGAGGTTGCGTCTACCAATTGATCAATCCTGGGAAGAGGGTAGCTGTCCTTTGGGCAGACTTTGTTCAGCCTTAACTTCACGGATGAATTCGATTTTGAAGAGCTTGCCTACTTCTTTTGTGATTGCTTTCTGCCTCTTCGGAGCGCGGTTGTGCATCTTCTTTTTTACCGACTGATACTTAGGATTAACGGCCAAATGATGTTCCATGACCTCGGCGTCAATTTCTGGCATATCCTCTAGGGCCCAGGTGAAGACGTCCGTGTTCTTCCTGAGGAAGGTGACAAGTTACTTTCAAATCTCATCCTCCAAGTTGGAGCTGATCTATACAGTGTGCTCCGTATTTCCATCATTTAAGGGCATAAATATGAGGTCCTCCATAGGCTCGTTCCACTCCTCGATGAGGTCGTCACAGGTATCCAGCCCCTCGATAGGACAAAGGTCGGGTTGGATGTTTTTCTGCAGGGCAATGAAGTAACAGCATCTCGCCAATGCCCGGTCTCTCCTGATCTCTTCAATTCTGCAGCTCGTTGGGAACTTCACCTTTAGATAATAAGTTGACACCACTGCTCGGAGCGCGTTCAACTCAGGTCGGTCGAGAATAACATTATAGGTAGATGGAGCCTTTACGACTAGAAAATCGATCTGTGTCTTAACCAGCTTCGGACGCTGCTCTACAATCACAGTCAAAGTTATTATGCTCTCAACTGGCACGACATCGTCAGTGAAGCCTACCAACAGAAAGTTCACATGTCCTAAGTGGTTATTGAGTAAGGACTTTTGAGAAAGCATCATAAAACAATACATCGATCGAGCTTTCATTATCTACCAAAATACAGCGTACATCATAGTCGGCAGTGTTTAAAGAGATTACAACCGTGTTATTGTGCGGGAACTGGACTCCTCGAGCATCCTCATCGGTGAAAGCGATGAACTCTTCAGTTCTTCGCCTCTTCACTGGTTCCTCAGATCTGCTGGCCTCTTCACGTCGAAGTCCCCCAGAGATAGTATTGATGATGCTGAGAGGCGGTCGATCTTCTTGTTGTTCCTCCCTCCTTGGTGGTTCAGACTGCGGCAGTGCCCTTGGCCGATCTTTCTGCCCTTTAGTCCGACGCCACAGGAATCGATCGAGTCTACCTCATCTGATGAGCTCTTCAATCTCATCTTGGAGCTGAATACACTCTTCAGTATCGTGATCATGGTCACGATGATAAAGGAAGAACTTGTTAGGATTGCGCTTGCCGGGGTGAGTACGCATCCTTTTCGATTTCGATAGTTGTTCCTTGATTTTCATTAGTACTTGAGCTTTCGAAGCATTGAGAGGGGCGTAGTTGTAAAATCTTCGAAGGAGAGAATCCCGCCGCATCCTTTTGTCGGGGCTTCTTTGCCTCCGAGCTCAGGGAGGAGTTTGGGCTCGCTTACACTCAGAAGGAGTTCGGGAGCGTGGCTGAGCGTCACTCAGCTTTTCTTCCTCAGCGGGCCCATCCGGTTCGCTGATTCGCCGCTCTCTAACGGCTTCATTATTCTTAGCCTTGAAGGCCTCTTCATCTCAGGCATAACCTTCAGCCCGAGCCAGCATATCGATAAAATTTTTGGAGTACTTCTTTTCTAGGGAGAACAACAAATCATTCTTCTGAAGGTCGTCCTTGAGTGCGGCCATTGCAACCGACTGATCTAAGTTTCAGACCTCCAATGCAGTAGCATTAAATCAGGTGATATAAGTTTGGATGGATTTCTCCTCCTTCTACTTGATATTCATCAAGGAATCTAAACTTCGATGGGGAGTCAGCTGTTAATGAAATGAGCCGCAAATTGATGGCTCATCTGATCAAAGAAAAAGATGGTACCCGGCTTAAGGACTAAGTACCAATTTCTGACGACTTTCTTGAGAGTGGATGAAAAAGTTCGACACAAAATGGTGTCTGGCACACCGTGGAGTAGCATTATCATTCAGAAGACCTCCAGATGGTCAATCGAATCGATGGTCCCATCGTAACTCTCAAACTGAGGGAGCTCGAAGTTTGACGGGGTCGGTTCCTGCATAATCTTCTAAGAAAAAGGAGGATCAACGCAAATATTGTTACCATGGGTGGAGGGAGCGTGACAGAGTTCTTCGATTTATCGGCTCATTTCCTAAAGCTTTTGATTAAGAAGATCTTTACGGTCGTTGATCTTTAGGGTTTTTTGATCGAGTGGGTGTGAAGCCTCTCCTTGAGTCGAGTCATGGTTCGAGCAAGGAACCTCCATCATCTGCTTTCCCTTTTCGGAGATCAGAGGTCGGATAACCCAAGTCGGCCATCCCCATATCGGATCACGGGGCTCCAGAGAAGCCTGCTCCGGTCGAATCGATGCCGAGGTCTATTGATATATGGCCTGCACCGCCTCCATAAAATCATAAATCTACTGGATCAGTAGGTTGAACTACTCCATATGCACCATGGCTGTAGGCGGAACCTGAGTTGTCGGGGCTGAAGCGGGAGCGGATAGGTCTGGACGGGATTTGGCTGCAGAGGCCGTTGATCGCTGGGTCGAAGCTTTCCTGAGAGGCATTTTTTTTCAGAGAAGAACTCTAGAGAAGAAGAAGAGAGATCGCTATCGAGCACTCCTTTTAGAATAAGAAAACCTCGAGAACAGAGGGTCCTTTCTCTAGCGCCAATCCTATTGGTGTAGAATCTGGTTGATGTCGGATCGAGCTGGAGCTGAGGAAGAAGAGGTCGCTGTCGGTGACCTACAAAATAAAGTTTCGTTCGAAGTCGGTGGTGGTGGCTCAGGTAGGACCCTCCGATGATCAAGTCAGCTCTTCTGACTAACAGAAATGGAGTGCTCAGGAAAGAGTTCTGCAGAGTTTTGAAAAAAAGAAGAGAGTTTAGAGAAAACGTATCTGGAGGATCTCTTTTTATAAATGGAGTCTATAGCAGACTGATAGTGATGGTTGTAATCGTCCGGTAGTGGGCCGCTCGGGGTCACATGGAGTTTGTTACGGAGAAAGGTATCCGTTGCCATAATATAGCCGTTTGTTGAGATTTAACAGTTAAAGTTTGGAGGAAGCAGGCATTGGTTGATGAAGAGCTTTGACATACATTAATTTCAGAGGAGTTCGGACTCCTAAAGGAAATACGGTTAGAGGAGATCATCCGGAAGGAATGCTAGCTGAAATATGAAAGTAATCTACTGGAGGAATTCGACTGAAGGAGAAGTCCGGAAGGAGTTCGGCTCCTAGAGGAATCCGACTGAAGAAGAAATTTAGGAGTTCGGCTCCTGGAGGAGCTTGACTGAAGAAGAAATTCGGAAGGAGTTCAGCTCATGGAGGAATTTGACTGAAGAAAAAATCTGAAAGAAGTTCGGCTCCTGAAGGAGTCCACTTGAAGGAGAAATTCGAAAGGAGTTCGGCTCCTAGAAGAGCTTGACTGAAGGAAAAATTTTGAAGAAATTCGGCTTCTGAAGGAATTCGACTGAAGAAAAAATCTGGAGGGAGTTCGGCTATTAGAGGGGTCCGACTGAAGAAGAAATTCAGAAGAAGTTCGACTCCTGGAGGAGCTTGACTGAAGGAGAAATTCGGAAGGAGTTCGGCTCCTGGAGGAGTCCAACTGATGAAAAAATTCGAAAGGAGTTTGACTCCTGAAGGAGCTTGACTGAAGGAGAAATTCAGAAGGAGTTCGGCAGATGAAGAAATCCAACTGAAGAAGAAATTCAGAAGAAATTCGGCTCCTGGAGGAGCTTGACTGAAGGAGAAATTCGGAAGAAGTTCGGCTCCTAGAGGGGTCCGACTGATGAAGAAGTCTGGAAGGAGTTCGACTGAAGTCCGAAAGAAGTTAGGCTGGGGTTCGATCGTTGGAGGAGTTTAGTTGGGTTCGACCGTTGGAGGAGTTCGGCTATCGAAGGTGTTCGACCACTGGAGAGAGAACTTTCGATTGAAGCTCTTTCGTGATTACCAGTTGCATTACGCTAAGCATCAGATTGAACTTCGATGGGAATGAAGTTTATCCCCAATAAGAATCCTGCAGCAATCTCTTTCTGTTCTCATTGATCCATGGGTTGCAGACGAGAAGCAAGTTAACCTAGAATCCATATAACTTTATATATACAAATTATTTTTTAAATTTTTATATTGTTCTCCCTTTGAGTCTCTTCTAAAGGTTGCCTTCATCAATTGTCTTGTAAGATCCTTCAGGTAAACTAACGTTCTGCAGTTTACCATCCCCGTCAACGAAGGTGTACATGAAAAAAGTTAAGGAGAGAGAGGGAACGACGGTGGTGCCACGCAAACAGCTAATTGATTGTGCATTACATGCTGCAGAAGCCATGTTCTTCCTACGCAACCATGTGGGGCCATGAAATAAGGAATGCTGAGGGTCAGCATGTCACACAAAATCAAATGGCCTGGAGAGCATTCCTTCTTTTCTTAAAATGTTGAGAATTCTACTTTGTTTAAATATGTTTACGCATCATAAGATTCTTGAGAACAATTAGATTTAGCTTTGTTGGGTGAATTGGCTCTGCTACCCTCGATTCGGTGTCCGTATTGTGACTATTAGTCGGAACCACTTGTTGATGATCGAAGCCACTAACTAAACGGCAACAACAGTAGATTGGCAAATGATGATGAACAACAATAAGTCGGGTGAACGACTTTCAACAAACTAAACCAATTGCCAATTAGTTTTGGTACTCGATTCATAATTGAGAAACTATACGGGCGATCGACTATCGATCTACCTATCGATTGACAGTCGGCTCTCTTCGATCGACCGTCGATCGGCCCATCAATTAATAGTTGGCTCTCTTCAACCAATTTTCGATCGTCAATCACTCGGCCGATGAATAATCGATAATTCCCGATTAACTCTCCAAATGGAATGACTCCAACAATAGATGCTCATTGACCAATCGAAATATCAGAACCATTGATGGTCAGTCGAATGCCGACATATGATCAGTACAATCGATATATAATTATCATGACCTATACTTACACTGCGGAATATAAATAACGGTCTCTCCATGATCACATAATAAGCATTAACTACTCTCATAATATCGGAATAAATGAAACCCCATGACTTCCGACTGTTACAAGTGGTTACCAATACATTCATCTATAAAAAGGAGGTAAACCAAATATGTTGGTGAGGAACTTCTGGGCTAAAACTCTGCCAAGTTCATTCTCAATATCTTGTTCACCAATCCTCCTCTAACTTAAGCATCGGAAGATCCCCATCGAAGACAACTCTGATCAGTGAGGACTTCCTTTTTCAGGTGATCTTCTCTGGCAACAGGTGCATCGAAGGATTGGCCGCAATAGATTAGTGTGTCAGGAAGGGGGAGAGAAAGGAAACGATGCCAGAAACATGAGCCCAACACTCCATCGATTTTGCCAGGCAGTCTTTCCGTCGGGAAGATCTCCCTCCATCTCAGATGGCAAAGCCTAGCTTTTCGCATCTAGTTATTACAACGGACGCTCAAACTCAACAACGTGCTGCATTGATGCAATAAATAAAAGTTTTGACGGAGGCAGTGCATAGCCTCTAACAACAACAGCAACCAGTGGTGAAGGAACCACTGGCACATGCAGTGCTATCTTGGCACAGTCGTCGTTCTCCATGGTGATCCTTGTCCCTTTCACTAGAGCGGTGATCAGCTCGACATTCTCATCGTGTTGAAGCATCCCCATCTCGATACTCACATCGTGCCTCCCATCATTCGTGACGGTCTATCTCTCCTTTTCTTTGATGTAGTATTCATAAGGAAAAGAGGCCGCATCTACCATCGACTTCTTCATCCTCGACTTCTTTAGGAGATTCTACCCTTGGATTCTCGCAGCAGCGGCTTGATAACTACGAACACAAGTTCAAAGAGATCGATCACAAACTTGCCCGATTGTAAGTAAATAATCAGGAGAATCTCAATGACCTCGGCATTCATATAGCCCTCCCATTTACTCGATGAATTATGAATGAACAAATCTCATCTTGATTCAAGATGCCACAGATGGAGCCATATGATGGCTCCACAGATCTGATCGATCATCTGTAGAGTTACAAAGCTCTGATGATGATTCAGAGGGCTTCCGGTGCCCTCCTTTGCAAAGACTTCTCGACAATTATTCGAAAAGCTAGCTGCTCGAGCTTGGTATTTTGAGCTCTAGTCGGAAACCATGTTCTCTTTCGAGCAGCTGGAAAGTTCATTCATGGCTTATTTCAGCACTAGCCGAAAGATGCCGCAAATATCTGACAGTCTCTTTTTTATCAAGTAGAATGAAGGAGAGACACTACGAAGCTTTTGTGGTGCATTTTAATGCCGCCACACTTGAGGTCAAAGATCCCAATGAAGATTTGGCCATTTTAGCTATGAAGAGAGGTCTGAGGATACTACTATAGAATAAGACTATGGCAGCGGTTGGTAACCGCTGTCGTAGCCTAAAAAATCGCTGCCATAGACTATGGCAGTGATTAGCTAACTGCTAACCGCTGTCACTACGATCATCACCGTAGGTTTATGACAGTAGTTATTCGAACCATTGCCATAGAAAGCTTATGATAACGATTTCTAAACCGCTGCCATAGATTGATCTATAATAGCGATTTTATAACCGCTGCCATAGATAGTCTATAGCAGCGGTTCTGTAATCGTTGTCATAGAGTCTACAGTAGCGGTTATAAAATCATTGCTATAGGTCAATCTATGGTATTAGTTTGAGAACCACTACCATAGGTTATAGCAGTGGTTACAAAACTACTGCCATAGATCTAATGCAGTGGTTGGCATGAAATCTATGGCAGCGGTTGGTACATCGACGGCAACGATTTTGCAACCACTGTCGTAGCTTTTGAATAATAAAAAATATAATTTCTCTAATTTTTATATTTTTTACCTAATAAATATAGTTTAATAATATAAAAAAATATTATAAATATAAGAATATTTATGAAATCCTTAAATTTTATTGTTGAATAAAATTTATTATAATATTTTTTAAAAAATACATAAAAAATTTTCTAAATCTATATCGTCATCATCACTGAAAGATGGAGCACGAGCTAGAGGAGCCGAAGCTGGAGGGGCTGAAGCTGGAGCTGGAACATCGGTCAACATGTCCTCAAGGCTCATGAAGTTAGCTCCAAAATACGTGCTAAGCCTCATCATCATGGCATTCAGGATGCCCTCTAAATGAGATATGCACTCTTTAGCATGAGCAGCCCACGTTGTAGCCTGATCTGCCAGCACCGTAGCCTGATCTGCCTGCGCCGTAGCCTAAGCTGCCTGCACCAATGCCTCCTCAAGCTGCTCTCGACTGACGACATTAGAAGCATGTGAAGAGATGCTCGTCTTAGACCAGTAGCTCATCGACGTATGTTCGGGTTTGCATCGGATCCTCCGAGAGTGCTCAGGCACTAAGATCTAAGATGGATGGTCATGGGGGCTAAAGGTATCTGGGCTCTTACTCGTGAGCGCATCTAACTGCTCTTGTAATTATAAATTCAAATAAAATATTATAAAAAAATGCTATAATACTAATCATACTAATATATTTATTTCTTACAAAAATTTTTTCTATCATGGCGTTCATCGACCTGCCCTTCTTATCTATACAATTGGATCGAAAGATCTTACTACGGCTAGACATCATTCCATCTCTCATCAGTTATAACAATAGATTAGTTTATTAAAAATATAAAAAAATATTAATTTAATTTATCAAGTAAGATTTAGTATTCATTATCTCATTAGCTCTCTATGTATACAACTGGTCATAGACTCATGGTCGACAGTATGCGTATACTCCTAGGCTGCTCGATTCTTCTGATTCTGATGGAAGATAGTCTAACAAGTATTCAAATAAATAATAAATATTTAAATATAATTTTAAGTATATTAAAAAATTTGAAAGTTAGAAATTAAATCTTGAACTTCTTGCTCCTCCAATATCTAACCATCCCCTCCCACTGACTTGGGGGATGGTCTTGTATCGAAGGAACAAGCTCTTCCAGAGTGTCTCATCGGTGCTCGAGCCATTCTTTATGGAGCTTGACCTTGTGCCCTAATACAACTCTCCAATCTTCTTCAATCGGGCATCTCAAGCTCTCTTGTGATCTAGAAAGTCATACCTCTTCTATACAAAGTTATCAAAAGTTAGTTACAAAATTATTCTAATCAAACATAGTATAAACATATAAAATATATAAATAAAATTAAGATATACTTATCCATATCTCCTCCCATATTCGGTCTTTGATAGCAACATCCATTAATTGCTAGTCTGTGGGCACTACCAAAATAATGTCGGACTATCTCACAAGCACTCCAAAAAAAATGCATCTCCCGTGCGTTCTTCCCTACTAGCCTCTCCTCCGCATCATAGTGCACCATCACCTGATGCTAGCGGTTTCATATATGCGGCATGCATGTGGGACTGCAAAATATCCTACTGGATGATGCACCTATAATGAAAATACGTTATGCAAATATATAAATATATAAATACTATATAAAAAAATAAATAAATAATATAATAAAAACATCCACTCACTGGCCATGGGATCGTGTGACGTGGATGCTAGTGGAGACGCATCGGTGGGTGGGGCATGTGTTGGAGATGTGGCTAACGGTAGAGGCTCAGATGCTGGTGGAGTAGATATCGACGGAGGAGTAGATGTCGGTGGTCGCTGGATAGTTGATGCGGATGTAGATGGAGTATGCTTCGACTATGATTTAAATGTAGAGTGCCATATAACCCATTGATGGATGGGGGTGAAAGCTAGATGGCATTTCGGTGCTATCATGACCTACAACATTAATGAACATTAATCAATATAACATGTTGAATAATAATATTAGTAGAGCATCAATAAATAGACCTAATATTTATATCAGAATATTGAAGTAATCGTCTATTGGTATTTATAATATGGATATCACCATCGCTTCTGACAAATCTATCTGCGACCTCGACAGTACCAGATAAGTTTTGTTCTTAAGAAGCACTTTATATGCATGGTCCAACATCATCATCAACCTTGGTATCATCAAAGATATGCTTAGGCACCATCCTCACAATAATACTCCATTGAGGCTCCAAGGAATCACTAACGTACGTAGAAGATTTGACTAGCTTGGGAGGCAAGTATATATGGTTCTTCAGTGCGGAGATGGTGTTGCATATTGACGAGAGTAAAATCATACTCATTAGTCTTCATCCTTGACTATGACAAGGTATCAAACCAATCATACTTCATCAATACAATCCTTTCTTTAGAATAATAGTCCAAGATGACTATCTTTTCCACCATCCCATAATAATTTAAATCATCCGTATGAGGTTGTGATCCCTCGAGCTAGCATAACACCCAGTGGTGGCGCTCAACATTATGCCACTATTTTGTATTGCCATATTTACGAATCTACTATGAATATTAAATATGTAGTCATTAATGATGAGCTATTTATACTCATGCATGGTACGATTAGGATTTATTAAAAGAGCACGTACTTTAGGGCTCACATTATCGAGCGGTAATCTCCATATCTAATTAAGAAGATCACACCTAATTAGTAAACATGTTCAAATAAGTTGTACAAGATAAGAATATATAATCGCTTACATAATCTTTAAACTATTAAGGGAATTCTCTTATTCCTTCGTGCTCGCACTTTGTGCTTACCTTTCATGACGTGTTGGCAGAGGAGTAGAGCATGTATGTGTTGAAAATATATCCCAAAGCTAATTATCAACTTATTGATGGTTGAACTATATATTTATAATTATATATAAATTATAAATTAATAAAAATTATTTTGATATTTTTTCATTATAAATTTTATTATTTTCTAATGAACTTCTATGTTGTGATGAAGTCCTTAGGACTATCTAGATTCGATAAAGGAAGATTTGTTGTTTAGTCCTTAAATTGTTCACGATCAAAAGATACGTTGTTACTTAGGATGATAATATTTATCGAGTATAGATTATTGTGTGCCATATAGGTTAGTTATCCTCATAACCAAGACGTGTTGAGACTCTGGTATGGCATGCAAGTGAGATATATGGGTACATCTGCACTGAATGTGACCAACTTTGGAGCTTTTCTCCTATCAAGATTAGCTCTGATGGAATATGGGTATAAGTGTTCCTCTAATTTGAGATCACTATGGTGACTTTCAAGCAACTCACTATGCTTTAGTACTGGACTATCTGAATTTTTAATTTAATGATGGAAGATTTTTAAGCGCAGTCAAGTACTTGAGGAGTCGATACGTGTATTAAGATAGGATTGACCACTTCTGATTTTAGGAGTTGTGTTTAATTATGTTTCAATTTAGTAAAGCCTTGGCCAGGGTAGTCTTAGGGAGGAGTCACAGTACTAATTGCTTTGAGATATGACATGGATGTATTTACTAGGACTGATAGTCTAACCCTAAGTCATCTATTACATAAAGGTCATAGGGATGAATTATACGATAACCATATTCCACAGATTCATCGATGTTGCATTGCAATAAATTTGACCTATCCAGATGTTGGGTACCATTGCTAGATGGTCACATCAATTGGTATAGAAAATCAGTTTCTATGCTACCGGCTTAGGATTTGAACCTATGGGGTCACACACAATAGGAGTTACTATCTGATCTGATGGCTGATCTAGAGTCTGATGGACTAAAACTCTGAGTCCCACTAATCTGAGACTCTCTGATCAAGAGTTTCACTGGTCTAAAACTCTATGATCATGAGTTTCATTCGTTTGGAACCCTGAGTTCAAGAGTCCCACTGGAATGAAACTCTTCGAGAGTTTCATAGTAATGGAACTCTACTATCCAGACTCCCATTCGATTGAAATTCTATATTTATTAGAGAATTAATTAGCAATTTAATTTTTAATTAGCTTAATTTGATTGATGAGGATTTGATTAAGTTTAATTGAATTGAATTCGATTGGGTCTGACCCAATTAGGTCATGAGTTGACCTAATCGCTGTAGGAGATTTGATCTTGATTTGATCAGGGGTTGGACCAAATTAATTTTTAATTTAATTAAAAATTAAATAGATTGGGTTAAGTTTAATTTGGTTGAGTTTTATCTGGTCTAGTTAGTTTTGAATTAATTTGGTTTGGTTGAAACCAACTTGGACTAATTCAACCCCTGTTTGAATTCCAACCTCCTCATGCTCCCTTTCATGTTTGACTTTTCTACCTTGCCCATGCCCACCTTTATTTTTTACGTAAGTTTCTCTTATGAAGAGAAGAAATTTGCACCCCCTTTCTTTCTCTCTTTGATCTGGTCAAGTGTTGGACCAGTTCAAATTTTTTTTTTTGAATTTTGAATTCATAAAGGTTGGTTTGGTTGAAACCTCTCTCTCCCTCTTATCCTTATCTCCATGCCCTTCTCTCTTTTTGGTTGCCAATTTTTTCTAAAAAATGGGCATGCATGCAAAAGGAAAGTCCTTTTGTGTGTGAAATAGGTGGTATAAGCATTGGAATTGGATAGGCTTGTATTTGAATTCAAATACTAGAAGTTGGCTGAAACTAGTTCAACCAATCTTAACCTATCCACTCCACATGGCATTTCCACTTATTTTTCATGTAATAAATTATGAGAATTTTTTTGTGTGAATCTAGATGGGTTACCATTTCATGGTAAAAATTTAAAAGTGATTGGGCATTGGTTTTGGGCAAAAAAAATCCTGGAGTGAAGGTGAGCAGGATCTTATAGCACTTTATTTTTTCTTCATGTCTCTATTCTTTTCTGATTTTTGTCTCTAAGGATATCTAATTTTTAGATATGATCTAAATAAGGTTTATAGATTTAAAAGTTATCTTTCTATAAAAATTTATTTCATGAAAAAACTCCACACAGAGAGGGCGTGAGAGGATTTTTAGTAGCTTAGGATTTTTGGGCCGAGTGAAACCCAAGATTTGGGAATCTCGGTTTGAGTGGAGAGATCGAGTGCTATAAGCATCGGATCGCCACCAAACTTTGTACACCATCTCATCATCCTCTAAAGAATGAGTTTTGATTTTTTGGAGCATCTAAAAATTTAGAAAGTGGATGATCGATCGGATCGATCATGATCAGCCATCGAAGACCCCGTCGAGGAGTTAGCACTCCAGTGGGGCTGATCGAAGCCAGGAGCTTCGTGTGGACCAATCATAGAGGTCAGACACATGTGCAGCTCTGGTGCAATACTAGAGCATTATTTGGTGGGTTCAGATTACGGTGATCAGCTACCTACAAAAAGATATTATGTTCTAAAAATATAGATGTAGTAAATAATTTGCTACATAGTTTTATTTTTAAATCTATATGAATGCATGTAGTTTTATTTTTAAATCTATATGAATGCATGCATATTATATTTAGATCCTTAGTATAGGGTTTAATATTCTAATATGATCAGTAGATAATTAATTAGACTAATTATTTCTTCTGCTGCATCTTTGCTATTTTTGAAAATTTTTTTCAAAAGTAACTCTGCAAATCCTACACTACATCCTTCAAATGGTATCAGAGCAAGATTCGCTAAACATGATATGCTTGCATGTTTAGATTGATAATTTAGATTTAATCTAAATATTAATCTAATAATATAATTAATTAGATCTAAAAATTAAAATCAAGATCGCATGGACTGAAGGTTGTCATGCTGTAGGATTTATCCCATACGGTGAAAATATTTTTCTAGTATGTTGCTGATCTAAATTGTTAATTATAAAATCTTAGATCTGATCTAATATTTTTATGATCTAATTAAATAAGGCTTTAATCTAATTTTTGATCATGAATGCATGTTTAGATAGGATCTAAACTTTGATTCATGAATTAGTATTATGTAGTATATATAGTTTCAGATTAAACCCTACAACTAGTATTGTTTGTGAATTAAGCCGATTCAATTTTAAAGTGAGTTAACCCAATTGGTGAACAATGCTAAGTTGTAAAGAATCTTTCAAAATTTTAAAAAATATTTTTAAAATACCAAACCCTAACCCTCAGCCCATAAACTTAATTAAAATTAAGTATAATGATTTAGTATCTAAAATTATGAATTAAGACTCTAAGTCATCAATTATAAAATATGGGTTATTGGGTTAGTTGAATTAGGTCCATTAATTGGATTAGACCTAAGGTTAGTTAAAGAATAGATTAATTTAGAGTAATTGATCAAATCTAATTAAATATTAATTTAGATTATATCAAGAACTCTATATAATCAATTATAATAGTTGTAGTTGGTCAAGTCCATACTTTTAATGAGGACCAAATGGACTTGATTCATGGCTATACGGTCGAACTCATAATTATTAAGTTAATCAAACTAAAACTAATTAATCGGATGGTGTCTAAGGTAAGTCTGGCAGTTTGATCAGTGGATTTTAATTGAGAGCTACTCACATTGATTCGGTCTTTGATGAGTTAATGGCATATCCCTTTCACTGATCTCACTTACCTGGCCATTCTGATGAATTAGATTTTGATTAGATCACTTGATGATTTGGGCTCACCCATGTCAATTAGATAAATCAGTCTAACTAATTTAGGTGCTCCTAATGCTAGCTTAGATTAGATCCTTTTTTAATCTGACTTTATGAAGTCAGTAGGAGGATCAAAATTGGCTCACTGTATTTTTTCCTCTTCTTAAAATATGTTAATTAAATCTTCTAAAATTATTAGATCCTTAAAAATGAAATAATTGTATAGATAACTAAATCATAGCCTTCCATTAAGTTGAGTGATAATGGGTTCACTAGTGTAATAATCATTGGAGGCCCAAAGGCTTGGTGATTATTGACTAATGGAATTATTATTCATCAAATGATAATTTGGTTAAGTCTTTTTGATGGCGGTTAGGTTGGCCGATCAAAGTCGAACTTGATCATTTATTGGTTAGATAAAATCAAATATGGTTATGTTAATGGTTGGATCTAATCGAACTTTTTCAGTGGAGGTCAAAGCCTACTGATTAGGTCTCTGGGCAAAATCAATATTACTAAAAGTTGTTTAGAGAAATAATTGATTTTGAATCTACCCATAGATGCATATGGGTTGACCAACTAAAGTTGGGCTCGTGTGTAGTCTATATGGATTCTAATATCCACTAAGAAATTAAAGTAATTTCTCGAATTGAAGGTAGAGGTTATCAATTCATATAAAATAGTGAAAAAACCTTTAGACTAAAGTTCAAGTCTTTAGAATAATTGATTCATATACTAATTAGGTTTGATTTTTCTTTTTGTGCAGAAATGACCACTAACCTGTTACTCCGATCATTGTTAGACAATGACAAATTAATGGGATCCAACTTTGATAGTTGGTATCGTAAGTTGAATATCGTCATGAAGCATGAGCGGATCCTTTATATAATAACAGATCTAGCACATGAGGAGCCAGTTCTAGAAGTGGTACGAGACACTTACCAGAAGTGGCTCAACGATCGTATCATTGTTCGGTGCATAATGCTGGCGGCAATGAATGATGAGTTCAGTCGCAGGTTCGAAAATGCCCAATCATAGAAGATGCTTCAAATGTTGAATGACTCTTTTGGCATGCCTGATGACGTTGAAAGACATAAAATAAGTTGTGCCATTTTCAATGCTCGGATGAGGGATAGGGCCTCAATCATCGATTATGTATTGCACATGATCGAGATGATTGAGCACCTTATCAAGCTGAGCTTTCTCCTGCACGAGCAGCTCGGTAAGGATGCGATCCTTAATTTCTTGCCCAAGTCCTTCCTTTTTTGACTCATTTTAGAATGATAAAGCCTGCAGTCAACTACCATGGCTTGTTAGGATTGCTGCAGAACTTTGAGAAGGATCACCAACTCCATAAGAAAATGGTGAATATAGTGGAAGGGTCTTCTTCTGATCGTTGATCTTTTAAGAAAGAAAAGAAGAACAAAAAGAAGAAAAACAAGAAGGTGCAGCCACGTGCTGGGACGACTGCATAGGATCAGACCAAGAAGTGCAAGCCTGATCAGAACCAGACGGAGTGCTTCTTCTGCAAGAAATATGAGCACTGAAAGAGAAACTATCCTTTATACATTACCTCCCTAGATCTGAATAGGTCAAGAAAGAAGCAAGTGATTGCTAGGCAAGATAATTATATGATAATATCTTACAATTTTTTCTTATTTGATTCTACTACTTGGGTATTAGATACTGAAAGCCCTTATCATATTTGTAATTCTATGTAGGGCTTGCAGGTCAATAGGAGATTTGATCAAGATGAGAGATTTCTGAACGTTGAAGATGGAAGACAAGTTCTAATTCTAGCTTTAGGAATCATGGATCTTTTAATCAATTCAAATAAAGTTATTCTTAATGAATATCATTTTTGTCCAACTTTCTTATTGAATGTTATTTCTGTAGGCTTTTTGGCCATGAATAATTTTAAAATATCAATAAAAAATTTTAAAATATCATTTTGAATGGTGTTATAATTTTTATTGGATAATTAAATAATAGTATTTATTTATTAACTATGCCTGTTAACATGATTCAATCCTCTGATAAACATCTTAGAATTAGTGATATTTTCGAAGTTTATCTTTGGCACTGTCGGCTGGCTCATATTAACAAGAATAGAATAAATATATTAGCTTAAGAAGAAATTCTTAAGATTAGTGATTGTAAATCACTTTCGATCTGTGAGTCCTATCTTGTTGGTAAGATGACCAAGTCATCTTTTACTGAAAAAGATGAACGAGCTACTGAACTCTTGAGTCTAGTACATTCAGATGTATGTGGATCTATAAACTCAAGTGCTAGAGATGAATATTTCTACTTCATAACCTTCATAGATAATCTATCGAGGTATGGGTACGTCTATTTAATGAAGCATAAGTCAGAGTCATTTAAAATGTTCAAACTATTTTGAAATGAGATAGAGAAGCAAACTGGAAAGAGTATTAAAACTCTTTAGTCTGACCGAGGGGGTGAGTACCTTTTCTATGAGTTTTTGACATATCTAGGAGAAAATAGAATTCTCTTCTAATGGACCTCTCTTGGAACACCACAACATATTGGTATGTTTAAAAGGAGAAATCGGATCCTATTGGATATGGTTCGATCCATGATGGAGTTTGCTGGTTTGTCGATCTTCTTATATATGAGGATATATGCTCGAGTCAGTTTGTTACATTCTAAATAGAATTTTGAGTAAATCTATTAATAAAATACCATATGAGATATGGACAGGGTGTAAGCTAGTGCTCTCACACCTTAGGATTTGGGGGTGTTCGGCTTATGTTAAATGTTTAATGATAAACAAGCTTGGACCTAGGTTTGATAAGTATAGTTTTATAGGTTACCTAAAAATAATGAAAGGATATTACTTCTACCTTGCTGATGAGCAAAAAGTGTTTGTCAGTCTTAAGGTAGTCTTTTTAGAAAAGAAGTTTCTTGGTGAAGGAACTAATGCCTCTAAGATCAAACTTGATGAAGTTCGATAGGTGGAAGAATAGATACAAGTTGTTGAACCTGAGCTGGATCTGATTAGATCAGAATCAGAATTCATTATGGATGCACCCTTAAGGCGATCTGGTAGAGTACCACATCAATCGAATAGATACTATGATTTTTTGATCTGGGATGAAAATCCTATCGAATTCGATAAGAATGATGAGGATCCGATCACCAACATGGATGCAATGCAGAGATTCGACTCTGAGAAATGACTTAAGGCCATGAAATTCGAAATGGAGTTCATGAAAGTCAATGATGTATGGACATTAGTTGACCCACCTGAAGGGATAAAACCTATAGGATGTAAGTGGATCTTCAAAAGAAAAAGAAGCATAGATGAAAAGGTGGAGATCTATAAATTTTATTTGGTTGCCAAGGAATATCGTCAACGTTATGGTATTGATTATGATGAGACATTCTCTCCTATGGCAATGCTCAAATCCATTTGGATTATGCTTGCCATCGCTGTCCATCTAGACTATAAAATCTGGTAGATGAATGTAAAAATAGCTTTTCTAAATGAAGAGCTAGATGAAGAGGTGTATATGATACAGCCTAAAGGATTCACATCCGTAGATGAATCTAAGGTGTGTAGGCTTCAAAGATCCATTTATAAACTGAAGCAGGCATCTCGGAGCTGGAACATACGATTTGATAGAATAATCAAAATGTATGGCTTCGTTAAGAACGAAGAGGAGCCCTGCATATATAAGTAGGCTAATGGTCCAACAATAGTATTCCTAGTATTGTATGTGGATGACATTCTTTTAATCAGGAATGATGTCACTGCATTACAAGGAATAAACATCTAGCTATCATCACAATTCTCCATAAAAAATCTGAGAGAAGCTTTCTACATTTTAGGGATGAAGATCTATAGAGATAGATCTAAAAGGTTACTTGGATTATCCCAATCTACGTACATTAATACTATGCTGAAATGGTTCAACATGGAGAATTTGAAAAAAGGCTATTTATCGATAGACCATGAAATTTCTTTTTCAAAGAAGCATGGTCCGACAACACCTTTAAAAAGAAAGCGTATGAGTAGAATACTATATACTTCGATAGTGGATTTTGTAATATATGCCATGATATGTACGCGATCATATGTGGCATACTCACTAGGGGTATTGAGTAGATACCAATCTGATCTAGGGAAGAACCATTGAAAGGTTGTTAAAACTATCCTGAAGTATTTAAAAAATACTAAGAATCAATGGCTTGTATATGGTGAATCAGACTTGAAACTTGTGGAGTTCACAGACTCCAATTTTCAGTTTGATCATAATGATAGCAAAAGTATTTTGGGATATATATTCATCCTTAATGGTGGGACTGTCTGCTGCAAGAGTTTCAAGCAGCACACTGTGGCTGATTCAGTTTGCAAGGTAGAGTATGTCGCTGCATCAGATTCCGCCAAAGTAGTGTAGCTAAGAAAATTCATCATCGAGCTTGGAGTAGCATCCTTCTTTGATAGTCCAGTTCTGCTCTATTGCGACAGCTCTGGAGCCATTGCTCAGACGAAAGAACCAAAGGCACACCAACGAACGAAGCAAATTCTGTACCACTACCATCTTATCCAAGAAATTATGAATCAAGATGACATCAACCTTCAAAAGATCGAAGGAAAGAAGAACCTGGCTGACCCATTCACTAAAGCTGTTGCGGTGAAGGAGTTCAACGACTTCAAGTCAAATATAGGTATTAGATACTGCACCAATTAGCTTTAGTCCAAGTGGAAGATTGTTGGAAATATGTTCCAAAGCCAATTATCAGTCTGTTGATGGTTGGGCTATATATTTATAAATATATATGAATTATAAATTATTAAAAATTATTTTGATATTTTTTCATCATAAATTCTGTTGTCTTCTAATGAACTCCTGTGATGTGATGAAGTCCTTAGGACTATCTAGATTTGACAAAGAAGGATTTATCGTTTAGTTCTTAAATTGTTCACAATCAAAAGATATGTTATTACATAGGACGATAATGTTTATCGAGTATAAGTCATTGTGTGCCATATAGATTGGTTGTCCTCATAATCAAGGAGTGTTGAGACTCCGGTATGACATGCAAGTGAGACGTATGGATACATCTGCACTGAATGTGACCAACTTCGAAGCATTTCTCCTATCAAGATTAGCTCTGATGGAATATGGATATAAGTGTTCCTCTAATCTGAAATCACCATGATGACTTTCAAGCAACTCACTATGCTTTAGTGTCAGACTATCTGAATTTTTAATTCTATGATGGAAGATTTTAGGGTGCAGTCAAGTACTCGAAGAGTCGATGCATGTATCAAGATGGAATTGATCACTCCTGATTTCAGGAGCTGTGTTCAATTATATTTTAATTTAGCAAAGCCTTGGTCAGGGTAGTCTTAGTGAGGAGTCACGGGACTAATTGCTTTAAGACACGATATGGATGTATTTACTAGGACTGATAGTCTAACCCTGAGTCATCTATTACATAGAGGTCATAGGGATGAATTATACGGTAACCATATTCCATAGGTTCATCGATGTTGTGTTGCGATAAATTTGACCTATTCGAATATTTGGTACTATTACTGTATGGTCACATCAATTGATATAGAAAATCAGTTTTTGTGCTACCGACTTAGGATTTGAATCTATGGGATCACACACAATAGGAGTTACTACCTGATCTAATGGCTAATCTAGAGTTCTGATGGACTAAAACTCTGAGTTCTACTCATCTGGGACTCTCTGATTAAGAGTTCTACTAGTCTGGGACTTTATGATCATGAGTTTCATTCATTTGGAACACTGGGTTCAAGAGTCCCATTGGATTGAGATACTTCGAGAGTTTCATAGTGATGAAACTCTATTGCCTAGACTCCCATCCGATTGAAACTTTTATTTATTGGATGATTAATTAGCAATTTGATTGTTGATTAGCTTAATTTGATTGAGCGATGAGGATTTGATCAAGTTTAATCAAATTGAATTTGATTGGGTTTGACCCGATTAGGTCATGAGTTGATCTAATCGTTGTAGGAGATTTGATCCTGATTTGATCAGGGGCTGGACCAAATTAATTTTTAATTTGATTAGAAATTAAATAGGTTGGGTTAAGCCTAATTTGGTTGGGTTTAATCTGGTCTAATTAGTTTTGAATTAATTTGGTTTGGTTGAAACCAACTTGGACTAATTCAAATCCTATTTGAATTCAAACCTCCCCACGCGCCACCTCATGTTTGACTTTTCTACCTTGCCCACACCCACCTTTGTTTTTACATAAGTTTCTCTCATAAAGAGAAGGAATTTTCACCCCCTTTCTTTCTCTCTTTGACTTGGTCAAGTGTTGGACCAGTTTAATTTTTTTTTTGAATTTTGAATTCATAGAGGTTGGTTTGGTTGAAACCACTCTCCCCCTCTTATCCTTATCTCCATGCCCTTCTCTCTTTTTGGTCACCAATTTTTTCTGAAAAATGGGCATGCATGTAGAAGGAAAGTCCTTTTGTGTGTAAAATAGATGGTATGGGCATTGGAATTGGATAGGCTTGCATTTGAATTCAAATACTAGAAGTTGGTTGAAACTAGTTTAACTAATCTTAACCTATCCACTCCACATGGCATTTCCACTTATTTTTCATACAATAAATTATGAGGATTTTTGTGCATGAATCTAGTTGGGTTATCATTCTATGGTAAAAATTTGAAAATGATTGGGCATTGGTTTTTGGTGAAAAAAATCTTGGAGTGAAGGTGCGTAGGGTCCTACAACACTTTATTTTTTCTTCATGCCTCTATTATTTTCTGATTTTCATCTCTAAGGACACTCAATTTTTAGATATGATCTAAAAAGGATTTATAGATTTGAAATTCATATTTCTATAAAAACTTATTTCATGGAAAAACTCAATATAGAGAGGGTGTGAGAGGATTTTCAGTGCATCAAGATTTTTGGGCCAAGTGAAACCCAAGATTTGGGAATCTGGGTTCGGATGGAGAGATCGAGTGTTGTGAGCATCAGATCACCACCAAACTTTGTGCACCATCTCATCATCCTATGAAGAACGAGTTTTAATTTTTTGAAGCATTCAAAAGATCAAAAGATAAATGATCAATCAGATCGATCATGATCAGCCGTTAAAGGTCCCATCGAGGAGCTAGCACTCCAGTGGGGCTGATCGGGGCCAGAAGCTTCGTATAGACCAACCATAGAGATCGGACATATGTGCGACTGTGGTGCAACACTAGAGCATTATTTGGTGGATTTAGATTATGGTGATTAGCTATCCGTGAAAAGATATTATATTATAAAAATATAGATGTAGTAAATAGTTTGCTGCATAGTTTTATTTTCAGATCTATGTGAATGCATGCATATTATGTTTAGATCCTTAGTATAGGATTTAATATTTTGATATGATCAGTAGGTAATTAATTAGATTAATTATTTCTTTCACTACATCTTTTCTATTTTCAAAATTTTTTTTCAAAAGTAACACTGCAAATCCTGCACTGCATCCTTCAGTATGCACTTTAGGGCTCACCTTTCGTGCTCCAACCCGATATTAGAGCATAGGTTGAAAAGTTATTTATTATCCATAGAAGTACTACATGCATGAAAAATGACTCATTCCATAAAGCATCAAAAGTTAGAACATCTTGAATGCTCCACAACTATTTTAGCTCAGCAATAAGAGGCTGCAAATAGACATCAATGTCATTACTTACCTCTATCGGTCTAGGGATGAGCACTATCATGAAAGCAAAGAATTTTTTTCATACACATCCATGGTGGAAAATTGTAAACATGAATAAACACTGACCATACATTATGGACGGTATTCATATGCTTAAATAGGTTGAAACCATCGCATGACAAGTCCAACCTCACGTTACGTATCTCTTATGCGAAATTAAGATTATTTCATTAAACTTATGCCATGCCTCTCCATCGACTGGATGCCTTAATACATTATCTTTTATTTGGTTTTCTTCATGCCATCTCATGTTCTTCGATGTCCTTGCCGACATAAAGAATTTTTATAGTCTTGGAATTAAAGAAAATTGTTATATCAACTTTTAAGATACATGGGTCAATGTGCCATCTTTATTTTATTTTCATCTTGATACACTACACCTCGTGCACTCATTCCGGTTAGTATTCCCCTCCCAATAGAGCATGTAATCATTAGGACATGCATGTATCTTGGTGTAAGTAGTGTCTAACTATTCAATAATCTTCGATGTCTCATAATTATTCTTTGGGATTTATATATTGTCTAGAAGAATATCCCCCAAAAGCTCTAGTATGCAATTCACTCAATTATTACTAAATCTATTGGAGCATTTTGCATGGCACAACCATATTAAGAACTCAAGCTTCACCATCTTTTCACATCCAAACGGAACATTAGCATCCTCAATCAATTTATGGACCTTCTCCACATCTTTACTGTTTGTCATTCCACCAATTATAGAATCAGGCATGGATGTAGATGCACCATCATTGTGGCCAACAAATGAAAAAATATCATAAACCATTTCTTCCACTCTCCCATTATGTTGATCGTCTTCTTACGGTCTGCTCTCACCATGTTGATCCCAACAAATTTCATAATCGAATTTAAAGTCATAAATAATTGGATGATCATTCATATCTTGACAAGATAGCCACGACCCATCCATACACTTTTTACAAGGATATTGGATAAGTCCGTAGTCCCTAAATTTTTTTATAACAAAATCAAAAAATTTTTGAAGTCTAGCCTTATATTCTGACGAGAGCCTACTAAACTTCATCCATCTCTTATCCATTATAAAAATTGGTGATACTACAATTAAATCATGCATGGAACTTACATTATATACTGATGCATTATAAATAACTATATGCAATATAAATAAAAAATGCATCTTAAATAGGGATCAAAATAAATATCATGTATGGAACTTAGAGAAAATATTATTTTTAGATATGTAATAAATGAATCCTATCACCAACTAATAGGTAAAGATAGGTCCTATCCCATTCAGAAATTGCATTAATTTTATAGATTTATTATCGTAATCAAATGATATGCAACAGAGATCAAAAAAAATTTTGGCAGCATTTTTTCTTAGTTCTCTTATGTAGAGAGAATACTACTATAGAAAAGGACTACGACAGTACATACTATGGCAGCGATTTTTGAAACTACTGTAATAGACTCTACGGCAGCGGTTAATCCTAACCACTATCATAAGTCCGACCTATGGTAGTGGTTATGACTAACTGCTGCTATAGATCAACATATGGCAGTGATTACAAGTAACCACTACCATAGATCGAACTTATGGCAATAGTTAGAATTAACCAATGCCATAGGTCGGATCTATGATAGCGGTTAGGGTTAACTGCTACCGTAGATTAAACTATGACAGTAGTTCTTTGTAACCGCTGTCGTAGGCTCAATCTATTGCAGCAGTTAGTCATAACCACTATGATATCCTTTTTTCATATTTTTACTCTAAATATTATATAATTTTAAAATTTAATATTTATTTTTATCATTCATTATCTAAATAATTATCATTAGAGTATCGTCACAAAAGACCACCTCGATCCAATGGTCATAGCTTTATCGATCAGAATAAATTAATTTCGATGATCATGAATGACGATGCGATGATCTGATAGATGGAGACCTTCGATGTATTCAAAAATTTACAAAGGTGATCTCGATGATGTTTGTAGTATACTATCAAAGTTTCACTTCAATCGGATATCGTTATCATGATCAATTAGCATGGGATGATTTTGGCCGTTAAATGAAAAATAAGTGATCAAAGGACTAGATAGCATCCGATTATGAGATAATTTTTTAGATAAATAATTTTGACTATTATTTTAATAATTTTTATGATGGTGATCATAAAATTTAAATTATTTTAACAAAAATCATTCACATTATGCAGATATTGCAAAAGCACGAGCATAATTATCAACAAAGTTTAAGAAACGATATCAAGCGACGTATAGTTTTAGATCGTTCTTAGATCCACGATTTAAATTTTATAATCACCATCATAAAAATAATTAAAATAGTAGCCAAGATCATTTATCTAAAAAATTATCTCATGGATGGACGCCGTCTGGTTCTTTGATCACTCGTTTCTCGTTTAACGGCCGAAATAACTTCATGCTAAATTGACCATGATAACAATATTCGATTGAAGTAAAACTTTAATAGTATACTACAAACAACATCGAGATTATCAATGTAGATTTTTGGACCCATCAAAGATCTTCATCTATCAAATCATCGCATCTTAATTCATGGTCATCGAAATTAAATTTTTTTTATCAATGAAGCTATGATCATCGGATCGAGATGATCTTTTATGATGACACTGTAACGATAATTATTTAGATAATGAATGGTGAAGATGAATATTAAATTTTAAAATTATATAATATTAAAATAAAAATATGAAAAAAAAAAATTTCAATCTATGGCAGCGATTACTGAAAACTGCTGCCATAGATCTATAGTGGCTGTTTTATAACTGCTGCTATAGACCTATGGCAGTGGTTCGAAAATTGCTACCATAGGTTTGATTATTTTCAGTGCCCATCCCCAAATTTTTTTTTCTCTCCATCGATTGCTCTCTCTCTCTCTCCCTTCTCTCCGCTGTCGATGAGACATCACCCCTCTCTTTCCTTCTTTGATCGGTGGCACCTCTACCCACGCCTCCTCCTTCTTCCTGAGTCGGTGTCGCCACCTTCCCCTCCTCCCTTTCCTTCCCCTTCATCCCCGACCTAGGCCCGTAGCTCCTCCGTCGGGCTGCCGCCTGCAACCCCCCCGCCCCCCCACCGACTTTGCTTGTAGCCCACCCCCTGGCCTCCCCATCACCGTGCCACCCTCCTTCCCCTTCTTCCCCAACCTAGGCCTGCAGCTCCTCCATCGGGCTGCCACCGGCAACCCCCCCCCCCCCCTCCAGCTCCACCAGCAGCCCACCTCCTGGCCTTTTCCATCACCACGCCACCCCTCCCCTTCTTCGCCGACCTAGGCCGGCGGCTCCTCCGCCAGGCTGTTGCCCACAACCCACCCCCCACCCCCCTTCGGCTTTGCCTGCAACCCACCCCCTAGCCTCCTTGTCACCGCACACCCCCTCCTCCTCCCTCCTCCCCTTCCTCGACCGTCGGCTCTGCCACCTCTCTTTCTCTCCTCTCTCCCTCAAGCCAGCCATCGGCCCCAACCCCTCCCTGCTCTCTCTCTCTCCTCTCTTTCCTTAGCCCAAGCCCCCCCTCCTCTCCCTTCTTCTCCAGTTGGCCTGGCCACCGGCTCTGCCACCTTCTCTCTTCCCTCGGCTTGATCCCCCCTCCCTGCTATATCTCTCTCTTCTCTCTTTCTAACTCACTGTCTCTCTCGATCGTTTCACAGGTGATCTCTAGCGTCATCATCTTCCTCTAGCACCGCTGTCGGCAATCCTTGGAGCTCTCTTTGTGACCCCTCTCTATAGTTGCAAGTATGACTTTTTTAAAAAAATTTATAGTATTATTTATTTATTATTTATAATATTTATAATAATATTTAATTATAATTTTTATAATAAATATTATAAATATTTATTATAAAAATTATAATTATCCGTCAATCATGGGTCATGTCAGTAGATAAGAGAACTATTGGCTAGTTCTGGACCGTACCTATGGATTCTGGACTGGACCGTATCATGTCAGCGGTTGTGGATGATCTTGAGCCATGCCATGTCAATGGCTGTGGATGGCCGTTGGACCATGCCACCGATAAAAAAATCTCCACCGATGGATTCTGGATCGTGTCGGCGGTCGTGGATTGTACCGACGGATAAGAGAACTCTTGTCAGCTAATTCTAGACCGTGCCAGTGGGTTCTGGACCGTGTCATGTTGGCTGCCTTAGGCCATGCCGTGTCGGAAGCCATGGATGGCCCTTGGGCCATGCCGTGTCGGTGGCCATGGATGGCCCTTAGGCCATATCGACCAATAAGAAAATCCCCACCAGCAGATGAAGACTAGTCATCTTGGGCTATTATTCAAAAGGAAGGATTGCGTTGATGAAGTGCGATTGGTTTGATACCTTATCACAGTCAGGGATGAAGACTGATGAATATGGTTTTACTCTCGTTAACATGCAACGCCATCTCCGTATTGAAGAACCGTATATACTTGCCTCCCAAGCTAGTCAAGTCTTCTACATTAGTGATTCCTTGGAGCCTCAATAGGGTGCTATTATGAGGATGGTGCCTAGGCATATTTTTGATGATATCAAAGTTGATGATGATGTTGGACCATGTATGCAAAGTGCTCTTCTAGGACAAAACTTACTTGGTACTATCGAGATTTCAGATACATTTATCAAGAGCGATGGTGATGTCCATAGTGTAGATGCCACTAGACAATGACTTCAACATTCTGATATAAATATTAGAGTCTATTTATTAATATTATACTAATATTATTATTTAATATATTATATTAATTAATGTTCATTAATGTTGTAGGTCACGATGGCATCGAAATGCCATCTAGCTTTCACCCCCATCTTTCGATGAGTTACGTGAAGCTCGACATCTGAGGAGCAGTCAGAGCATACTCCATCTACCTCCACGTCGACTGCTCAAGGATCATCGATATCTACTCCACCGCTGGCATCTACTCTACTTTCGACATCTACTCCATTGGCATTTGAGCCTCTACCATCAACAACATCTCCAACACCAACATCTAAGTATACATTTTTATTATATTATTTATTTATTTATTTTTTATATAGTATTTATATACTTATATATTTGCCTAACATATTTTTATTGCAGGTGCATCATCTAGTAAGTATTTCACGGTCCCACATGCATGCCACATGTGGAGAACCGCTAGCATCAGGTGATGGTGCATTATGTGCGGAGGGGAGGCCGGTAGGGGTTCCTTTTTTTGGAGTGCTTATAAGGCGGTACAACATCATTCCAGTATTGCCCATAGACTGGCGATTGATGGATGCTGGTGTCAGAAACTGAGTGTGGAAGGAGATATGGATAAGTGTATCTTAATTATATATATGCATTTGATATATTTTCACTTTGTTTGATTAGAATAATTTGATAACTGATTTTTGATAACTTTGTGTAGAGGAGGTATGACTTTTCATATCACGAGAGGGATCGAGATGCCCAACTAAAGAAGATCGAGGAGTTATATCGGGGCTATAAGGTCGAGCTTCATAGAGGATGACTCGAGCACCGACGAGATAGTTCAGAGGAGCTTATTCCTTAGATACAGGACTGTCCTTCAAGTCAGTGAGAGGGGATGGTTAGACATTGGAGGAGCTAGGAGTTCAAGATAAAATTTCTAACTTTTAAATTTTTCAATAAGCTTAAAATTATATTTTAATATTTTTTAAATATTTATTATTTATTTAAATACTTGTTAGGCTACCTTCCATCAGAACTGAAAGAATCGGACAGCTCAGGAGTACATACACACTCTAGACCATGAGTTTATAGCCAGTCATGTGCATAGAGAGATAATAAATTCTAAATCTTACTAGATAAATTAAATTAATATTTTTTTTATTTATAATAAATTGATCTATTATTATAGCTGATAAGAGATGGAGTGATACTCGGTCATAGCAAGATCTTTCGATCCAGCCGTACGGATAAGAAGGGCAGGTCGATGAACGTCGCGATTGAAAGAATTTTTGTAAGTAATAAATATATTAGTTTATATTATCAGTATTATAATATTTTTTATAAAATTTTATTTAAATTTATAATTATAGGAGTAGTTAGATACGCTCGCGAGCGAGGGCCCAGACACCTCTGGCCCCCATGACCATCTATCTCAGGTCTTGGGGCCTGAGCACTCTGGGAGGATCCGATGCAAGTCTGGACATACGCCAACGAGCTATTGGTCTAAGGCGAGTGTCTCTTCACATGCTTCTAGTATCATCAATCGGGAGCAACTTGAGGAGGCATTGGCGTAGGCAGCTCAGACTACGATGCGAGCAGATCATGCTATGGCATGGGCTGCTCATGCTGAGGAGCGCACATCTCATCTGGAGGGCATCCTCAGCACCATGGTGATGAGGATCAACGTGCATTTTGGAGCAGACTTCACAAGCCTTGAGGACATGTTGGTCGATGTTCCAGCTCTAGCCCCTCCAGCTCCAGCTCTTCCAGCTCTGACTCCAGCTTTTCTAGCTCGTGCTCCATCTTCCGATGATGACGATGATGTAGATTTAAGGGACTTCTGATGTATTTTTTTTGAAAGATATTATAATAAATTTTATTCGATAATAAAATTTAAGCATTTCAAAAATATTCTTATATTTATAATATTTTTTTATATTTTTTATTATGTTATATATATCTCTATATTTATTAGGTAAAATATATAAAAAATTAAAAATTTTATATTTATTTTATTATTCAAAAGCTACGACAGCGGTTATAAAATCACTACCATAGGCGTGCCAAGCGAGGTAGCAAGTTACGTGCCAATCACTGCCATTGACCTATGGCAGCAATTACGAAATCACTGTATTCGAGCTATGGCAGCAGTTCTATAACCACTGTCATAGGTCGAGCTATGGCGGTGGTTATAGAACCACTATCATATCTCGATCTATGGCAGCGGTCATAGAACCATTGCTATAGGCAATGTATGGCAGCGGTTCATATAACCACTGCAATAACCACTACCATAGACCTACGACGATGGCCATAATGGCAGTGATTAGCTAACCACTGCCATAGCCTATGACAGTAGTTTTTTAGACTATGGCAGTAGTTACAAATTGCTTCCATAGCCTTATTCTATAGTAGTGGAATAAAAAAAAATGCTGTCCAAAATTTCATTCAGAATCCTAAGCATACCGTTTGATTATTGTAATTATCTATAGAATTTTTTGTAATTTCTAAACTATCCAAATTGGATAATCAATTGATCATTGTACATAATTCTCCCATCCGTATAAAAATATATAAATGTACGGATGTCGAAGATCATGTATACTAATCAATTGACGGGTCTATCATTATGCAATGCAATAAACAAAAGCAACAAGATATAAACTCCTAGAAAATTCTTTCTAGAATCTTTTTCTTAGCTTGTACTAAAACCAAGAACTAAATATTGCATTACTATATTATATATTTATATGTGTATTATGACACAAAAAATTATCAAGAAGCTTTGCGGGTTCTCGATATCATCCTAAGGCAGCATTCAGCAAAGCAGTAAGTTGATTTGTTTATGTTTTAATGATTCAAGACTGAGAGTCACGGGATAAGTAAACAAATAGTAAGTAAACAATCTATCATCCTAGGACCCAAGGTTGCTGGCACGTCACGGTCCAAGGCTACTGGCATGGCCCAGAATCCATTGGTGGAGATTTTCTTATCGACCGACATGGTCCAAGGGCTGTCCATGACCGTCGATACGGTATGGCCTAAGACTGTCGGCACGGCTCAAGGCTATCCACGATCGCTGACATGGCATGACTTGGCCCAGAATCCACTGGCATGATCCAGAACCAACCGGTAGGAGTTCTCTTATCCACCGACATGACCAACGATCGATGAATAATTATAGTTTTTATAATAAATATTTATAATATTTATTATAAAAATTATATATATTATTATAAATATTATAAATGATAAACAAATAATACTATGAAATTTTTTAAAAAAATCATACCTATTGCTATAGAGAGGAGGTCACACAGAGAGCTCCGAGGGTCGCCGACAGCGGTGCTAGAGGAAGACGACAATGCTAGAGATCACCTACAAAATGAGAGAGACAGTAAGTTAGAAAGAGAGAAGAGAGAGAAAGAAAAAGAGGAAAGAGAGAGAAAGAGAAAGAGGGAAGAGAGAGAGTGAGAGATAGATAAAAAGAGAGAAGAGAGAGAAAGAGAAAGAGAGAGAGAGAGAGGGGAGGGGTAGTCGGTCGAGGGAAGAGAGGAGAGAAAGAGAGAGAGAAGGAAGGGGCGGGTTTATGGGCTGAGGGAAGAGGAGGGAGTCAGGCCGAGGGAGAGAGGAGGTGGCAACGCGATGGCCGAACTAGTCGAGGAAGAGAGGGAGAGAGAGAGCAGGGAAGGGGGTTGGGCTGAGGGAAGAGAGGAGGTGGTGAAGTCGGCGGCTAGGCCAGTTGGGAAAGAAGGGGGCAGAGCCAGCGGTCGGGCCGAGAGAAGAGAGGAGGTGGCAGAGCCGATGGTCAGGCCTGCCAGGGAAGAATGGGGAGGCGGGGGAGGTGGCAGAGCCAGTGGGGGAGGATGCGGAGCCAACTAGGGAAGGAAATGGAGGGGGGGTCTCACCGATAGTGGAGAGCAGGGGGAGAGAGAGATCGAAGAGAAAAATAAAATGGAAACAAAATTTAGGGAAAAAAATCTACCTATGGCAGCGGTTTTCAAACCGCTGCCATAGATCTAAGGCAGTGGTTACTGAAAACCACTGCCATAGATGTATGGCAGCGGTTAGCAACTGCTGCCATTGGTCTATGGCAGTGGTTTTAATTAACCACTGCCATATGTTAGAAATCAAATTTTTTTCTAAATTTTATATAATTTTAAAAACTAATATCTATCTTCATCATTCACTATCTAAATAATTATCATTAGAATATCATCATAAAAGACCGCCTTGATCTGATAGCCCTAGCTTCATCGATCAGTAAAATTTGATTTCAATGACCACGAATGATAGTGCAATGATCTGATAGATGGAGACCATCAATGGATCCAAAAATCTACAATGATGATCTTGGTGATGTTTGTAGCATACTATCAAAGTTTTACTTCAATCGGATATCATTATCATGGTTAATTTAGTATGGGATAATTTCGACCGTTAAATGGGAAACGAGTGATTAAGGGACCAGACGGCGTTCGATTATGAGATGATTGTTTAGATAAATGATCTTGGCTACTACTTTAATTATTTTTATGGTGGTGATTGTAAAATTTAAACAGTGGATTTAAGAACGATCTAAAACTATACATCGCTCGATACCAATTCTTAAACTCCTTTGATAATTATGCTTGTGCTTTTGCAAGATCTGCTTAATATAAATAGTTCATATAGAAATGATTTAAATTTTATGATAATCATCATATAAAATGATTAAAATTATAGTAAAGATTATTTAACTAAGAAATTATCTCATAATCTGATGTGGTTTGGCCTTTTGATTACTTATTTCTCATTTAACGATCGAAATTATTCAGTATTAAATTAACCTTGATAATGATATTTGATTGAACTCAAACTTTGATAGTATACTACAAATATCATCAAGATTATTATTGCAGATTTTTGGATCCATCGATAGTCTTCATCTTTCAGATTATCGTGCCATCGTTTGTAATCGTCGAAATCAAATTTTACTGATCGATGAAGTTAGGGCTATTAGATTGAAATGATCTTTTATGATGACACTCTAATGATAATTACTTAGATAATGAATGGTGAAGATATGTATTAAATTTTAAAATTATATAATATTTAGAGCAAAAATATGAAAAAAAGCTAAGACAGTGGTTAAACTAAATCGCTGCAATAGATTGGACCTATAGCAGTGGTTACAAATAATCGCTACTATAGGTCCAACCTATTCCAGCAGTTCAGTCAACTGCTACCATATATCGTATCTATTACAGTGGTTATCCTAAACTGCTGCTATAGATTTGACCTATGGCAGTGGTTCCTGATAAACATCATAAATTTATCAATAAAAGTATTAATTTATCGAGTAATTTATATTAATTTTTAAAAATTAATAATCAATTTATATTTAATTTTTGAGAAATTTATATTTTTATTAATTAAAAATTAATTAAAAAATAATAAAATTTTATAATCAATAGAAAGAGCTCATTTTTTTATCATAATAAAATAAGTTTCGAGCAAAATGGAAAAGATATCAATTTCTAAAGAAATAAAATAAAAATTAAATAAAAAAAAGAAGAAAATGGCTCAGCCGGCTCTGCAAGCCAAGCCAAGTTGTCAAAGCTGACTCAGCCGTAGAAGCCACTAGTCGGTCCACGATCCAGGTGTGGACCATCAGCTCAGTAGAAACCGACGAATCAAGGCACGACACATGGCGGACCTAGACCCTTAAAGGGTCTACAAAAATTTATCGCAGCTCACAGGATATTTTGGTATTTTCACTTAGCGACAAGAGCACTGATTGGTTATGGTGTACGGTGCGGCCGGTCCATGCGGTCCATGGAAACAGTAATTGCATGATCGGACGATTGCGATTGATTGCGGTCAAGATTGGACGGCGGTGGCTAATTTTGGGTTTGATTCAAATTCTATCAACGATTTGGTGCGATTTGATGGCCAAAAAATCAACTGATGAAGATCCAATTGTCCAAAATGCTCCTGGTGGTGATCAGGACTCCCGACACATGATTTATGGCCAGATTTTCTCCATCAACACGCGATCGAACGGTCAGAATTTAATCCGACTTGATCTAGGCCGATACGCATCTAATTTTGATGATTTTTGGACCGTTGAATTTCTATTGAATGACTAGATTTCATCAGACTTACCAGATTCATATCAGATCTATTTTAATCCAAATTTTATTCAGATTTCTTTATATTTTGATGATTACAAAGGCTATTAGTCCCACATTGCCTCCAGAAAAAAATATCCAACCATCCTAGCTCTATTAAAAGGACCTCAGGCCTCTAGAAATAACAAATCTGATGAGAGAAAAGTCAAGCTCAGGGTTGAAGATTGCTCCAAAGCTATAGTACTAAGAAGAAGAGCCAGTCTTCTACGCCATCTCCACGCCTATGCTGATCTGCGATCTCCTTCTAGTTTTCTTTTCTCTTTTCTTTTCTTCAATTTTTTGTATTTAAATTTTGCATTTGAGTTTTAATTTTAATAAAGAAAGCTTTATTGCTCTTTTCAATTCTAGCTCTTTAAATTAATTATTCTTATTTCTCTTTAATTGCAAGTAGCCGCTAAGATCTAAATAATAGATCTTAGTTCTAAGCTTATTTTTGCATAATTTAAATTCTACTTTTATTTATAAATCTATTTTCTACTTTAATTTTCTTTTCAAAAATCCTTCTTCTTTTTTTGTAAGAAAAAAATCAAAGATTTTAGAATTAAATCTTTGCCTCTCTGTGGATTCGACCCGACTCACTACTCTCTTCATAACTTTTAATTTTAAAAAAAAAGTTGGATTTAAACTGATGAACACGGTGTCTTCACGACAACATCGCATTCCTATCAAGTTTTGGCACCATTACCGGAGAGGCATAAAAATTAAAATTTTCTCATTTCTTTGATTTTTATTGCCTATTAATTATTTTTCTTATTTATTTTGTAGAAAAAAAAAGAAAAGAACAAAGAAGATTAGGGCACGAACAAAACTTTCAATCCTATTTGGTGAGATCATTCCTAAACCCTAAATCTCTTTCCTTATTTTTAATATTTGCTTTATTTTTTTTTAATTAATTAAAAATTACCTACTTAAATCTAATTAAAAATTTCATCACAAGATTAGAAATCCTAATTATTTAGAGCATCCATCATATCAATTTTAATTTATTTATTTTATTTTATTTTTTTTCTTTTGGTAATTATGGGAGGCAAGGTAAGCCTTTCAAAATTTAATTAGTTGCATGCATCTAGTTTAAATTGCATAGAATCTCTTACTTGAAAATCTAAATATGCATATTATATTGAATCAATTTAAGGACACAACCCATTAAATAAGATAAGGTGGAGATTTAATCACCCTTCCTTAGCCCACAAATAACCAACCCTCATATTGCATTAACCCAAATCTTAACTCTTAAAATCAATTAGACATCGGCCCTTAAGGATATTCGAGCTCAATAGGACAAGAAAACCTTAGAGTTGAAATGGGTTAGGATTAATCAATTTAATTGGTGTCTAGAAAAGTGTTTCAGGAATGACTAGGCTCGAAGGAAGGTGGTTACTTAATTGGTTCCATTCGCTTACCTGGTCAAGCATAATTGATGTCTAAGACAAGCAACGGAGGGACTCCCACTGATCTTATACTTACCTGGCCAGTTGATTGGCTGATCCTACACTTGGAGTGCTCGAAGGTTGATGTGGAATAGTTAGGAGCTATCAAGGTCTAGGCTGATCTTAGGTTAAGACTAATTTATTTGAAAATAAAAATTTTTACTTTAGGTATTTTCAATCTCTATTGCCCTGACAGAAGGTTGCCTTGGCATAAGGGGAAGTTATGTTGCATGGTTGTCCTAGGGTATGAAAAGGATGAATTAACTTAGAACTAAAAAAAAAGAGAGTTTAAAAAATATATATATATGAAATAAAAAAAAAGGATTGAGGACATTGAGAATATAGCGAATTCTCCAACATCCATTTGGAGAAGGATATCAGGTCGACTAGTCAAAATGGATTTAGTTCCTATTTCAGATCCTACAACCTCAACATCCACAATGGATTTAGCAAATCAGCCTCAGCCTCAAACCCTTAAGGACTTATGTTATCCAATTGGTTCGATCCAACCCTCTTGTATTAGGTTGCCCCAACCCATAGCAAACAACTTTGAAATTAAACCTCAAATCATTAACATGCTTCCAAAATTCATGAGAATAGAGGATGCATATATATATTCATTAGGAAATTTGAAGTGGTTTGTGCAACCATGAAACTACAACAATTATCAGAGGACGAAATCAAACTGAGATTAATCAATTTTGCCCTTAAGAATAATGCCAAAAAGTGGCTTTATAATCTTCCAAATCAATCTATCATGACTTGGAAGGACTTTATGAGAATATTCTTAAAAAAATATTTTCCTCATCATAAAATAGCTAGAATTAAAAATGAAATAAACCAATTCTATCAGTTAGTTAGTGAATCATTTTGAAAATACTTCAATCGATTCAAGAACCTCTTGACCCAATGCTCACACCATGGAATAGAAACTTGGAGGCTATGCCAAATAATTTATGAAGGGTTAGATTCAAATTCCCGAACAATGCTAGAATCCATGTGTCAGGGATAATTTATGTACAAAGAACCAAATGAAGCCTAGCAATTTTTAGAAGATCTAGCCAAAAAAAGTTTACAATGAGAAACAACTAGAAAATCAGAAAAATCTACACCTTCAAGAGATGGAATATACCAAATTCAAACCTTCCTAGTTGTAGAAGCCAAAATTGCAACTTTGACACATAGGTTAGAGGCCTTAGAACTTCAGAGATCAGCCAGTGTGAACCAAGTATCTGCACCCATGTGCAATAGATGTAATGCACCAGACCATGTCCTTGAGGAATGTCCCCTCATTGTGAATCAATCAGATAATGGATGTGCACAAGTGAATGCCACATATCAGAGACCATTGAACAATTTCTATGCATCCACTTATAACCTAGGTTGGAGGAATCATCCAAATTTTTCATGGTCACAAAATCCAAATGTAGGCGGTCTAAGTTTCAATCAGTAGAATCCAAGGCCTAATCCTGTAATAAACATCCTACCACCATCAGGCTTTAATATTAATGAAAAAAAAAATTTCTCTTTAGAGAAAAGCTTGGAAGCCCTAGCCAAATCTAATACTGACACCAATACCACCTTAAGTAATTTCATGCAGACCATGGGCCAAATTATGAATTCAAATTCTCAGGCCATAGCCCGCTTATAAATGTAAGTGAGTCAGCTAGCATCTACCATAAGTGAACGTGAATGAGGTAGGCTACCTAGCCAACCTGAGCCCAACCCAAGAAATCAAAATGGTAGACCATCCCAAGAAAATCAGGTTAATCAAGTTAATGCTATTCATTCCTTAAGATCAAGAAAATAAGTGGATAATAAGGTAAATACACCTGACACTAGAGAAAACTCAAGTGCTGAGTCTTTTGAGCCACCTAATGAACAATCTACCTTACAAACTCAAGCTCCTAAAATTGATAGTGCACCAAACCAGATGACCATAATCTTTAAAGCTTCTTTTTCGAATTGATTAAGGTCTAATAAATAATTAAAATATTTAGATAAAATCTTAGAAATATTTAAGCAAGTTTAAGTAAACATTCCTCTACTAGACATGATCCAACAAGTTCTGACTTATGCCAAATTCTTAAAAGATCTTTACACCAAGAAAAAGACGACTAACGTATCAAAGAGAGCTTTCTTAGCAGCAGGTATGAGTTCATATTTATTAAGTCATATGCCTATAAAGTACAAGGACCCATGTTCTCCAACAATTTCATGTGTCATAGGAGAAACCCACATTGAGAAGGAATTACTTGATTTAGGGGCTAATATAAATATTTTGCCCAATTCAGTTTATAAGCAATTAGGATTGGGAAAGCTTCAGCCAACAGGGATCATATTACAATTAGCAAACCGATCTTTTAGAATCCCCAAGGGAATGGTAGAAGATATTTTGATTAAGGTTGAAAGTTTTATCTTTCTAGTAGATTTTGTCATTTTGGAGACTGAGCCAATATCAAATCTTAAGGATCAAATCCCAGTGATTTTAGAAAGACCATTTCTAGCTACTGCTAATATTGAAATCAATTGTCGGAATGGATTTATGAAACTATCTTTTGGAAACATGACTATCGAGCTGAATATTTTCAATTTGGAACAGAAATCTGCTAAGCATGCTAATGTAAGTATAGTCTAACATGAAATTTATGAATCCATAGACATTAGCGATGAGGAACTCAATCTTGAATCTAGTATCTGGCCAACCCATGAATGTCAGAATCTAAATAAAATACTTGGAGATAATAAAAATGGCCAGAGATGGGAGCCTTCCACTGAACCACCCATAGAAATGACTAAACCATCACTTGAGTCATCAAAAGAAGAGGCACCCAAAGTAGAGTTGAAACCTCTCCCTGAGCACCTCAAGTATGTATATTTAGGTTCAGAGAAAACCTTGCCTATAATTGTTGCATCAGACCTAAATCCTAATCAAGAAGAGAAATTATTAACAGTCTTAAGAGAAAATCGAGAAGCAATAGGCTGGACCATGGCAGACATTAAAGGAATAAGCCCTTCCATAGTTCAACATAGGATACACCTAGAGAAAGAGGCTAAACCAACTCGAGATGCCCAAAGAAGATTGAACCCAGCCATGAAGGATGTAGTCAAAAAGAAAATTCTAAAGTTATTGGATAATGAAATTATTTATCCCATATCTAATAGTTCATGGGTAAGCCTTATACAAGTGGTATCAAAAAAATCTGGAATAACAGTAGTCCAGAATGATGCTAATGAACTTATTTCAACTAGGACCCAAACGGGATGGAGGGTCTGTATAGATTATAGAAAATTGAATGCAGCTACAAAAAAAGATCACTTTTCTTTGTCATTTATTGATCAAATGTTGAAAAAATTAGCTGGACAAGAATTTTACTATTTTCTAGATGGATACTCTGGTTATAATCAGATCTCCATAGCCCCTGAAGATCAGAAAAAGACCATATTCACCCGTCCATTCGAAACCTTTGCTTATAGGTGTATGTCCTTTGGACTATGTAATGCTCTAGCAACCTTCCAAAGATGTATGATCGGCATATTTTTCGATATGATTGAATGATTTCTAGCAATTTTTATGGATGACTTTTCTATCTTTGAACCTAGCTTCTCTGAATGCTTAAACCATCTAAGACTTGTTCTAGGAAGATGTAAGAAGAAGCATTTGGTTCTTAATTGGAAAAAATGTCAATTCATGGTTAGAGAAGGTATAGTCCTTGGCCATGTAATTTCAAAGAAAGGAATAGAAGTTGATAAGGCCAAAGTTGACCTGATTGCAAGTCTTCCACCACCTAAGACTGTTAAAGAAATACATTCATTCTTAGGACATACTGGATTTTATAGAAGGTGCATACTCGATTTTAGCAAAGTGGCTCACTCTTTGATGAACTTGTTAACAAAAAAAATAAAATTTGAGTTTACTTCTAAGTGCCTTGAGTCTTTTGAATTTCTTAAAAAGACACTCATTTCAGCCTCCATCATTCATCCACCTATCTGGACCGAACCTTTTGAGCTCATGTGCGATGCATATGATCATGCTGTAGGTGCAGTCTTAGGTCAAAAAATCAACAAGCTGTCGAGGATTATTTATTATGCAAGTAAAACATTAAATGATACGCAGCTTAATTACACCACCACGGAGAAGGAATTCTTAGCAGTTATCTTTGCCCTAGAAAAATTTAGGTCCTCTTTGGTTGGATCTCATGTTATTGTCTATACTGATCACTCAGCCATTAGACATCTCCTAGCAAAGAAAGATGCTAAGGCACGATTAATCTGATGGATCTTGCTCCTTTAAGAATTTGATCTGAATATTAAAAATAAGAAAAGGATAGAAAATGCAGTTGTTGATCACTTATCCCGAATCATAGTTCTGTCATCTAATGAACCACCTGTTAATGAGTATTTTCCAGATGAACAACTCATGTCAGTGTCCACTGAACCTTGGTATGCAGATATTGTAAATTATTTAGCCATTGGTAAAGTGCCTTCTCATTAGACTAGTCAGGATAAACACAAATTCTTTTTCCAAGTAAAGTATTTCATTTGGGATGATCCATATCTGTTTAAACAGTATCCTGATTAGATCATTAGGAGGTGTGTCCCTGATAATGAGGTTAAAAGTATTCTATCATTTTGTCATGACCAAGCATGTGGTGGTCATTTTGCATCCAAGAAGACTGCTGCCAAAGTACTTCAATGTGAATTTTATTGGCCTAATTTATTTAAGGACGCATATGTGTACTGTAAAAGTTATGATCGATGCCAACAAATGGGTTGAATTGCAAAGAAAGATATGATGCCACTTAATCCAATCTTGGTAGTTGAAATTTTTGATGTCTGAGAAATTGATTTTATGGGACCATTTCTAAATTCCTTCAAAAATGAGTATATCTTAGTGGCTATTGATTATGTTTCCAAGTGGGTAGAAGCTATTTCATGTAAATCCAATGATAGCAAAGTGGTCGTTAAATTTCTTAAGGAAAATATTCTCTCTCGCTTTGATACTCCTAGAGCAATCATTAGTGATCAGGGAACACATTTTTGCAATCGACCCTTTACCGCATTAATAAAGAAATATAATGTTACCCATAAATTAGCCATACCATATCATCCTCAGACTAGTGGACAAGTTGAAGTATCAAATAGATAAATTAAACAAATTTAGAGAAAATGTAAATGCCAATAGGAAGGATTGGTCTGTGAAATTAGTTGATGCACTTTGGACATACCGTATTGCCTACAAGACCAACCTAGAAATGTCTCCCTACAGGATTGTGTTTGAAAAACTATGTCACTTTCCTGTTGAGTTAGAACATAAAGCCATGTATGCAATAAAAAAATTATATATGGACCTAGACATAGCCAAAAATCATAGGAAGCTTCAGATCAATGAATTAGAAGAACTGAGAAATAAAGCTTACGAGAATGCCAAGGTATACAAGGAATGGATGAAAGTATTTCATGATCAAACAATTCATAGAAAATCTTTCAATCCTAGACAAAAAGTTTTTTTGTATAATTCAAGGTTACATCTTTTTCCTGGAAAGCTTAGGTCTAGATGGACAGGATCTTTCTTTGTTAAAAAAGTTTTTCCATACGGAGCTGTTGAAATTGAAAACCCAAGCAATGATGTTATTTCTAAAGTTAATGATCAACGATTGAAACTATTCTTAGAATTACCCATAGAATCTATAGAGAAAGCTATGGTTCTTTATGAACCATCATATCTCAGTTAGTCTGTTATCACTGTTTAGTCTGGCTGAAGATTTTAAACTTAGCGCTTGTTGGGAGGCAACCCAATATTTTTTGAATCTAATTTATTTTTTTTAGTTTATTTTCTTTTTAGGCTAAGCTGGAGAAGAATCAAAAGCTTCAAGACCCATGTTAAATGAATAAACATAATTTACACCCTTTTATTTGCTCTCCCTCCCCATTGAGGATAATGTCAATTAAAGTTAGGGGGTAAGAAAAAGAAATTAAAAAAATATATATATAAAAATAAAAAAATAAAATAAAATAAAATAAATAAATATATATATATATATATTTATATATATAAATCAAATTTTAAAATTATTTTGAAATTTTTTTTTGATAAATCATATTTCAGGAAAGAGAATCTTAAGTAAAATAAACTAGGAAAAGTAATAAAGTTAGAAAGTGTTAACTAATAATGGTAGCGAGTTAAGAAGCAGATTACTTGGTCAGACCATTAGCAGCCTACTTAGGTCATTTAAAGGCTAACAACACTTCTAATTGCACATGCACACTAATGAAGCATAGTAGGTATTGATTATAAGGATAATTGAGGATTTAATTATCACTAAAAATTGGTGGTTTATATATAACTTAATTAAAAAAAACTTGAATTTAAGGAAAGAGCTATCTGCTTAAATAAAAAGTATAAAATATAGAGTATATGTGGATTGCTCCAAACTAGAACTCTGCAAGTGTAGAAGTTCACATCAAACGATGAAGAAAAGGCCAGGATGCTCAGCACAGTTTTCAAAAAAAAAAACAAAAGAAAAGAAAGCAGTGTGAAAGATATCTTAATTCATGCACTTAACTTGGGAGTATATAGAAAACTAACCAAAATAGGTGATAAAAAGAAGATTCGTTTATCCTTTAAATCAACACTCAAATGCTAGGTTAGTATTCACGAAACCAAGTGCTGAAAATCTTTAGATGAACTTTAAAAAAGTTTCTGATTAATCCACTATAAAATTTACTTCTAAAAGTCAATACTTAGTTAGTGATACTATCTAAACTTTTAATCTTAAATCCTAGATTTATTTTTGTGAAGGAGGATCTTAACGAAATATGGTAATTGATCTAAATTAAATTCTTTCTTTACTCGAGGACGAGCAAAGCTTAAGTTGGGGGGTGTGATAAGCATCATAAATTTATCAATAAAAGTATTAATTTATCAATTAATTTATATTAATTTTTAAAAATTAATGATCAATTTATATTTAATTTTTAAAAAATTCATATTTTTATTAATTAAAAATTAATTAAAAAATAATAAAAATTAAATAATAAAATTTTATAATCAATAGAAAGAGCTTATTTTTTTTATCACAATGAAATAAGTTTCGAGCAAAATGGAGCTAAAGCGGAAAAGATATGAATTTCTAAAAAAATAAAATAAAAATTAAATAAAAAAAGAAGAAAATGGCTCAACTAGCTCTACAAGCCAAGCCACCAAGCCAAGCCAAGCCGTCAAAGCTGACTCAGTTGCAGAAGCCACTAGCCAGTCCACGATCAAGGCGTGGACCGCTAGCTCAGCAGAAATCGATGAATCAAGGCACGACATGTGATGGACCTAGACTCTTAAGGGGTCTATAGAAATTTATCGTGGCTCACAGGATATTTTGGTCTTTTCACTCAGTGACAAGAGTGCTGATTGATTATGGTGTGCGGTGCGACTGATCCACGCGGTCCATGGGAACAGTAATTGTACGATCGAATGGCTGTGGTTGATTACGGTCAAGATCGGACGACGGTGGTTAATTTCGGATTTGATTCAAATTCTATCAGCGATCTGGCATGATTCGATAGCCAAAAAATCAACTGATGAAGATTCAATGGTCTAGAATGCTCCAGATGATGATCAGGACTCCCAACACATGATTTACGATCAGATTTCCTCCATGAATGCACGATCGGATGGTCAGAATTTAATCCGACTTGATCTGGGCCGATATGCATCCGATTTTGATGATTTTTGGATCGTTGGAATTCTATTGAATGACTAGATTTCACTAGACTTACCAGATTCATATCAGAGCTATTTTAATCCAAATTTTACTCAAATTTCTTTATATTTTGATGATTACAAAGGCTATTAGTCCCACATTGCCTTCAGAAAAAATATCCAACCCTCCTAGCTCTATAAAAAGGACCTCAGGCCTCTAAAAATGATAGATCTAGTGAGAAAAAAGTCAAGCTCAGGGTTGAAGATTGCTCCAAAGCTACAGTACTAAGAAGAAGAGCCAGTCTTCTACGTCATCTCCATGCCTACGCTGATCTGCGATCTCCTTCTAATTTTTTTTCTTTTTTTTTTTAATTTTTTGTATTTAAATTCTGTATTTAAGTTTTAATTTTAATAAAGAAAGCTTTATTGCTCTTTTCAATTCTAGCTCTTTAAATTAATTATTCTTATTGCTCTTTAATTGCAAGTAGCCGCTAAGATCTAAATAATAGATCTTAGTTCTAAGCTTATTTTTGTACAATTTAAATTCTACTTTTATTTATAAATCTATTTTTTATTTTAATTTTTTTTAATTTTTTTTTCTTTTTTATAAGAAAAAATTAAAGATTTTAGAATTAAATCTTTGCCTCTCTATGGATTCGACCCGACTCACTACTCTCTTCATAACTTTTAATTTTAAAAAAAAAGTCAGATTTAAAGTGATGAACACAGTGTCTTCACGACAATATCGCATTCCTATAAGTTTCTTATAACCACTGCTATAAGTAGACCTATAGCAGTGGTTAGCATAAACCACTATCATAGGTCGGATCTACGATGGTGGTTCTTTATAACCACTGTCGTAGGTCCTATTGCAGCGATTTTTAAAATTGCTGTCATTGTATGTACTACTGTAGCCTCTTTCTATAGTAGTGAAAGATCTAAATTTACTTACTCTCGGAATAAGAATCACCCTCGGACATATTCTAAACTTCTGGAGCACATATTTAAACATATTCATGTGAATGAAAGTGCTTCTGACCGGTGCCAAGCAGAAGAAAAATGTTAAAAAAATAGAAGAAAAGTGGAGTTTCTGTTGAACCAAGTCAGCAACTGACCAACAAAAGAGCTTCCCCATTCCAGCGGGGTCCAAGACCGAACAATTACAGTACAAAATACAACTCCTATACTCCACTGACTTCTTCTCATGCATAAATTCTAATGGAGATCGAAGGAGCAGAATACCTCTGACATCCTCCATCTATAATGGCGCTATCAAGAAGTCGGGATAGGAAGAAGTACTATCGATTTCACCATAACCACAATCATGAGATCGAATAGTGCATTTAACTTAGGGATGAAATTAAGGTCCTGATTCGTCAAGACTTTTTTGGCAAATATCGACGCGATCCTTTGGCTCTGACTCTAGCCGATCGACAACCCCAATGCTAGCTTGAGGAACCTAACAACAATTGATCAACGATAGGAGTCATCAATGCGATTTCTGAATGATCGAGAAACTAGGAGGCAATTTTTGAAGAAGAATCGACTAAAAGATATCGTGAAGATAATGTAATTTTTTTTTTGAATGATGATGTACAGAAAATTCAAACTCTCTATAATGATGCTGTCATTGTGTCGGCAATGATGGCTAATTATGATGTAAAAAAAAATTTGTAGATAATGAAAGCTTGACCGACATGCTTTTTTATTCAACTTTCATCCAAATGCGACTACTGACCAATCGACTTAAAAAAGTCTCGACACCTTTGGTTGGTTTCACCGAAAATGCAATCAACGTGAAAGAAAAAATCACTCTCTCCCTTGCTGTGGGAACTGAACCACGATAAAGCATCATTCTCACTATATTTATAGTTGTCCGAGTTTCTACGGCTTACAATGCCATACTCGGACGATCCACACTCAATGTGCTAAGAGCGGTAGTGTCGACTTTTCATTTACTTATCCGATTCTTGATCCGATAAGAAATTGGTGAAATGTAAAGAGATCAACAGCTAGCACGATGCTGCTTCATAATTTTCACCATAAGAATAAAGCCCAAAGATCCTCTGACAATTGACAAACTCGATCAGAGAGAAAATAAAGAAAGGGATGAGCTAGCAGAACAACTAGTGTCGATCTCTTTACAAGAAGCAGATCCAACAAAAACTATTTTGATTGGATCATGATTATTCAATCAAGAATGAAGTCAACTAATAGATTTGCTGAGGGCAAATATCGACATATTTGCCTAGGCAGCAACTGATATGCCAAGCATTCCTCCTGAAGTCATAACTCATCGATTAAACATCGATCCAAAGGTCAAGCCGATAAGACAAAAGAAAAGGCCGTTTGCCCCCGAAAGACAAAAGGCCATTGATGAAGAGGTTGACAAGCTTCTTGCTACCGACTTCATCAAAGAAAAGCACTATCCCGATTGGCTTGCAAATATCATGATGGTGAGAAAAGCCAATAGAAAATGATGAATTTGCATCAACTATACCAACTTAAATGAAGCCTGCCTGAAGAATAGCTTTTCTTTACTGAAGATCGATCAGTTAGTCAATGCAGCGTTGGGACATCGACTGTTAACCTTCATGGATGCCTTTGCAGGATACAACCAGATCCAAATGGCATCAAAAAATGAGGAGCATACTGGCTTTGTAACCGATAAAGGCATTTACTGTTACAAGATAAAGCCATACAGTTTAAAAAATACTGGAGTGACTTATCAACGACTGATCAATAAAGTATTCAAAGATCAAATCGGATGAAGCATGGTAGTCTATATCGATGATATACTGATAAAAAGTATCCAAACCAATGATCACATCCGAGATTTAGAAGAAGCCTTCAGTACACTATGACGACATCAGATGAAATCAAATCCAACTAAGTATGCATTTGGTGTAACCACTAGCAAATTTCTTGGATTTCTTATATCACAGTCCTTCGAAGATTTGAAGAAGTATTTGTTGTCTCCACCACTACTTGCAAAATCGAAGGTGGAAGAAACATTGTATCTCTACATGGCTATATTGGTAGAAGTGGTTAGTTCGGTCCTTATTCGAGAAGACGAGAATCAAATTCAATGACCCATCTATTACACCAGTAAGGTGCTTCACTATGCCAAAACTCAATATTTGAAGGCTAAAAAATTGATCTATATCCTAATCATATCAACTCAATGACTCCGACCATATTTCTAAGTCCATTCGATAGTGGTATTAACTAATCAACCATTGAAAGTGATTTTACACCAACCGGACATGTCTGGTTGAATGGCTAAATGGACGATCAAACTCAGTGAATTCGACATCTAATATCATCCACGACCATCAATGAAAGCACAAGTGTTAGCCAATTTTGTCATCGAATATACTATATCTGACGACAAGTCAAAACAAGAATCTGGTGATAAATCAGGAATGATTGAGGGCTTCAAAGCCAAAATTGGTTCGGCATACTTCATGTAGATGAAGCATCTAACTCCCAAGAAAGTGGAGTCGGCCTTGTTCTCACCAACTTCGAAGGGACAGTCACTGAATATATCCTTTGATTCAATTTCAAAGCATCAAATAATCAAGTTGAATATGAAGAATTACTAGTCGGCTTGAAAATCGCTAAAGAGCTCGACGTTGACAATCTGAAGATTTTTACAGACTCATAGTTGATAATCGGACATGTCAAAAATAAATATGAAGTTCGAGACCCGACTATGACAAAATACCTTTAGAAGGTAAAAGATCTCATATCGATCTTTAAATATTTTGAGATCTCTTGCATTCTAAGAATAAAAAATGCTTGAGTCGATGCACTCTCTCAACTTACGATAACTTCTTCCAATCTTCTCGATCGAACATTCATCGAATACCTTGAACGGTCGAGTATCAATAAAGTCGAAGAGGTGTTATAAATAAATGATGAGCCAAGTTAGATGGATCCAATCATCCAATATCTTATCGATGGAACTTTACCTGATGATCCTTCGGAGGCCAGACATCTAAGGTGGACCACTTCATAATATGTTTTATGAACGGACATCTTTACAAGAGATCATTTTCACTACCTCTACTCAAATACTTGGGGTCGATTGATGCCGACTATGCTCTATAAGAAGTCCACGAAAAAATTTATGGCAATCACTTGGGGGGCAAGTCATTGGCCTACAAAATTTTGTGACAAGAATATTACTAGCCCACCATGAAAAAAGATGCAGCCGACTTCGTTCGGAGATGCGACCCATGTCAAAAGTATGCCAACATTCAACATCAATCAGCTAGCCGACTGATATCCATCGTCACACCATGGCCATTTGCACAATGGGGGATCGACATTCTCGATCCTTTTCTTCCAGCTTCTAGTCAAAAAAAAAAAATTGATGGTTGCAATAGATTATTTTATCAAATGGGTAGAAGCCGAACTCTTAGTGTAAATCACTAAAAGCAAGATAGAAGATTTCATTCAAAAGTCAATCGAATTACTACACACTATCATCACCGATAATGGCTGTCGGTTCGACAATCAAAACTTCAAAGAGTTTTATACGAAATTTCACATTACACACAAACATCAGTCGATCATTTTCAATCCAATGATGAAGCGGAAGTCATAAATTAGATAATTCTACATGGAATCAAAATAAGATTGAATGAAGCAAAAGGCCTCTGAATAGAAGAATTATATTCGATCCTATGGGCATATCAGATAACTCCTCACATTTTGATAGAAGAATCATCATTCAATCTGGCATATGGAACCGAAGTAGTGATTCTGGTGGAAATCGATCTACCATCAATGAGAGTTGAATATTATCCAAAATCAAACAACTCTAAATCACGAAGAGCCGACTTGGATCTACTCTCCAAAGTTTGACAAGAAACTCAAGTTCAGATGGTTGCATATTGATAAAGAGTCGCCCAATATTACAATGCAAGAGTTAAACCAAAGGTGTTCCTTCCTGGAGACTTAGTCCTAAGAAAGGTAGAAGTCTCAAAACCTTTGGATCAAGAATAATTATCTTCAAATTGGGAAGGACCCTACAGAGTGATTGAAACTTTACATCCGAGCGCTTACCGACTGGAGACTCTTGATAGAACGACTATTCTACGAACATGGAATGCAGATAATTTAAAAATGTATTATCAATGAAATTGCCCAAACATCAAATTTTAATGAAATGACTAGATTCCAACTTTTCATTAACTCAACCGAGCAATGCCTAATTGACAATATGTCATTCAGAGTAGTCTCCGATCAATAAATAGTTGAAAGGTTTCCATAACCGATTGACAATCGGTCGATGAACAACAATTCTATAACCCGCCAACTTAAAGTCGAAAAGATAACTCTGATCGACTTATGATCGGATGAGTCAACATTATACCGATTTAGCTACATTTGAGTGGAATAATATGTTGACTAAGCTATGGCTTAGCGGAATATGCTAACTTAGCCATGGCTAAGCAGAATACCATGCCGACTTAACTAAAATTGAGCAGAATAATACGCCCACGTAGTGGAAATATCCTACTTGACTCTAGCTAGTCGAAGGATATTCAGTTTATCCCCATTTATCAAACATAAAAGAACTTCGTGCCTAAATTCTAATCGACTGAAATTTGGTTAGATGGCAAATGTTATGATCATTTTTACTGAAGTTCAATATTGGTAAGCAGATTGATATTCGGCTGTCGATTAAAGAACTAAAGACAATACTTAGAAAATTTTGACACAAAGAAAGTTTTAGACTTAGAAAGTTTTCTTCATTCATGTTTAAATCTTTATAAAATTTGGCCGAGGCCAAATTACAAAATCGGATTCTATCCGACAACAAAATAAAAGAAAATCTACTATGTACAAGCCAATCAATGATTGAAATCTTCTACTGCTATTGCATCTATAATGGCCACCATCGCTGCAAGCTCTTCCGAAGTCAGAGGAGGATCTAAAGCGGTCCCTTCAGAAGCTGGAGTAGGTTTTGCAATGGTCGATGCTTGTTCAATCGAAGCCTCTTCAATCGGAGCATCTTCAGTCGGAGCAACTTCAGCCGACTCATGTTCTTCTTCAGCATCTTCTCCATCAGAGTCAGGAATAGCGATGCAGCTCAAATCCAAATCTGAATAAACTTTACCGACTGCGTCTCTATCATCTTCATATCCAGTCAAATAGGCAAGATGATTGCCCGCGAGAAGCTCATTCTTGAAGTCTTCCGAACCTGAAAATTCTTCAATGGCCTATTCCCATGCCCGACTAAGAGCCACCCAAACCAACTCTATCTCTAACTCGTAGGACTGAAGCTTCTTCCTTTCCTTCTCCAGTTCCTAGATATAACTATCATGCTCCTTCCAAAGTCAACTAACGTAGTGCTTTTTTCTTCGGATCTAAGACTCCTGAGTCTTAATGATCCAATTGGCCGACTCATGATCGACATGAGCTGATGCCAATTCAGAGCGCATTGACTCCAATTCAAAACATGCAGACTCCAACTCAAAATATGCCGATCCAAAGTTGGCACAGGCCGACTCCAGCTCGGCCTTCAATTGAGAGATTTCTTCTACCTATTTCTTCTCCTGTTCAAGTGCCTCCCTCTCTCTATCAGTGGTAGCTTGGAGACGTTCGAGGGTGGCATTTTCTCTACAATAACTGCCTTCACCTTATCAGACCATCCTTGGCATATATCGGTGAAGCTTCAGAACACCCTTTCCACCGATACATCATGTGCCACCTAAAGAGAGAGGGAAAGAATGAATAAAAACAAAAAAGAAAAGAAACGAGAAAAAGAAAAGAGAAAGATATTGACATACCCCAATAAGTGAAGTATAAAAAGAAGAAAACACGTCGGCCATAGACCAACTCTTCTGACTCTGCTTGTCAGTTGGCAAAAGAATAGCTTCGACCAACTGCTTTGCCATATCGGATTTGTTAGAGCCGAGTTAGAGCCGACTCTCCAATAGGGACTCGAATATCAATTGACTCTATAGAACTGCTTGGAGCCTCGCTCGCAGTAGAGGTTGCAGGAGCCTTCTCTTGCCTCTGACTTGCCAGCCGCTCAACTGGCACCGACATCCATTCGGGGGTAAGCAGCGTCTGAGATACTGTTAGCCATTGTTCTTCTGATCCAACTTCGGGCATTGATGAGGCTCGAAATACCACCGGCTCAATCTGGACCATTGATGTTTCCATGATGATCACATCATCGTCAAACTCTTCAACTACCGAAAGAACTTCAACCGGTTTGGCCTGAACCGATGGAACAACTACTGGAGCAACCAACAACTGCATCCCCAGCAGCTGCTGAAGTTGCGATCGATGGAGCATCGATCTACTCAACTAGAGTTGATGCTGTCTCAATTGGTTGAGCGACTATCGATAGAGCATCAGGTCTTTTCTTCTTTGATGCTCTCACAATCCTTCACCAGTAGCCAACGTCCGCTTATCCATATATCAATGAATATCAGCCACCAAAATTGAAGCCGAAGGGCGCATGGCTGCAAACAAAATAAACAAGTTACTATGAGTCAAAAATCTGATAAAGAAAAGAAAGATCCTAAAAAACTACTTCAAATTATACCTATGGTTAGTGCCGAACCAAGTCTGGCATCGTATATGGCCTAATCTATCAATAAGTTCTTCTACATTGGGACTTCCATATCTTAAGAAAGTCTTTCTGATCAATAGAATCAATCCAATTATTATCGTTTAGACTAGTATTCGGAGTCCCCAAGCAAAAAAAAAGCTCCAAGAAAGAGAAAAAGATACGAAAAAGAACTGGATCTTTCAATCATGGATGGACGAAGGAAGACCGAAAATAACAGACAGCCCCTTCCTCAAGGCAAAAATCCACCAACCATCGACCTTGGGGTGGAGATGAAGTGTGAAGAAAGGATGGAAAAGTGACAACCGAGGAACAGTCAGAATGTAGTGACATAACAAAGCAAAAGAAACAAGAAGCCGAATAGAATTCAATGCAAGTTGTGCTAGACAGACTCGATAATAGTCCAGGATATTTTGAATGAATTCTGAGATAGAAAAATGGAGATCCGACCTAAGATTTTCTAGATAAAAGGTGATCTAATCCGTTGGTAGGGAAGTCACCCGACCATCCGACCAGGCACCAATAGTCGAAATTGCTCTGAGATACGATTTTGCTTTCGGAGATGCTTGACAATAGAACCGGTCAGCAATGAAACCTCCACTGCCGGACTAGGAGAAAAGACTTTGGCCAAACTAGATGGCCAGCCACTACTCCCTATTTTACTTCTACCAGCCATTACAAACAAGACAAAGGGATTCTAAGGGAGAAACAAAACAAAATAGAATAGCAGAAATCTAACCTGCAAATCAAAAGAGAACCTGGGAGGCAAGAGCAGAAGAAGAAGACTGAAACCTTGAGCTCACAGAAATTCTCAGTTATAATGAAGGGTCCGATGAAAGGTCAGGGTAATCCTATATATATAGGAATTGCCAACAGCCGAGATTATTTTAGTAAAACTGAGGTCATCCAGATTCTCGACATGTGGAGAAATCTAGATGGACAGATATTTGAATGCTTCAATGCACCTTTGCTCAAATCGCGCCACGACACCACTATCCATGAAAATAGTTGGAGACCAATAACAGCACGACACGTGGCACCATCAGATTGAACTAAAATCAAATTGACCGGATTATCAGACTATCAAATCATCTTTTCAGCCGATCGTGCTAATAATGACTACACAATCATTGAAACGACAAAATGGCCAAAATCCTTCTCATCGATCATGCTAATAATTGCTGCACGATCATCAAAATGGCCAAAGGACTTTCTCAATTTATGGAACAATTATTAATGCCAAAAGAAAGGTAGCCACCAAATCAAAGCTTGAGACAACTTATGAGGACTTTCGTCGTTTAAAATGTCAAACCACATGGCAGATCATTGTCCTCCCCATTTTGAACTCAAGCATGGAGGGCAACTGTTGGGTGAATTGACTCTACTACCCCCGATTCGACATCTACATTGCGACTAGTAGTCAAAACCACCAATTGATGATCGGAGCCATCGACTAAACGGCGACCACAATAGATTGGTGAATGATGATGAACAACAATAAGTCAGGCAGACGACTTTCAACCAACTGCCAACTAGTATTGGTGCCCAATTTATAATTGAAAAACTATATGGGCGACTGACTATTGATTGGCCTACCGATTGATAATTGACTTTCTTCGATCGATGGTTGATCGGCCCACCAATTGATAGTCGGCTCTCTTCAACTGATTTTTTACTGTCAATCACTCAATCGATGAATAATCTACAATTTTTGATTGACTCTCTAAATGGAACGACTCCAAAAATAGATGCTCGCTGATCAATATCGAAATACCAAAACCACCGATAGTCAGTCGAATGCCGACATATGATCAGTACAATCAACATATAGTCACCATGATTTATACTCACGCCGTGGAATGTGTGTAACGATCTCTCCATCACATAATGAACATTAACTGCTCTCATAATGCTAGAATAAACAAGACCCTACAACTTCTTACTATTACAAGCGATTACCAATACATTCACCTATAAAAAGGAGATAAATCAAATACATTGGTGGGGGGCTTCTGGGCTAAAATTCTACCAAGTTCATACTTAATATGCTGTTCACCAATCCTCCTCTAACTTAAGCATCGGAGGGTCTCCATCGAAGATAACTCTGGTCAGCGAGAACTTTCTTTTTTAGGTGATCTTTTCTGGCAACAGATGCATCGGAGGATTGACCACAACAAGCTTGATCATGCTAGAAGGGTAGAATTTATAAAAGCAAATAGATAAAATGGCCGCCTACCAAGGTTTATACAATAAATATCCTTTATCTCCAAGGTAAGGTACAATGCACCAAGAAAGTATGTTCCACGATAGTGAACGAGCTTATGATCCCTTACGACTAAAGTTCAACCATTAAGTAATCTCGTGGAGCACAACCTTTGAGAGCTAGAATTTTGATATGCACTATGAAAATTTCCTCTTCTTTTTTCAAATCTTACATTCTCAAAAGTTTTGTATTCTAAAAATTATTTTAGTTATTCAAGTTTATTTGACATTCCAGGTTGGTTCAGAAACTACATATTAGATTAAATCCATATTTGCATGGAAATTTTAGTTTTGCCAGCTTGATCATCCACATCCACAATATCACATCCAGTAATTTCTAGCGAAACAAAATACCTTAACTACAAGCCAAACATTCCTTGAACACAAGGCAGTTACGGCATGGAGCACTTGGTATCGATCACAGGTAAACTAACTCGTACGTCAGAGCATATGATGAGAACCAGCAGCCTTGCAACTCAACCCTAAAATCAGAGAAACAACTGCTGCCGGAACACTCGCAATATTTTTGTTGTATTCAACATCTAAAATCCCACAAGTAACCGCACAACCGAGAGTGTGACCACAAAATCTGTCACATTTTTGTAAAATCTGGTATTAACTAATTCCTAAATCTCAGTCTTATAGCATGGGAATGAAATACAATGAACCCGGACCACAACAGAATAAGGAACTAAAAAAGACACCTCAGATGCTAGTTTCTCCTCAACAGAAGAAAATGATACATGTATTATCCCTGAAAAAAGTTGTCTCTCGTCATCCATCTCAGAAGACTCATGAGATTAGCACAGACTGATCCAATTTTCTGATACAGAATGCACCCAAACAGCACAAGCAGGTAGGTATTTTACTCTCGTTTGTCTTCTTCGATGTCCCCATCGTGTAAGGTGGTAGTATTGATGTTTAGTGCAGCCCTGGCATCAGGTGAAGCCGAAGAACCTCGGCCATCCTTAGAAGGCATAGGTCCTGGCTTTATTAGTGAAAGACTATCCTCACGGTCGAAGTCTTCACTTGCATCACCTGAGTAAGCGTATCTGCATGCAAGAGTGCAGAGTCATAAATTTGCACAGCAATTGCAAGAAAGCAAACCTCTGTGAGATTCCGAGCCATTAGTGTCAGTATTTGACTTGCTTATGTGCAAGCAACAATGAATTAAGAAATCAGTGCAAGTAACATCAGATTTTCCGGATGCTTACGAAAAGAAGCCAATAACAATAATCATTATCAGAAACAAAATAGTGCTAGTGCCACATGATCTTCCTCTTCCAGTTCATTAATGTTCCTTTTTTTTAAAAAAAAAAAAAGAGAGAGAGGTATGTAAATGCTTAGCTCATTCAGTGAAATGCATAAAAAGCATGGAGTACAAGGAAAAAAATTTAGTTTGAGGGAATTAAAGGAAAATATTTACTTTTGAAGAAAAACCAAATTGTAGGAACACTAGGTACCAGGACTTTACCCCATTGACTTATAAGAGGGTGCCCAGAGAGCACAGATCACACAGATAAGGGAAAAGGAGAGAACCTGCCAAAAGGCAGGAATGATCCAAGAATCTTGCCTGTTCCCCATCAAAGACATACCAATAGTGGTGAAGCCATTATCCTTCAAATTTTTGAGAATTAAGTTCTATGTCAAAAAAATGTAAATTAGTTTGAAGAAATATGGTGCAAAGGAGAAACAACAGTATCTTGACAGTAGCAAAGCAATATGAAATACAGGCTGCGTTTCAAAGAACAAACAACCAGTAAGGCAATATCAAGTGGGTACACACCTGGAGTTTGTCCAACGTTTTGGAGAGAGAAGTAAATATCCAAAGAATGAAGAAATGTTGCCCCAAGCATTAGCACCTTTGAAGTAAGACCACCCAGAGTAGGCCTGACAACACCAAACCCCATAGAAACAACAAGGATGATAACGCGTGAGACCGTTCTTTTGACCGTACCGGATGTTACAGCCCAAAATGTCATCCCCTTCGGTCGGACTCCAGCTTTATTGAACTCTGCATACTCAAAGTACCATAATGCCGTTTCAAACATGCCCAATGCAATGACAAACGTTATGCAGTTCTGAAGTGGAAGGATCTCCCTCCAAAAACTTGCATACCGTGTGATGCCCCAGCCCAATCAGGCCTATTCCACTTGGTCCCAACCCCAACTAGCACAAATCTCAAAGCAAATATATATATATATAAATTATAAAGAAACACGAATCCTAAAGCAGAAAAAAATCCAAAAAAGATCTACACGGATCTTAATCGGCCCCAGCACGTGCTGAGTGGAAATTGGACTCCTTGTGGGAGTCCTCTTCTGTGGGTCTCCGCCCGCGAAGAAGAAAGCCGGGGAGGACTTAAACTCCTCCCCCGGTTGTCTTTAAATTGAAAGGGGCCAAGCCTCCCTCCGAAGCCTGCAATCCAGTCGCCAGTCATCACCGGAAAGAAGCTCGTTCTCCTTCTCTTTTTTGGGAATTTCATCGACTTCACCGGAACCACAGGACATCAAACCACCGGAATGAAGATAAGAATCCCCTAAATTCTCTAATTGATCATATTCCCATCTTTCTGAGTTTTAAAACCATGAATTTCGACCTATCTCTCGTCTGATCATTTCTTAGAAATCGAGTTTTTGATTCCCCTATTTTTTCGTGAGTTATTTGGATATTTTTTCGTTGTCGTTTGGCCGCCATCGATCACTAGAGTGGGTCGTCCGATGTCACTGTGGCCTACTCGCCCGGTCTCAAGTATCGCTGGCCGAGAGGAGATCTTCCTAGCCTCGAGAACAAGGAGACAAACCAATCCAATCCCTGTTCTATGAAATAGAAAGAGGACCATGTCCTTTATTTTGCCATGGAAGAAGAAAGAAAGAAAAAAAAAAAAAGAAGAAAGAGGAAAAAAAGAAAAAAAAAGAGAAAAGAAGAAAAAAATCTTCTCTCTCTTCTCTCTCCTCCATCTCGGATCTTGAATCTAACTATCTCTCTCTAAAAAATTTATTTTTTCTCTCTACCTTTTTTCTCTTATTTTCTCTCTCTAACATGATTCTTGAATTTATAAAAAAAGAGAAAGCAAGAAAAGAAAAAAAAAAAAAGAAAAAAAAGAAGAAGATTTTTTCTCTCCTCTCTCTTTCTCTCTCTTCTTTTCCTCTCCATTTTCTCTCTCTACTTTCTCTCTCTAAAATTTTTCTCTCAAATTATATCTCTCTACATTATTTTTCTCTCCTAAGATTGTCTAGTTCTTTGAAAAGATTGATGGTGATTTTGAATGATTCTAGGGAAGAAGATCCTGATTCATGATCATCGAACAGTATACCGGCACCCACATTAGCCATACTAGATGCTTTAGATTTTATCATCTATAATTCTATTGCATTATCAATGTGCTGATTTCATCATGATTTGATTAAATTATCTCGATCTGATCGATCGGATTTATCGAATTATATCACTTAATTCATCTTCATAGTTTTCTCCTTTGATTTGATTAAATTATCTATAAACTCAATAAAAGATTTTCGATCCTACCACTTCGAATTCAATTTAACTTAGATAAATAGACTTTGAACCATCTGTCTCCTAATCTAATCTTGATCAATGAAGTTAGGATGATCAAACTGATCCGAACCATTAAATGTGACTACCGTCAACTTGCCTTTTAGGATTATTAGTATCCTTTTTAATTATTGAAATTGATCCTCTATAAAATTGTAGATGTCTGATAGTAGGGTACTGCGATATGATCTATGAATAAGAGATTTTGGAAAAAAATTGCAAGAATGATATAGGTTTATTAGAATGCGTATGAGGTAAGTAATGTTTCATCTTTTTTAGATTTATCAATAATTTATGATATATTTTCTTGATTTAATTTATGAAACGATGTATGAATTTGATAAATAATATTTTGTTATTAAAAGTATCTTATTTTTGAAATATTATGATGAAGCATGATTGAAAGTATTGATCTCATTATATATTACACTTGATTGATTTCGATATCATATGGTTATATGCATTCTTATTGAACTGAAATAAGAAATATGAATTATAAAAAAAATTATGAATTAAGATGATTTAAACTCTCAGTCTGACTATGTGGAGAATTTCGTCAATGGAGGCTAATACGTTGGCAAAGATTTAGTCTCAAAGATTTATGTCGCTAGCAGACCAACGATAAATCGCTAGTAGACTAGTGGTTCCAAAGGACTTTACTGCCAGATAATTCACAGCTCACCACAAGATGATACGTGGTATTATGATCCTGCTGTAGGAATAATATGGTCATAACTCATGGTTGATAAGAATGACTGATAAGAATTTAATAAATTAGAAGAAAACTAAATTTTTGAAAGAAACTCAAAAAGATTGAATTTGATATAATAAATAATTTAAAAATACTACATAATAGAAATTGATTTTGAACTGATGAACTTTATATGTTTATTTTCTATAAGTGATGATTTATTTTATTTTTTTGATGAAATCTAATTAAACTGATCATTACTTACTGGGCTGTCTAGCTCATTATTTTTATTTTATTATTTTTATAGATCTTGAAAAATAAGATAATACAGAAGTATGTATGGGAGAGTGATTAGAGACAGACAGAATGATTAGATGTAGAACATCGATGCTCTTATTTTAGATAAAAATTTTTGTTAAAGCCGATGTAAGATTTTTTGAACATTATTAAACTTTATAGAATATTATAATTAGATTTTAATTAGTTAAATTTTAAATTTAATTTATTAATTAATTATTTTATTGTTGCTTCATGATAGCATGATGAGATGTCTTACATGCTTGTAGGAAGAGTTTCTATGAGTGTGCGGTGGCTGCCATGACCCTCGACTCATGATCTTGGATTGGAGGTGTGATAATTAAAATGGTATTAGAGCATAAGTGGACAAATCATGACACTTAGAATCGAACATAGGATGAGTGTAAGTGGATAGACACTAGAGATATGGAGATGTTAATCAATGATGATTATACTATAAGTTGTTTACATGATTTGTGACTAAGCAGTGTGATTAAGAATAAAATGATCACTTATGAATAATTATTCAAAGGATTTGATAGAGAATTGATAATCAATGGATCATTTGAATTTTGATAGATAGTAAGGATCTTGCTAAAAGAAACTTTAGAAAAGATTATGATTTGAAATTACTTATATATTTTGATTTATGTCCTAACTTGGCAGAGCATCGATGAATTTTCTTATTGATTTGATTTATAGGATTTTGATTTAGAATTATCTAATTGAATTGATACCAGAATTAAGATTTGATTCATATTGGACTATAGTAGACCTATATGATGGTTTTGAATATGAAATTGGACTCAAGGATTAATCAAGATTAATGTGCACCAAGCAAAAAGTAAGGATAAGAATTAGAAGATAATCTGACTTCAATTAAAATTTAAAATTTTAGATCTTTTCTACTTACAGGAACAAGAATGATTTGATCAAAACTACTTTGTGAGCCTAAGAAATTTTGATTGTTAGATCAGAGTGCGCAGCGAAAACATGGTGATCTGGATTATTTTGAGCTAATTAAGAATATTGATCTTAGTTAAAAAAAATTATGATAGATAATATTATCCACTATTTCTTGTAGAGAAAATTCATCTGTAATGTAAAGAAGGATGCTTTTGATCCTAGATTACCTTAGTGTTGCTATGTGATTTTCATAAGTAGGTTTTCTATCTACTATGTTAACAAATTCTTAGCATCTTGAGTCTTAATGTGTAAATCCTTGATTTTTTATTTTAAATTTGGAATATCTAAAAATAGATTTTCTGTATCCTAGAATTGAATTCTATGATTTTCTATCTATTAGAAAGAATTTGAGATTGTTTATCGATTTTTGATTTTGATTTTAGATTTTTATACTAAAAAATTCATCCATAGAGAGTATGATAAAAATTGTTTATGATCTTGTGATAAATTAATCAAATCATGAATAGTTAAAGATTTTGGTGAGAAATTTGATATCCTTACCTAGAATTGAGAGACTGATTTTGATGATTAGGAATAATGATTTTGATTCTGATCAACATTGGTGATATTGACTTTTTTCTTATGAAATGATTTAATGATGAAGTTGTTTCGAGAATTAGAATATCAAAATATTCAAAGATGAAATTAGAATGGTGAATTTCTAACTTTTGAAAGCATAGATGAGAGGTGATTCATATTAGTATGTCCTCCTATCTTATGATGAGTTGATTAACTAAGAGCAGATGATGTTTTGATGAAAAATTTAGAATTCTTATTTAGAATTAAGATGTTGATTTTTTTCTATTTACAAGAGGTAGGTTTGACTTTGATCATCTATAAAAAGAATTAAGTCATGAGGTATTGAACCTTATTCTTATAAGAAATGAAATTATGATTATGAAACTTTAAAGTTCAAAAAATCTTTGATAGAAAATTTAGGGACGAAATTTCTTTTTTGGGGAAAGAATGTGATGCCCCAGCTCGGTCAAACCTAATCCACTTAATCCCAACCCCAACTAGCATAGATCTCAAAGCAAAAAAAATGTATGAATCCTAAAGTAACACGAATCCTAAAGTAGAAAAAGTCCAAAGAGAGATCTACATAGATCTTAAAGCATCAGAATTAAAAAAAAAAAATAAGAAGAATTGGCCCCAACATGTGCTGGGTGGGAATTGGACTCCCAGTGGGAGTCCTCTTTCGTGGGTCTCTGCCCGTGAAGAAGAAAGCTAGGGAGGACTCAAACTCCTGCCCCGGCTATCTTTAAATTGAGAGGAGCCAAGCCTCCCTCCAAAGCCCGCAATCCAGTCATCGATCATCATCGGAAAGAACCTCATTCTTCTCCTTTTTTTTTTTTTAGGATTTCATCAACTTCACTAAAATCGCAGACCATCAAACCATCAGAATGAAGGTAAGAATCTCCTAAATTCTCTAATTGATCATATTCCCATCTTTCTGAGTCTTAAAATCATGAATTTTGGCTAATCTCTCGTCTGATCACTTCTTGGAAAATCAAGTTTTTGATTCCCCTATTTTTTCGTGAGTTATTTGGATTTTTTTTTGTGCTGTTTGGCCGCCATCGATCGATGGACTGGGTCATCTGTTGTCTTCGTGGCTTGCTCACCCTGTCTCAAGTATAGCCAGCTGGGATGGGACCTTCCTGGCCTCAAGAACAAGAGGACAAACCAATCGTCTATTCTGTGAAATAGAAAGAGGACCATGTCCTCTATTTTGCCATGGAAGAAAGAAAGAAAAAAAAGGAAAAAGAAAGAAAGAGAAAAGAAAAGAAAAAAAAAGAGAAGAAGAAAAGGAAAAGAAAATAAGAAAAAAAAGATTTTTCTCTCTCCTCCCTCTCTCCCATCTCGGATCTTGAATATGATTATCTCCCTCTAAAAAATTTATTTTCTCTCTCTACTTTCTCTCTCCTATTTTCTCTCTCTAACATGATTCTTGGATTTAAAAAAAGAGAAAGCAAGGAAAGAAAAAAAAAAGAAGAAAAGAAAGAAGAAGATTTCCCTCTCCTTTCTTTTTCTCTCTTCTTTTTCTTTCCATTTTCTCTCTAGAATTTTCTCTCTCTAAAAATTATCTTTCTCTACATTATTTCTCTCTCCCAAGGTTTTTAGTTCTTTGAAAAGATTGATGATGATTTTAAATGACACTAGCAAAGGGGATCTTGATCCATGATCATCGGATAGTGTACCGGCACCCACTTTAGCTATAGTAGATGCTTTAGATTTTATCATCTATGATTCTATTACATTATTTATGGTGATTTCATTATGATTGGATTAAATTATTTTGATCTGATCGATCAGATTTATCGAATCATATTATTTAATTCATCTTCATAGTTTCTTTCTTCTTTGACTTTGTCTCTCCACTTAATTTATAAATTCAATAAAAAATTTTCGATCCTACTACTTTGAATCTGATTTGACCTAGATAAATAGACTTTGAACCATCTGTCTTGTAGTCTAACCTTGATCAATGAAGTTAGGATGACTAAACTGATCCGGACCATTAGATGTGACTACCATCAACTTGTCTTTTGGGATTATTAGTATCCTTTCTAATTGTTGAAATTAATCCTCTATAGGATTATAGATATCTGATAGTGGAGTACTGCGATATGATCTATGTATAGAAGTTTTTGAAAAAAAAATTACAAGAATGATATGCGTTTATTGGAATACATATAAGGTAAGTAATGTTTCATCTTTTCTAAATTTATGACTTAGATTTATAAAATGTTGCATGAATTTGATGGATGATATTTTGTTATTAAAAATATTTTATTTTTAAAATATTATGATGAAGTATGATTGAAAGTATTGATCTTATTATATATTATACTTGATTGATTTTAATATCACATGATTATATGTATTCTTATCGAATTAAAATAGTACGTCTAAATTCTTAGATTTTAAAAGCTTCAAGAACCGAAACAATCAGGACTTACAGCGATGACAGTTATCATTTCTTAATTCGAATTCACAAATACAGGACTATAAAATATTATTCGAAGCCTT